>VXBT01009887.1:772489-1255026 GCA_013400235.1 Oriolus oriolus | reverse complement strand
CAGTTATAAATGTTCTTTTCAACAAACCATAACATTAATGTTTATGCTTTGAGATGTCATAAAGTTGCTAATGCTGCATAGGAAGAAAGGGATAAATTTGATCTTTGCTAAAAATATGTCATTTAGGTAGTGTCACTTTCAGTCTTCCATCTTTCTGGTTTCAGTTTACTACCACAAAATGTTTTGAAAGCTGTTAACCAATTTGTATTGATACATTTGCCCTCAAAGATACTGTTACTTCTTATTTTAAGGCAATAGGGGAGGAGAATAAAGGTCAATATTTATTAGTACTGTCTGCAAGATATGACCTCAGCTTTATTTACTGGTCCCAAGGAATGCACGTGGGTAAAGTCATATAAAAGGCCACCAAAAACTTGGCTTTGTGTTCCATTAGAAAGTCTTAGGAAGATTCCAGTCCCTATGAAACTGCAAAAAGTTGTGTTTTCTTCAATCCTTATTGTGTTGTGAGCATAAAATATGATTTAGGCTTTTTTCCCCCCTCACTGTAAGAAAGCAAACACAAAGAATGAGATGTCAAACGAGAGTTTTCTCATTCGTCTTTGCTGAGATTTCTTTCAAAAAAAACCCCCGGCAAATGCTTTCTATGTGAACTCCATAATTTTCCAAATACAGAGTTTTGAGACACTGAACTCTTTTGAAATTGTAGTGTCACATTTGTCTTTTTCTTTTCTAGTGACGCATTTAACAAATTTTAAACATTTCTGTCATTCTCATGTTAGCATATGAAGTGTGAAAATTAATTTTACTTGCTAATTGAAAGGTAATTGGTTTGGGGGTAGCAACTGTCACTCCATCAGGGAGAAAAAACCCCAAACTCTCTGTCTTCTGTTACCCTGCAGGAAGAGGTAGCAGGGATGTTGTCTGGAAAAATCCATCTGTAAATTAATTGAAAAGGACATGTAAGATGAGTCTTATGAACCCACCAGTTGAATTCGATGAAGGAGCAACATATACTTCTAAAAATATTCCTCTTTTAGAAAGAGATTAATGACTCTACTAATGTACACTGCTGAACCAGTTTTGGTTTTTTCAGCGTTGCTGAACCAAGATTTGTCCTTCCCATCACCTACTGATGAAAGAAGTCTGTGCGTAAAACGTGAGGAAAAGTGAATGCATCAAGAATAGTTTAAAATTTTTCTGCAATCAGTGCCTAACACATCGCACTCGGTGCTTTACTGAGATGTCAGTTCTTTTGATTAGTTCACAAAACTGGTCTCAGTTGTGGCCTGTTAACTTCCTGGAAAACACAATGGCCTTCTGCCACATAGCTTCGCCCGCTGGGATGGGAAGAGCTATCCTGCTTTTTGTCTCCAGACAAATTTTCGTAGCCCTCCTCTTGTAACGGCCGCCAAAATATCATCAGGGTTGTAGGTGGGCTGAAACTCTTTTCTGCTACAACGCCTTGATCTCTTTTACTGTTTACTTGCTGCTGCTTCATATCCATCTTATATTTGCACTGTAAACTACGTGGGTTAAAGATTACCTTTCTATTCTGCATTTTCACATCACCTGGCAGCAGTCTGGACCCAAAGTAGGAGTAATACAAATTGTTGTAATAAATCATTTACTATATGCTCCCTCTTTTAAGCTGTTGGAGGGTCCATCTCTCAGTAAATTATATGGGAGAAGATAACATGACAGAGATGAGAGAGGCAAAGAGGAAGTTCTAGGAAATGAATAGAAAAACTTTTTAGATCATTTTCTCTGAGCTTTAAACAGTGTATAAATGATTAAAATGCGCAGAACAGGACAAATAAAGCCAGGTCTTTTAGAACATACAGTGATGGAGAGCTCAGACAATTTCACTGAAGGCACAGGGGCATCTTCCTGTTATCTATGTTTGGCTCTAGCTCTGATCTTTTAACTCCAACAAAAAAGCACCTCAGTATGCTTCATCATGTACATGCTAGGTGAATGTATGTTCCAAGCTGAACATTTGTGTCTGAAGGTTGTATTATTTTCCCAAAACAAAATCCTGCGGAGGAGGGATCCTCTCCTCATCATAGTCCACAGTGGTTTTAAAATTTAATCCACTTGGGCCCATGTTTTGCCATTAGTATCTTTGTAATTCCCTGGATCTGAATTTGTTGGTCTTTCAGGGCCACCACCACCCAGCTTTACTATACAAGGAAAGCTCGTCTCCTGACTTTTTTTTTTTTTAATGATCTATTTATTTCACAGTGTCTTCAGCTTAGGCTGGGTTCAGTGGCAGTCCTATCTGCTCAGCAGTTCTGAAATTCAGCCCATGGCTTTTGTCTCCTTTTTCTATCTATACAAATAAATGTTAAATATTTTGCTATGAGTAATAACATGGTACTAAGAATAAAAGCTTTATTGGTCATTGTAAGTGCTTTATAAAGGCTTTGCAGAGTCACTAAATTCACTTACATGTCCAAAACTAAACAGAAATTAAGATCTTTCAACTAAATTTTAAGAGCATTATTGAAATACAGAATTATTTGGTTATTTTGCTACACCTAATAATGAAAAGCAGGAGACAACAGCAGGCGGAGTTAACAAAATGATCACAAAGGAAAAGCATATAAATAGGTATTCATATCTCTCTATATATTTAATATTACTTAAAAATAATGAACCTTGATGTAAAAGTGCTCAAAATAAATTTATCTGCAAAATAATATATTTGGTTGATTATACATTCCTTGGTATCATTAACAACATTTTAGATTAAATAGTGGTTGATGTGTTTAAGTTTTAAATGGAAACTTTCTGTTGAGAAAATTAATATACAGAAAATACATTACCTGGAAGGCAATAATCAACACAATAAATTCACCATTTCTAACCTTCCTCTTTACATGTAAATCCTTGCTGTTTTCATGATATTTACTACAGAAAGTATTAAAAGAATACTTACCCACTCTTATCAATGTAATTAAAACATTGCATTTCTTACAGAATATAAATCATAGTATATATTTATAGGATTCATAAACTCACAGGCAGGCTAATAAATTATTAGCAATCTTCTTGGTTTTTTACACAACTGATTAGAAGATTTTATCAGAGATTGACCTGGTGAAATATCCTTTGAACATTTTATAAATGCAAAAACTTTGCCAGGAGAAAATACACCTGAAATAGGCACAGGAAATATTAGGTGAGAGGGAATTCAGAGCCATGGGGACAAAAATGACTTCATGAGACAAGAACAGAATCCAAAATTCCTGATTGCTCCCTCCAAAATGCTGTCCATTAAACTGCATTAGTGTAATTGCATAATTCTTAGGTCTTGAACCTTCTGTTATTTTAGTTCTGTGTCCACTATAATAGATGCTGCCTCTTTTAAAGTACTTCTAGACAAAATGCAGTTTTGAGGGGCTTTTTATAGAATGAGAGGTTGTTGTTTAAAAGAAAAATGAAAAAAGGTACAAGTCATTAAGTAACAGGAGAAATCAGAACCATCAAAAGGGCATTTTTTCCAGTCTGGTAGAATATGCTCATCTTTTCCAAGCAGGTGAGTTTTTCTGAGTAATTAGGAGGGTGTGATCTTGAATCTAAGTAGCTTTTCTGAGCTGTAGGCAAAGGGTGGTGCAGTTGTCATATAAGAAGCCACAAATGCCACTTGCAAATCTCAAGATAAATTTCAGCACACAGAAGTTTGTTTGAGGACATTGGGAATAATTGAATCTCCTCTTTCAAATTTTATTTAATTTTAAGAAGAGGCTTTTTTACGCTGGTGCTGTGTCCCTGCCACAGCTACATGCTGATACTATTGCACATCACATTAGATTAAGGTCAGTTAGCAGTGTTATAAGGACTCCTTTCCTTCCCCTGTCTCTTATTCTCTCCTTTAAAATGAAGCATCACCGCAATTTCGTGATTAAAACCTTGTGTCTTGGAGCATGATGAGAGACCTTGGCTTGCTTCCAGCTGTGATTAAGGCTATGATTTTTGGCCTAAAGGGTCGTGTGGAATCACAACTTCACTGACCCTTTAATCAGAACTGATTAAGAAGTGATGGCTTGCTCGCTGCTTGGTACTCCATTACCTACCATGTGGAGCCTATAATAGGGAGATATTGCTCTGTCAGCAACCCCAGGAAAATTCAACCTTTGAAAGACTTTGTAGACAAGATCCTTCAAACTGACAGGAAATTTTGAGTACTTTATCTTTCAGTTAAGCAATTTGAGAGGCTGAGTTTTAGAAAGTCCTTAGAATCATGTTGACGGAAAGATGAATCTTTCCCAGACATCCTTTTGGTGTAATGAACTGAGTTATTGTAAAATTCTTCAGATGTTTGGTGTGGCGCAAACAACCCTTTCCAAAGTCCTGCACAGGCTGAAGGTGAGAGAAGGGAGCAGTGGCAACAGTTTAGAATTCACTGCTCTACAAGCAGTTTTAAGAGGCAATACAAAGAATAGAAACATGGATAAATAGGTGATGACAAAGAAATATCCAATTCATCCGTTGGTGTCTTGCATATCTTCATATGTCTGCTGCCTCTTGAATGAAAGGATACTCAAATGCCAGCTGGGGAGCCCTCTCGTTTACTTGGTGAGTAGATTTATGGAGAACACTGATAATTCAGCCAGGAAGTTGGTTATTATGGAGTGTGGAGCTCACAGGAAGAGTTTCCAGTTATCTAAAGAGGAAATTAATTACACTGAAATAGGAAAATACCTCCCCATCTTTTTTTCAGCTTGATAGTAGAAGCTGTCTTCTAGTTATTCAAGATTTCTGAGAGTCTTCCTCTGATACCTAGCCAGGACAGGAACGTGGAAGCTTGAATATTTCTGTCCCTGAAAAGCATTTTTCTTCTCTTCAACACTGGCTTGAGCACTGGGAGAGATAGGAAGGAAGACCTTTGTCCATGTTAAGAGTGTGTGTGTGTGAGTGCATGCGTGTACGTAAATATATATCCATATATATATATGGGCATATCTCAGTGATTTGAGTCTGGCTTTGGTCTGTGAATATGACAGCCTAGAAAACCAGGTGGGAAAGTGACAGGATTTGGCCTGTTCCTGTGGTCAAGTCGGTGACCATTGTTAGTCAAATGAACTGAGCAGAAAGATTCCCATTTGCTTTATTGGGGGTAGGCTGATGGTAATGTGATGATGTGTCAAAAGAAACAAAGAATTATACCCCTTTAATGGGCTCTATACTCTTCTATTGGACAGTCATTAGAGGACAATTTTCATAATATACATAGTCCAGGGCTATCTCATTTTGCTTTAAATGTCATACAGGCTTGGGTATGTAATACCATGCTTAAAAAGGTATATTACAGCCAGGGAAGTTAATAGCCTTAATGTACTGGGTAATGTTAGTGAGTCTATGACTTAAGATGCTGCAGTTTGATTAGAACAGACAATGAGCCAGAAATAAGTAAATATTCTATGAAAACTTTGGGACTGATAAGACCACCAAAGAATGAGTTGGCTGGCTATTCTGCATAGCAGTGTTGTGGCAAACCCAGGAAGGGCTGGTTACAACCACAACAATATCCCCTTCCAAAATGAAACATATGCTCAAACAAACAATTTTTAACCATAAAAAACTTACCAAAGAGATGAGTTGTAGTAAGCATGGATGTATCGTGAACAAATCATAAACACATGATAATACGTGAACACAATGTGGTAAACATATTTGTATTCTATGACATGCCCTGTGGATAGAGTGGCAAATGTCATTTTTTTACTGCAATAAGGTTTCTGAGTCTTACATGATATTCTGAGATTCAAAACAGAGATACGTTGACTAAATAAAATTATTCTTAGGTGGGTGGATATTATACATTTGAGATACCATATGTAAAGAGTGGATATGAGTTATTAAATCTCAGCAGCTCTGTGGGATCTGCAGAGGTGAGCTCTGGACATAGGGTTGGGATTATATTTTCAGACTATGTCTAACTGAAAGAACAGTCAAATATGTTGGGAGAAAAACATTCAGAAATCAAATGTATTTTGAAGGTTTTGAACTGATCAAGTGTATCACGTTAGATGGCAAAATGGATTGTATAATTTCTAGAGTGTTTGTTTCCTATTATTTCCTTAAAAAGGAGGAAATAAGAGGAAACACACACAGCTAATGGAGCTCACTGTTGAAATCAGTGGCAGCCTTATTGCTGAATGCCAAGCCCACCGGGGACTTCTTGTGGGCTATATACAAAGATAGGGTCAAAGCTAAAAGACAAGCCAACAGCTTTGAATTAAGATTCTATATCTTACTCAGATATTCATGTACCTTTTCTTATATTCAGCATGATTTTTATTCCTTGGACAAATTTCCAAAGCTTGCTAACTCTCTTTGTCCCGAAATTTCTTGTTAGAGTAGCCTTAGCTTATTTAATTTTTGCTTATTCTACCTCCCTGTTTGGGTTTGCTGAACACTAAAGGCTGATTTCCCACAAAGGTACATGAAGGCCACGGGATCTTCCCAGGAGATGAGACAGTAGGAAGTAGGACAGTTTCTGTGTTGCTTTTGAATGGGTAGTATCTGGAGGAATATTCATAGGGCTTAATGCTGACATCAGAATGTTTCCAAGAGATTCAGCTTTTCTCCAATGTTACTTTTTCTATAACACAATGAAGTACTAAATTAAATTATGCTGAAGGGGACTCTTTATCAGCAAGCTCACCTACCTATGACAGATGTAAAACTTAAGGGAAAAAAAAAGCAAATAGGGGAGATTTCATTATGTTTAAGAGCTGGAAATTAACTACATGAAATAACTCCAATCACATACAGAATGCAGACCATCTGTAATGGTACTATTTTTTTTTTCTTAAATGCTCTTGGAAGTAAAGACAAGTATGCAGTGTCTTATAAGTTCTTCAAAATAATTCCCAGATAATGGTGTTGTGTCTTTATTTACAACTACTTTTACCTCAACGTAATCCGACAGACTTCATATGATACAAAGGTGATGGGACATAATGTATTTTTCACCTTTTTCAGGGTGGCTATTTTCACAGATATTCTCTTCCTTCTGCATGCAGAAGACCACTGTGATTCATCCTACTTTGGTGCTGAGTGAGGATATTTTAGCTGCAAACAAATATTACTTGAGCTTATTGTTCTGAAGACTAACTTGAATGAATGGATCCCATAAATTCTGGAGACTGCGTGAAATACCCTGATACATCTTCATCAAAATCACTTTGTTCACTGGAAGAATAGAGGTCATATTGTATGCTGCTGTATGCTGTTAACATTCTCAGATCATTTTCAGGGCCCCATGTCTTGTACTTGTTACCTAACCCTTGTCATAGCTTCAATACATTGGAACGAAAGGTGCAAATTATTCATAAGGGGAAATGGAAGAGGAGTGATAGTACAAGGTCCGCAAAAATTGAGCTTTGTGTGTTTGGTTTTTAATCTCATCTCTTTCTTTCTTTTTTCTTTTTGTTTTGTTTAATAAACAAGCCTCAAAGGGTCATGGATGCAACTTTTTTTTCTTTGCTTCTATGTGCAGTTTTATGGGTACTTTGTTTAATAACAGAGTCATAGTGTAAAGATTTGTGACCACTTCCACAGGAGCCATTTTCTATTTTTTATGGTATTATGTCCAACATTTTCAGGCACATTTCACGTTGACAAATTGATATTCAGGTGACCATCAGATAATTATCTTCAGTGGTAGGTGCAAAGCTTCCCGATTCTTAAGCTCATTCAGGAAATTATTCTATGCTGTGACAGGGACTGTGTTCTAACTAAGATATTGTTAATGGATTCTCATGCTTTTATAAATCAACTTCAGTGACAGTAGAGTAAAGGATGCTGTTTAAGTATGACTCAATTGCTTTCTAAATTATAAATGTTAACTTAGGTTCCCAAAATTGGCCAGAGAATGTTCATTTATTTCTACCAGCAGACATTCAGCCTGAAAAATTCATCAACTGTATTGAGGTAAAGATAAAACTAATAAGAGATTGACAAAAATGTTCAAGAAAGTCAAGAACTGTGTAATTTTAAAACCATAGAAGGGATGCAAAAGAACTTCCTAAACGCATAAGGAGAAGATTTACCACAGGCCAAGAGAATCCAGTACATTTTCAAAGTTTAGCAGACTATCAAAGAGTCTGAGGCTGCATCTGAGTAGTCGAATTATTTCTTTGCATTGCTGTTCTCGCAAAACTGTTGGTTAAAGGAGTTACTACTTAAAGTAAAAAAATATTGGAGGACTTTTATTAAAACTAATTTGTCATCTAAAGAGGTTACGCAATATTTGGACACTAACAGTTGCAAAAATAAGGTTGTTTTCTCTTGTGAGATTTCCGAGCTTAACTGTGATTTGTAAGCTCTCACTAAAATGACCTAAAAACAATGGGGAATGGAAAGTGGTGTCTATATTTAAAAATGGCTCCAGGAAATTACCAACAAGTAAATGTGATTCTATTTCTGCATTAAGTGGTAGATGCTGGAGCAAATAAGAAAATTATTAGAAATGGAGTTTAACATATTAAAAGTGATAAAGAAGGTATTCAAACACTTCTACACTGTGGAGAGGAACGTGGAAGAGGTGAAGAAGAGAGAGCTCATTAGACCTGAAGAACTGGTAGGTGCTCAAAAGGAAGCCAGTCAGTCATCTAGAGAAGCTCACTTAAAACCAGCAAGTAACATTGGAAATATTCAGAGAAGCCTCTTGCTCTTTGAGAACATAATGATGAGTACATTTCAAGTAACTTTGGAAAGTGACCTGTCATTATCACCATTTTCAGCAAGAAAAATTGGAACATGAAAAGGGAGAGGTGCCTGACAAAGGTCATGCAGGAGGAATATGGCTACAATATGAAACATGTCTCCTAAGCTCCCTCTCAGTGCTTGCCCTGACACTAATGGGAGTCAGAGCTTTGACTGCAAATAGTGGTGGGTGAATCAGGGGTCCCATTCCCCTCCAGTAAAGGTGTCTGAGAGACACGTGACTGAAGGTCTGGTAATTGCATGGCTAATATTGAAAGGTTTTAGACAAAGTAGAAGACAGGAAAAAGCCTTCATTATTTCAATTAGGAGACTAGGCCATGCATAATGAATCGAGGCAGGAAAGCTGTTCTAGTCAGAGTTAGTTTAGGTTCATCCAAGGGTGAATTGGAACTTTTTCTGAGGGCTAATTCTGAGAAGGGATGAAATTATAATGCAGCATAAGTGAAGGAACTGTGCAGATGGTGAAGGACTGTTATTTATTAACTGCTTGAATTTTCTTAGTTTCTTGCTAATGTCCTGTTTGGAAGGGGAAGGTAGGGCTTTTTTTTAATGGGGTGAGTAATGACAATTATTCTGAGAAATTTAAACTATGATGCACTAGAACTTACTGGTACTGAAGACTACGATGTGTCCATATTCCATGAGCTTTAACTGAGGGAAATCTATTCTGACACTAGAGATTCCTTTGATCTAGCAAATAATGATGAAGTAACTGAAAGCAGGAGAATAAAAAAAAATATCAAATAAGATCAAATAGATGGACCACTTCCTTTTTTTCTCGTGACAGTCCAAGGAAAGTACCATCAGAGCAGAGGTAACTCTCAGGGGAGTATCAAAGAATGCAAGTTATCACAAGCCTTTCTAAAAACTGTGGCCTAATTTGATTGTGAATTGGTGGATTTTATATAAGGTTTCTGACAAAGCAGGGTGAGTTTCTGCCGTGGCTTGAGTGTATTTTATTGGGATCATGCAGGAGCTCATGACTTTTCTCATGAATATCTTCTTGAAGCAAAAGCATTTTTAAGGGATGGTAATAGATTTAGAAGATTACACTGACAAAAACAAGCCACTGAGGACCTATTTTCTGTGCTGTTCTTTCCCCCTATAATTTTTGTGTAGATCCAGACACTTCTGTGTGCAACATTTTTCTTCTCACATCCTTTATGGTGCTACTGGTCTGTTTGGGATACAAGCAGCTCAGAAGCCTTGTCTGAGTATGTTCTTACTGACAGATATTGAACAACTTGAACTCATTTGGCATCTCTTGGGTATAGCCAGTCAGAAGCTTTCTCAGGGGGTACCTGACACATCCAGAGACTCTGCAAAGGAGCTGGATCGTGTCTGAGAATGTGTAAAGTGGTCAGATCTGTCTGTCCCGTCAAGGCAATCTGTCCTCTTGTTCTACAGCACTCTATGTAAATATAGTTCTTTATTTTAAAGAAAGATTAAACTGGTGAAAGTCCATCTGGGCACAGCTTTTTTCTCTAGCACACATCAGTCATCACTGCACTGTATTAGCAGTTCCACTAAAAAGTGTGGAAATATGCTAGGAAAAGGAGTTTTTCCTCATAATGCCAGCCTTATCTTTCCGTATTTTTTCCCTGTTTGGTAGTTTTCAAACCATGGAATAATTTTGTAATAAACATGTTCAACAACATGTTCTAAGAACTGTGAGACACACATTTTAAAACTGATATCAATGTCTTCTCATCCTGAAACCTTTCTTATTTAGTTAAGACTTCTGGCTTTTCTTTAACACTCTAACATCCAGACTCTCACAAAGATATATGAAGCTGAAAAAACAACATGCATTAAAAATATTTAAACTCTCTTAAAATATGAAAACACTAGAAGTTTACAAGCATCTGTCTATGTTGCCATATGAGTGAATTGTGCAAAGGAAAGACCATAAGTTTACAGACTTGTCACAGCATTCTGTGAGGTGTTTTAAGGAAAGCAAATTTTTAAAAGAGCCATAATGAAAAAAAATGGATTCACTAATACTGGTTAATTAAACAAATAAACAGAGCATAATTCATTACTTTCGGAATAGCTAAAGAGTAGGTTTCCAGGAGTTTTTTTTTATTTCTCATGTGCTCTTTCCTTCTGACTCAGACTTCTAATTAAATCTGTGTTTAACAAGTAGATATTTTGTTCCTCAATTAGGCACCTTGCAATTTTGCCATTAATGGAACGAACAATGTGCCAAGTATTGCCTTTTCTACCCTCTGTGTTTTTTCTCCAGCTGTCCCTGTTTTGGCTGGGGGGGTCCTGCTTGAAAACCATCAATTCCTCAGCCTCTTGCGCTCTCCTCAGCCCCGGAGCTGGGATTTGGATGCTCCTTGCTAACCCAGCCTGGGATTTATCTATTTTCCCTGACTCTGCCAGGCAACCAGCATAAGAGTTTGTCATGCTCCATCCCTCATTAGTAAATAGTTATTTATTGGCCTCGAGTCTTCACACTAATCACTGTGGTTGTCCTCTAAAGCTTGCTGTAATGTCGCTGGAGTTCGCCGGCTTCCAGCCGGTCACACGTTAGGGGCAGCGGCTGGCAATCCATCACGGCGCTTCACGCGCCGCGTCGCAGCTTGGCTGACACGAGCTGACACGATCCCACACTTGGCAGCACAGCACGACAGCTTGAAATATGGGAGTGGGTCATACCAGCCCTTTTAAAACTCCTTACTCATTTCAGACCCGTATTCACCTCTTTTCCTCTATAAAATACAAACACCCTCACTCCAAAGGGAGGAAAAGGAAAAGAAACTCTGTGATGCATTACAGCAATTTTTATGCCTTAGCAATGCAGAATTCCGAACTTGGATATTCACATGAAAATTTGGTATCACTAATCCCTTCATAAAAGTATTTCTACTAAGTGAAAATCCTAAAGGGATAAGTCAGGTGGGAAATGTTCTGAAGACGAAACAGGTGGCTGAAACCTGGCTTAGGTTTCTGTCCTGCTACAGTCTCTGACCCAAGGCTGGTAACCTAGGCTAGATTTTCAAAGATGCTTGGTTGCCAAGCTCTAATTTGGAAACTCCTAATACAATTAAATAACTTTAACCTCCAAGGAAGTTTAGTTTTCCTTTTGTCCAAATTGCCTTTTTCAGAAATTCACTGTCTTCTGCCCACTGCATTAGGGAAAAAAAAAAAGGTTTGGTAGTATTACAGGAACAACTAAGGAAGATGGAAAGTATCGCTTTTATTTTTCCCTGTCTCACTAAAGACTCCAGACTTATAATGTACTGGGAACATTCTGGTAAATTGCCTTCAAAGCTCCCACATTTTTTCTAAGGGTATCACTTTGTAATTCTGATACTATTGTTTTGGCGTCTAGCATTTACTCTGTGCCTTCCCTCACAGTGTATCATGTAGCTACCAAGCCATCTGTGTTTTATCTTCATTTCAGGCATGGTCTATTCATTGAAACTTGAATTGGATGGCAGCCTGTAGTTGTTTCTTTTTTTAACGTCTGCGAGGGCTATGTATAGATAGGAAAATCTCATTCTATTACAGATAATATTTCTATTCCTCTTCTTTAGTTTTGGCCACCATAAACTTCAGGTTTTTAAGTATCATCCTTTCTTTCACAGCACAGGAAGGTCATCCAGTCCTTCCTATATCTAATCCCCCACCAACCCTGTTTTCCCTCATTTTTACCACCTCCCATATGCATAGTCATGACTATTTAAGAAAAGAAAAAAATATATCCTGGTTGACAGCTGTGACAAATGTTCATTCATTACTTTCATGCATAATTAAATTATTTCCTTAATTGTATCCAATTAATTTTTAAACTTTCTTTATATTTAAATTAAAACACTTGACTTGCAATAAGAGAAGTTTCTCAGAATTATGAAGGACTTCTTGTGTTTCACATGGAAGCTAAAAGGGAAAGTTCAGAAGGTATCCCTGAAACAAAACCAAGGAGAATCCGTGAGGAAAATACCCTTTGTTATTCAAAGCTTACTGGGAGTCTGTCCTACTATTTTTAAATTTATGCATAGATAGATACCTCGATGAAACTACTGATAAGAGGAGCATAAATCATACCTAATAAATGAATGCACCTAAAATTTGGGGTCACATCTGTCTGCCTTGCTACATCTGGCAGAGTGAAATAATTAGGTTTTCTTACAAAGATAAGAATTAAAAAAAAAATGTACTTGTAGAAATTATTATCCCTTCAAGAAATTTCAGATAATTTTTAATTGATGTACATAACATTGTTGCTGAAGCCAGTTGAACCCTGCTGATAACAGCCTGCAGGGAATCTGTCCTTCCATTCCCAGGTCAGATTTGACAAGAGTTGCGTGACCCACAGTTGTTTTTGCTTCAACATTCTCCAAAAAATTTGTCATAATTTTACCTTGGTGAGAAGGTTTTTTCCCTCAATTTTGATTTCAAATTTTTTAAAACAAAAAGTAGTTAAAGCAGAAAGAAAGGTTAAAACACATTTGTTTATGTAGATAATGAAATGTTTCACTAAAAGCATCAGAATGACTTAGTTCTGGTCTAAAACATTTCCCTACAATTAGCACTGTCTAATTCTGTTCAAAGGCACAAAACACCTGTCTACAGCTAATACATTTAGAGAGAATGAGAAAGTAGGTTGTCAACTCAGAAAGTTTCTTCACTCTGGGTAAGTGAAAAGCTAAAGAAGAAGCAAACAATATGTGTTTTTATGGCTTTTTACACATAGTTGCATCGCTTCTTGAATAAAAACTTAAATGCGGTGTAGCTGCTGTCTGTCCCTTACCTTTCCACATGCTGTGGGACTGTGTCAGATGACCTAATGCTGTGTGCAGAAAGCAGCTACAGTAGATTGAACAAGGGAAGGATTTCGTCGTCATTCATTTGTTTTTAAAGAATGGTGTCCTGGGTGAAGGATGAGTGTTTACTAATGTGTAGGGAAAGAAGGTCAAGAAAAGGTTTCTGTTTGTTTACATAGAATCAAGCCCAGAAATACTTTTGTACAAATCTGTTGTACCAAATCCAGCTATATAATGCTAAGATTGATCAGAGAAAATAAAAAAGCCCTGATGGGAACCGAATTTGCAATGTTATCATATGGGAAGGAATGCCTTCTTGACCCCAAGTTTATGTCTTAAAGAATAAACCTGATAGAAGCTGTCAGTTTTATCTTAAGCTGCAGAGCTGTAAGGATTATTTCAGCTGAGGATCTTAATATTGGTTTCTGCCTTCACAGAAGAAATGACACTTATGTAAGGAGATAGCGAGAGCTTTAAGAATTAAAATTAACTTAAACCGCAGGCTCTGTAGGGTACGGATGCCCTTTCTGTCTGGATTCACACACACACTGCTACATTTTCCATTGCTTCTTTAACTTTTGCCAAAAAACCAGTGAAAGCTCAAAGGCCAGATGCAGCAGTGAGGTTATCTGTCCTATATGCTGTCCCAAACATGGTGGGAGAGGGTAACAGGGAGGGGTTAATTGTGGTTTCAAAGTAAAATTCCCTATTTCCATTACGAGAGTTTGTGCCCTGCAACCCCAATGCCTCTGCTACCCCGGAGGGGAGCTGTGCTTTTTCAAGAGAAGGAGGTCAGGGCTTTGGAGCCTGTAATGGACATGGGGAGCAGTAGGCTGTCACTGGTACAAAAAAAAAATCAGGGGAATAATTTTGTCTAAAATGATGGCAGCAGAGTCTTTTTCTTAATTGAGACATGGGTATTAAACTGGGAGGTTCACAAAACATGCAACTAGAGACACAGAAAAAGGTGGGTGGCAAAGAGGAACACAGCAATTATATTGGATGAGAAGGTGAAAACTTTACATCAGTTGCATGATCAGGATGTGTGCTGGCCAAAGCTTTTTCTCTTTGGTTCATTTCTTAAAGGGCCTTTTTGGGAGAGTACTGAAGAAACACCTCTCAGAAGAGACAACCATGTATTACATTTCCTCTGTTTGAAAAATGAGGAAGGCCAGGGGCTTCTTTTTTTTTTTTTCCTGAGGAAAAACTGCACAGCAGGTGGGTTGAAAACCACTTCCTCTTTGCCTGATTTCAGCAAGGTCTTGGAGGAAGGAAGGCATGGCCTTCCTTCACAGAGTATGTGTGTGACTGTGACTAGTGTGTGACTGTCTTGTTGGGAAATGCTGAATCCAGGACACAACAAAAGGAGAAGTAGAAAAGTGTTACCTTGGGAAATGGTGGTCAGAGCCTGAAGACTGGCACTATACCTCAGCATGTCTCAGGAAGGACCAGCCAGGAAAGGGAAATCTGCAGCAAACTGCAGGTGGAGATTGATGGGTCAAAGATAACTTAGGATGGCATTTCCCTCTAGCTCGCTGCTGGAGACCTAGGCTTTGGCTCCCAGTGCAGAAAAAATTTTGGGGGACACTGAAAACTATCCCAGATAAAGAGGGGAAACTAAGAACTCCTTAAATATCTCTCATTTCTTGTATATTTTCCACTGGGAACTAGGAAATAAGAGAGATTTCTTAAGGAATATGGTTGAATGCCCTAAGAAAAGAAGAAAAAAAAATGAAAAAAAGGAGAAAAAATCTGTTGGCAATCCTGGATCTCTCTAGGCAATTTTAGGTACCTGCAATAAAATACTTTCCTAATCACAGTCACAGCTACTTGCTTGACTAGATGGAATTCTTTTATCAATCCAAAATACCGGCTTTAACAACTTTTGCAGTTTGCTATGACTGTGAAAGTCCTTTCTGATATACTCTTAGCAGCTTTAGAGATTACTGTCTTTCCAAAACTAGGCTTTTTAAATGAAAGAAATTATTTTTGTTCAGTTTTGAGGAGTCACCCATAAGATATCTAGCATAAGACATCCTCCAGTGGTCTGTTGTTCAGTAATACTGGTCTCATTTAAAACTTCATAATGAAAGGTCTTAGCAGGCTCTAGAAAATCTCTGTGGTTAGCCCATGATCTTCCAGTGTTGGCATAGAGTACATGTGCAGGTCAAACTGCAGTGCTTACAGTTCCCTATTTCTATTATTAAGATCTTTAAAGCCCAGTCCAAGAGTCTTTAGGCATCTAGGAACATTGTCTTGCAATAAGCACACACTCAGCATTAAATATTGGCCTAAATTTCTTAATCTTCTCTTTTTAATATCAAATTAGTGGTCATCCTCACAGTGTCTTCTCAAAGATATAAAAGGTATCTATTGAGAAATGTATTTTATGATAACAAAAAAAGAGCTGAACAACAGAAGTACATTTTTGGGGGAGTTATATAAAGCAGGAATCATTTAATAGTAGTTGTGGTATAATTAGTTTAAAATTATGTAAACAGTTCATGTGTAATTATTTTTCTTTTAAATGGATTCAATTTGCATGGAATATTAAAGCACTGAGCTGTCATGCACTATAAGAAAATAACATGGCTAGACACAAAATGAAGCAGAGTATTTCATAAACGCTCACTGGAATATTTTAAAGCAGTCCAATATTTAAAGAGATTAGTTGCAAGAATGCTCAGAAATTATGAATTGTAAGCAAACATATTTATTAAGCTGTTGACACCTTAAATACAAAAATTCCTATTGTCTGCAAATCCTAGAATAGCAGCAGAAGTTTGCTCATGCTGTAGTATCTAAATGGAATCTTAGAAAGTTGGAAAGATTATGGAAACACTTCAGTGTCATAATGAGAAAATGCAAGAGAGAAATACATATTAGAGATTAAAAAATCACCCTGTTTGTACATTTTAGGTAAGCCTGTCTATATGTCATTTACGGATAAATAAGATAAATCAGAAAAATATATTTCATTTCTACTCCTTCTCCTCTGTTAAAAAGAACTCCAGAGCAAACTTCACAAATAGGGGCTCCAAAAGAAACAAAGAGTTAGGTATATAAAGGGGTTTGTTTGTTTCTTACCAGTCTAAAATTTCCTCATAGAACTGAGCAAAAATAATAAACTCATGGGATTTAAAAATAAATGAAGAAGCATTTTGAAATCTGTCTTATCTCTAATTAATCATGTAATACTAGAACAAAGACCAATTTTTTTCATAGTTCCCAGCTCTCTCTTTCATGCAAAACAATATTTCCTAGATTCACTGGTTCAAATACTAGCCAATTTATAATTAGATTTTTCTCCCCCCATCCCTCATGCCAAATTATTCCAGTAACTTTGGCCTATGTTTACCAAAATTTCTTGAAAGGTTTTGTTTCTGTTCTTTTTTTTTTTTTTTTACCAGCTGTACAGTAGAATTCTGCACTAATCCATGTTTCATGTTTTGAGCTTGGAGTCACCCAAACTGTGTAATATGTTATTTAAAGGAGCCCTGGAGCTGCTGCTGGACAGACGTAGGAAAGCAATTTGGTGCCCGTGTGTGTCTGAGTAGAGACATAACAGGAGTCCTCCTCCCTCTGGACTTGCAGTGAAAATAGAGAGGGAGATGAAGCAGGACAGAGTCACCACCTGTGGATCCAGCAGCGTCTCATTCGTCCTTCTTCACCCTGAGCTTCTTGCTGGTGGGGATTCCAGAGCCATCCTTCTGGGGGGCCACCTTCATGCAGTTCAAATTCTAGGTATCCATGGGGTAGTCACAGGTGCCATTCTCATAACTTGGGGTGATGTGTATGGGAGTTCCTTCCTTTCCCACAGTTTGACAGAGTGGAAATTTTTGTCCAAATGCATTAACCAAGATGTGCTAACCCCGTCTTGCCTCTGCTAGGCCTGGAATTATTGCCTTCCTCTTGCAAATTCCTCCCTTCTGTGCTTATCTGAAGTATCTCTGTGGTGGCTTATCACCTTATGGCAAGTTCCTTCTGCGGCCTTGACACTGAGACAGGCAAATGTGTTTTTTAAGTCCTTTCAAATAGCCATTCTCATAAGTGTTGTTACATGTGGTGAATAAAATTTAGGGAAACTTCTTCCAGATTTCAGTGAGGGCAAATTAAGGTGAATGAAAGTGTTTCTAGACTGAGCATATTATATGCACAGGTTAGCTACCACAAATTGCTAAGTGCTGGGATATCAAATCACATCATGTAACTTCATTCCAGTTCTGGCATTAGAGGTCTTTGTTAAAAGACAACAGTCTTTTCAGCTTTTGCAACATGAGAGAATTTTTATCAAATACTTTGTCAACATTCAGGCATATGAGTGAGACTGAGCATGGAGCAGGGTATGTGTTATTAGTGGAACCATATGTACAGAAATGATTAAGAATGCTCCAACACTGTAGAAGACAGCTAGAAATTAGGACCTGGTTAGCAGTCTTAGCTAAACAGGGTATGTCATATTTTGCATTATGTGCTCTTATTTTATCGATGTGTAATGTACTGTCTGGCATATCACACCAGAGAGCTTCCTCAGCTGATGCAGAAAGTGACTGTGACAGCTGTTTTTATTGCAAATCTCTCCTCCAGTGTCCCCTCTGCTATAAAATTGGGAAACAAATGAGAGAACTTGATGAATAGCAGACTCAGTTTATTGGCAGTTACATTTATTTTTCTATCTTTATATAAAACATGAAGTATCAATATATCAATCTTTATGTATGTGACTGTAAGCATATTTTTCCAGCCTGTGCACAGTGCTTGTATTCTAGGCTCATAAGCTGTGTGGGAAAAGGCCCTCTGAGTGTTTGAATAACTCTTAGCACAATAGAGCTTAAAGGATGATTTGTGCCTTTGGGCACTGCAGCCATGTAAGTACGGAACATCTGAAATATATTCTGGAATATGGAACTGAAAATTAAATGGGAAATGCTCATTATGTTGCATGTGTTATGATCAGCCTAATTTGTAAGTACTGAAGTGGTTTGTCTTCAGAGGGACATTAGGTAATATCTGGACAAACCCAATGCAGCTTTGGCTCAGATTTACAATGTTATTCAGGCACTTCCCTCCCGCTGATTTCCAAAGGCAGTGGGGACAGATTGACTAGGCTCTAGTGACCACCACCATTTCTTCTTTTTACTGAGGGGATGCTTTGGAGCAGATAGGTTGCACAGTATCTACCTGCTCAAACCCTGACCAGTCTTAGACAGGTGATAAACACTGTGACAGTGAGCCTAGCGAAACAGAAATAGTTCTAATCATGAACAGATGCCAAACTGACACTGTTTTGGCCTGTTGAAATCTGTACTTGCACTTGCAGACTTAAGGGTTGCGAAACTATTGACATGCTTCTTAATTCAACTCAAATCTTAAGATTTAGATCTTAATATAAGATCTATATGTGTTCTTGAGTGGATAGAACAGGGTAGAGGGGGTAGAGGGGAATGCTGGGTCTAAACCTGGCAGCTGAGTTAGGTACAAGTGTCCCAAGTAGAGGCAGATGTGGAAAGTAGGCAGTAGCAGGACATGGGTGCTTGTTGGAGACATTTTCAATAGCCTAGTTTAAGCATGGAACTGAACTGCCTCTATAAACCTAAGTATATCATTCAGTATAAGAGGCTTCTGCATATCTTTTGAATGCTGAAGAGATCTTTGCATGCTATAAATAATTATTGATATTTCACATAAGACACACTAACCATATCCAGGACTGAGGTGTTATTGATTTAGCCATTACTTTTCACATTCCTTCTTTACCCTTAGAAGATTGCTGCTCACTGCATTTTATAATTATTACACTCTGGAATTTTAAATACTCCCAGAAACACCCCTGCCTTTCACATAATAAAACAACAGACTAGTGCATTAAATAGGATATTTGGTTTTATTTTTAATCTTAGGTTTATGTCTTTCATCATATCTTGATATAAAACAAAGTGAATCATAATATATCAATACAACCTCACTGGCCATGTGTCTCTAGGGAGGAAGATCCCTCCTTGACCAGAACTTTGTGCTAGGCTGTATTTTACAATACTGACCAGAGAAGCTGCAAAGAAATAATGTAGCACCAGCTATCATGACAGAAATCACCACCTTTCTCCTGCCATTGTCCCACACACTTTAGATTCAGTACTGTCTCTTTACCAGGGAAGGTGCCCTACCTGCAGTTGCACACACCACACCACTGAGTGTCCAAGAAAGTGAAATTGCAAGCACTTCATATAAACAGCATCTCCAATCATTGAAAAACATCAAGTTTAGTAGGGTTTCTGAGGAACAAGAAGTAGTTCTTCACTTGTTAAAGAGATAAGCAGGTATGTATTTTCACATGTGCAGTGTAACTATGCATGGGTTTCTCAATACATGTGCAATATACATGTGCTTACTGCAAAAGTGAAGAAAGAGTGAATGTTAAATGGCTGCTTTTTCTTTCTTGTCTGGGGATTCACTCTATTATCCTACTTAAACAGTTTATCTTCACACTGACCCCATTTTTTATTTCTATAGATTGGGAATACTAGAGTTTACCAGCATAGGGTGTTGGAGATACATGTAGTCAGTACAAAATCACCTGGAAATAATATGAGGATATGAGGCGTGTGGATATTAATTTGTGCTTCTTGGTTGAGTATGGCCAAGGACAATGCTCAGGGTTTTGAACACTAGTCTGTGCGCACACATGGCAAGGATGCAGAGTGAAAAAACAAGTGGTGGAATTGTGTGACCTTGTTTTTTCCTTCTCTGTGCTTTAATTTCTCTGCCTTTCACAAGGAATTCTGGCATTTTCCTCAAACTTTAAGTGAATTTCGAGGTCTTAGAAGAAAGGAAGAGTGCTACAAAAAAACCCACACTGTGTAAAAAGTATAGCTTGCAGCTAATCTTGAGGACATTTAAAGTCAGCTTTCTTCATGTTCTTTTAATGATTAAGAACACTGGTTCAGTTTTGGAGCCATAAATTGTCACAGAACTCATGGGTTTTTACCAGTCCATATTTGTGACTCCATAAAATACTATATCTAATAGTATACTTCATGTTTAACATGGAATAGTCGATGGGCTGACAATAGAATTGCTCCTATGCTTTATTTTCTCCCAGCTTGCTCTTCTATTCTTTGCTTTTGTGCTTAGTTTTGAGCAATTTGTGTGACCTCTGATTTGATGCAGGCAGAAAAAAATAATTGCACTTTTTTCCCCACTGGTCACTGAGACAGGGTCCAAGTGCTTAATGGAAACATAAAAATATCAATCTCATTTAGCAGTAAGCATTGTTCTCCGCTTCTCCCTGTCTTCATTGTGGTACTCCAGAGGATACTGGCATCTGAAAAGTGCTTGGCGCTGAATTAACTGGGTCACACTGTGACCTGTACTGCACAGCTCTTACCTTTTAATGGCTTCTATAGCTTCTAGCATTTACTGCTGTAGCAGGCTGGGAGGAGGAGGGTAGGAAACACATATGCAGTAATTATATAGATTATTTGCATGAATAGTGTCTTTTTAAACAAAAAGACAATTTTTGGTTTTGTCTTTTCCTTTAACAAAATATTAACAAAGTACTTGCAAGCCAAAAAAAACTCAAGTGTCTTTCAGTTCCTGTACCATAAAGCTGCACTTATTTTCCCCCAGGTTTCTTGCAGAAACGGTAGAAATTCCTGGAAAAATGTGACTACTACTAGATTTTTAACATTAATATGAAACTTATTTAACAAGCAGATCTAATTATTATTATTAATATCTTCTTCTTCACAAGGGGAAGTGGAGGGCCAGGCACTGATCTCTGGTGATCACCTATAGGACATGAGGGAATGGCATGAAGTTGAGTCAGAGGAGGTTTAGGTTGGAAATTAGGAAAAGGTTCTTCACTCAGAGGGTTGTTGGGCACTGGAACAGGTTTCCCAGGGAAGTGGTCACAGCACCAAGCCTGACAGAGTTCAAGAAGCATTTGGACAATGCTCTCAGGCACATGGTGGGACTCTTGGGGTGTCCTGTGCAGGGCCGGGAGTTGGATTCAATGATCCTTGTGGGTCCCTGCCAGCTGAGGAGATTCTATGACTCTAAATATGTTTTCACACGCAGGGTGAATGAGCATGTCCACACCAAAATCAGAGGAATTGTGATGGTTGTCAACAACCAAAAACTTGCCTTGGAAAATATGAGCACAAGGTATTTAAGCAAGTTAATTGTTTGGCTTACTTTTTCCCTCTGCTGATATAGTCTCCTCTCAGAGTCCGTTTATTCAAGCTGGGATCATCAGATAATTCCTCCTGAGCTGCTAAAGATAACTTTCTGTAATACAACTCACGTTAGTGGTATTATTTTAATAACCTAATGATTAGTTCATTCCGTTCTTAATCTGTTCCATATGCAACAGGTTATGGCTTTAAGCAACATAATTTGAATTTCAGTCTCCAAATTTTAGTTTCAGTTATCTCTAATCGATATCAGTTTTAATGATTCCTGTTTCTAAAGTGTATCATAATCATGTTTTCTGTCCCAATTCGATGTCCATTTTCTATAAGTATGTAAATAATTACTTAGATTTTGTACACAATATATAGTATAACCTCAATGCATATACTGGTCCATTTATTTTGATAATTACCTACATTTCCCAAACGGAGCCATTAAGTTACTCTTATTTTTAACACAGGAGGTCTGAGGAAGAGATGAGATATGAATATGAACCTACATTTTTCATTTAGGTTCTTAACTATGAAAGCATCTTTTTAAAAGAGTACCATAAGATTCATACTTGGAAATCTAAACACATTTACATAAAACTATGGGAAAGAATACTTTTCCACCTTCCAGGAGAAACAGGTTGCAAGAGCTTTCTTAGTGTCCCCTAACCATCACAAATGTATTTTCCTGGTTTGAGAGCAAGAAGCATGAGATAAGACAAATGTGTAATTACTTCTTGACCCACTCTTCTGGGTTATACATTTTCATGAGGTGCCATGATTCATTATTTGCATTGATATGTACAGAAGGATGGGGCTGCTTAGTTGATATTCATTTATTCAACAGTCTGTAATCTATATTTAATGGAGTACCAGACTGTGGCATAATAAACCGTTTAAAAAGATAGCTGCTGCTTACACAGGGGTTATTGCTTGCATAACCTGTACTTATTTTTCATTACAAAACTAAAAGAGCAAAGCATAATTCACACAAGAAAATGAAGTTAACATTTAATGGCTTGAAAAATGATAGTGTACCATAATGCTGTGCAGTACTCTGAGCACTTATAAAACAAAACAAGGGAGCAAAAAAAAAATAAATACGAATAAAAAGGCATTAACAGTGCACTGTGAAATATGGGCACCAAAGCAAAACAATGCATTCTAGTTTGCCACCTGCTTAGCAGGGCCACTCAAAGATTGCTAATTAATCTGAAGCAAGTTACTGAGCACATAAAAAGGCCTACAGTGGCACAAATGCTCAAATATTTTTTGTTACATTTTTTTCTTACATTTGTTACATTTCTGTTCCTTATGTTTTCCTCCACAGAAATAGAAGCCTTCACATCATACATAAAGTGCTGTTTGCATATAACCATGGAAGCTATTGACAAACATGATTGCCTCTAGAAAGACATCTTACTGTAGGTCAAATATCATCCAGAGTTTTTAAGATGAAAAGTCTGATTTCCAAACTGATCGCAGAATGACGGAGGTATGCCCTGGTAACCAGGATCGGTGAGGAAAACTTCGAGGCAGTTGTTAGGATGATGGTAGTAAGCCCCAAATTTTGGGGTGCTTACAAGACTGACACTTCTGACTACTTCTGTAATAACAGAGGTTTCCAAGTCATCTCTTGTTGGACTTCGCAGTCAGCTTAGCTTCTAAAAATGGATGCTGTTTCAGTCAGCATCTGTAGCCCTGCAGAATTCTGAAGTTCCTCAGACTGGGAAATATGACTTTTGTTCTTGGTGGAAACTTGACAGGGACATGTTCTTGCATACTCTGGAAGTTACTGGGTGACAGCAGCAGCAGAGTTCAGGAAGTTCAGCTATCCCTCCTTTGGGAAGGCTTGGAGTCCCCAGCACCACCCTCCACTAAGACACCACTGGAGAGACCTAAAAACAAAACCAGCAGATGGAAATGTCAGTAGAAAACAACATCTGTGGCCATCTCCTGCTGGCATGTGTAGGTGAGTTCACCTACAGTGATTTGAAGGGAAACTTTCGCCTTCCAGGCAGCAGAAAATTGTTTCCTATTAAGTGTGGTGACTTCTGTTTCAGACAAAAAACCCTCACATAGTCTTCTTAGATGAGTGTCAAGAGATAAAAAAAACAGTTAAAATAAAAAAAAAAAGAAAACACTCTTAAGGGCATTAGGAATATAATTAAATTGGTGGCTAAAGGATTTCAAGTGCCAATTATGGGTCATTGTAGGGTTGAAGAAATTGGAGAAGTTTTTTTTTAATCCTTAAATTTAAGAAGCTTTTTCTGCTTGTAATGCTATCACATTGTATAATTCAGTGAGCAAACGTGATATACATAGAAAATTAATGATCATGCCTTGTTGCCTTTTTAAGCTCCTTTTTTCTGTGTATGTCTGCTGAAGAACTTTTCTATTTTAGTGTCTTTGCTTGCTCTCTTCTGGGACTTGCACAAACACCACAGAAAGCTGACACCTGGGAATCCTTGCAGTCTCCTTAAGGGCAATTAGCTATAAAAGATAGGGCTAAAAGCTAATTGCTCTGGTTTAGCTCTCAAAGTTCAGGTGAAGTTTGCTGAGAAATGAAAGTTGAAGGGGAGAAAGGCCAGTTAAAAATTTCTCTCTTGAGTTTAACTGGAGCTTTTAACAGGACTGAAAACTCCTGCCAGTTCAGCAGCAAATCTCATGGTCTGTTGTCTGCTGGGATGTGGTCCTGAGTTTTCACTTTTTCATTTACGTTCTTGGGAATATTTTGTGCCTTTCCTTCCCTTGTTGGGGAGCTGGCAGAGGGTGAAACGGGAAACAGCATCAAAAATACAATGGGACTGGAAAAAAGAAAAGATCTGGACTGTCAATGCTCCTAGAGCTGCTGTGGCTGCAAAGTTTGCTGGTATTTAAGCTGGGTGTATGATGACTACCAGAGGAACCAGCAAAAGGAATTTGTGACATTCTTCATTTGGCTTGATAATTAAAGCCAGCACACTGTCTTCCCAGGTACATTTTACATTAGATATGTTGTACAAAATGGATGTTTAGGCAAGATTTGAAGCTGATTCTATGTATTTGAGGTTGGGTGTGGGAGTAGTGCAATGGAAAATTATAAAATAGCTGTTGTATTCTGAACAGCCAACTCACTGGAACTAGGAGACGAAATGCCTCCCCATCTCAAAATCTCTGAGTCCTCAAATAATTTTCCTGTCATGATTAAAGATTTTTAAAATGTTCAGTCTGAAACAAACACACAAAATGCTCGTTTCAGTGTCTCCAAAGCATCCTGTTTCTATCACTTTATGGGTGTTTTTGACTCTACTATTTGAAAACAAAATTGAGACAAAAACTTTTCTATTCATTTTGAAATGTCAAGAAACGTTGTATGAATAATGAGTGAAGGAAGGAAATCACAAAGTCTGGATTCACAAATCTGCCTAAATTACTCAGTTCTACAAATAGCACTGATAATGCAACACATGCCTTCAGAAAGCTCCCAGCTGGCTCTATTTCCATGAATTAGACCTAGATTTACTGACAGTCATTTACTGACAACGTTGAACAAACTGTAGTTTGCTCCCTCATACTTCAAAAAGATGTCTTGGTGTAAAGTATATATCCCAGAAATGGCAGGGTGCCTGTTTGCCATCTCCCTCTCCGCCAGCGGGGTGGCTGCGTTTTGTTCCCTGGTATTCATCCAGCTGCAGAAGGTTGGCCAAAACGAGCCCATTCCATGCACATTTTCCTGGCCCTTGGTTTCTTACTTTCTGATTGAGAGAAGTTATTTGACCTCTCCTGCTACCGTGTCCTCTGAGACTGGTATGAAATTGTGCTTAGCAGTTTGGACAGGAGGGGAGAATTAGGAAAGGAAGAGACCAGGCATGTTCTCATGACCTGAGCAGATCTGTTATATTTCCTTTGCTAAGACTGAAGCAATCTAGCTGTCAGAGACCCTATTTTACATTTGCTAAATTTATATCCTCGCTGTAATGAAAGATAAGATAAAATTTAGCAGTAAGGTTACCTAAGAATGGTTAATAATTTGGGAGGTTTGGACCCAGATACAGCAAATTGACTTGACGAGTGTCTGCAAACCACATCCTACTGAAAAATGGAGAGGGGTCAGGTCTTGACATGCCCTGGAGAAAGATGCTCTGAGACAGGTAGATATATGACTTGCTAGAGAAAGTAGAAATTCGTGGATTTGTGATATGTGCTGTGGAAGGATATAGTATTAATTTTGTATGTTCGATTGCAAATGGGAATGAGTGTAATTAAGGCAAGGTTGTCACACTTCTTGAATGGAAATCCAGAAATAGTTTGTTCAGATTTCAGAGCTCACTGTTGAGACTAGTAAATTGCTGGTGCCAACCTTTCCAGAACAGTCAAGTGGAATTCAAAGGTGAGATATTGTTTTATCTTCAGTTTAATGTTAAAAAAAAAAAAAACAACACCTTCTTCTACTCATTAGCATTTTCTATTTTCAAGCAAATCAAGATTACTTTGATAGGTGTGGGCAAGAAAACTCTCAGCTGAAATACATTTTGGGCTAGAAGTTAGAGCATGCATTCAGGGAGTGAGGTTCAAACCCACGCAGGGGAAGGACAAGTTAGAATGTAGGGCTCCTCTGCTCCACACAGCAGCTGTAGCCCCAAGATAATGGCTGGAGAGGCACCAGTGCTGCCTCCTCTCTCTTCCATGCCAGATCAGGGAACTGGTTACCTAAGAACTGTGTTGGCTCCCAAAGGCCAGTTAGCTGAATGAGAAGTGAAGATGGCAGCTTATGTTTTAGATATAGGTTTAACTTTGTGGTTCCTCGTCTTAAATACTCTGCCAGTTCCTGGCAGTGCTAAAAGTGGAATCATCAGAGACATTTAAGACGTGTGAAGATAAGTGCCTCAAGGATCAGAAGTGGCAGAATTTTCATAGGTCTCCTTTTAAGATTAGGTTGTTTTGCTGGTTTTTCACGCATTTGAGTGTATTTTCTTGGTAAGTGCATTTTTCTAAGATAAAGCTGAGTAAAGCTGGCAAAATCAGCTCCTTGTGTTCATCGCTAGGGAAGACCAATTGCCTGCAGAGGCAGCCAGCTGCAGCAGGGAAAGGACCAAGGCTTCCTGGCTTGCTAGGCTGATCCTAAAGCCTTTGATGACTAGGTCTGTCTGCTGCTCCAGGAGCAGGTGGGGGCTGAAATTGAACCAGAGAAACAAGTAGCAGGGGAAAAACATCAGGGCATGAAAAGGAAATGCTTGCTACTTTGAAAACACCATTTCACTAAATAATTGAGTTCCCTCTCCACATGCATGCTTGTTCCATATGCTCAAAGTTTAAGCTAAGTATTTGCTTCTTTTTATTACTTCTCTGTTATCAGTACAAACATGTAATCTTGGGCTTACTTCTAAGTGTATATCTGTCTTCAGTTTTTATGCTCTGTAATTCCCAAGGAGATCAGTTCTGGATATCTTGCATTGAAAAACTGTGCTAACTCTGCAGGCTAGAGGAGTTTTAAAACTGTAGGCAATGATGGTAATCCTTTGTGTTGTTACACTGGTGTAAAGCCTGAGTAATTTTAATGTAGCAAAGAGAAGCATTAGGGTTGCTATTCTCAGGAGGATGCTCACTAATTATTTCTAGATAAGGTGGTGGGAATAATTAGTGCTAGATATTGGAATGAGCACTCAATGTAATTTGTGTCCACATAATAATACCAACATCTACTTCTGTTCTACTTCTATTATCACTTTTGTTTTCCCTTTTTAAATTGAGAAGGTACAAGAAAGCCTGCTAAAAACACATGAAGTGAGCTGTTCATGTGTCTTTTTGAACACCGCAGATGTGTATCAGGCAATGAGGTTTATAAAATGAATGGATTGGTGTGGCAGACACCACTGGTAGCTGGATCACCGTGGCAGAGGGGGTGGTGCTGAGTTTGAAGTGAACTCAGTGACAGCACTCAGTGCTTAAACAGAGGCTACACAGAACAGGCTGACCCACCCACTGCTCTTCAAGGCAAACAGGGAAAGAGACACAGTTTGGCCTGACAGAGAGGTGCTTGATTTCCCATGTTGATCTAAAGCTGTGTCTTAATTCTGATCAGTTAAGAATTATTCCTAACACTCATTAAAAACCAAAGTTCTGCTCCGAATGAAACCACTGTGTTTCCAGGTTGGTTCCCTTTCCACAGGCACCCTAATGAAGTACAGGATATTTCACCTTTCCTTGGAGCATTGCATACTGAGGTAATATGTGCCTGGAGGTATCAGGAATATGTCTCTCATAACATCCACAGAAGGATATGGAGATTAAAGTTGTCCTGAGTGTAAACATCTTATTCTAAGTAGTCGTCTGAAATTATCAGGACTTTTTTACATTTTTCTTTTAGACTGAGGAAATTCTTCAAGTCCTATTCTCTTTCTGGAAACTGCTGACTCCCAACAGCACCTTGCATGCTAACACCTTGTTTTTTAGAATTATTTTAGCAGATCAGTTGTCGGCTGTAGGAGCTTACCCTGGGAGTGTGCTTTTTCCTCTATAAATCTGGTTTTCAGTACAGATTTGGGCTTTGTCAACCCAGCCAAGATACACTGTTTCAGCTGGCATTGTTATACACCTTTAAAGATAGCCAGGTGCTGACACTGAGGAACACTCTGACATTAGAGCTGGTTTGTTGTTACAACAGTAGTGACCTCATGGCATTTCACCTGTAACTTCTCTTACAGAACCCCCGGTACCTTCAAGTTTAAGCACTGTGTAATTTCATCAGGCCTTCAGGTGATGCTCCCACTCAGCCATCAGGGATCATCTGGAGACCTTCCCTTTCATTCCCTGCAGTCACCATGAGATGGCAGCTGTCACTTGCTGGACTTGTTTCATTCCATTTGAACCACAACGATTCGAAGCTTATTGATCCTTGGAGACACTGAGCTTTCCAGCTCCTCTGTTCGCTGTTCGCAGCCTGCAAGTGTGAAACTTTACAAGCGACTTTTAAAGGCAGCCAAGGAATGTGTGAGACAGATTGTTAGGGGGGAAAAAAAATCCAAAAAACCAAAACAACAACCCAACATTATTTAATTTGATGGTGCAGAGCTTTATGCCAAAATAAGGCATGTGTTTGCTGTTAGCAATCAAAGAGGTTTAGCAATGAAAAGTGACATTTTGTTTATGGGATTTTTACAAGCAGGGTTTCCCTAGGGAAATTAATTTGGCCCTCTGGAATGCTGCCCTCCTCCATGTCACTTTCCCTGCAGCCCCAGCATTTTTTTACCACAAAGCTTTATATTAGTTTTTGGGTAGATAGAGCCCAGAGGGAGGGATGTGGGTGCAGTAGGTAGCTTCCCTAACTCCACATTGCATTGTAAACCCATGGCAGGTCTCCAGCATTTTCATAGTGCTCCCTAATAAATCATCAGACCCGGATCCTGGACTGCAGCTAATAAGCTACCATCTAGAGAGCTGGGTTTTATTTTGTCCTTTCAATAAAATCCCAGAGCACAAACCCAGGCTTTTTAAAATAGTGGTCCCCAAACATAGCCTGGAGGCAGTCTAAATAATTTAGATTCTTCTTCATCTCTGTATTCTGTGGAAAAAAAAAAGAAGCCTGGAAATTCTCAACTTATTTCTTAATAACGGATTTCTCCAGTTTGTGTCTCCATTCTCTCTAGCTATATTCCCACTCCATTTTCAGTTGCACTACTTATCCTCATCTTTTCATGAACGGAATGTCCCATAATTTTCTTCAATGTGTGTTTTCAAACAGCTGCTCCTCCCCATCACATATCATCTACATGCATAAGTACACTGCTTCTTAGTGATTGCCTTTCTTTTGTGGAAATCAGTAGTACCTTATATTTATAGCTTGCAAATTTTACCATCTAATTTTCAATGCAGGTTTCTGTCTAAAATCATGAGAGGGTACTAGAGTTATAAAACATTATCACCGTCAATAATTTTAAAATAATCAATAATTGATGCTGTAGGTTGATTATATCCTGGGGGTTCAAGAAAAGGAAAGTGATAAACACGTGTAGAACTGCTGTGTTTTCAGCCATTTTCTTGCCGTGCCAAGTCCTTGAGCCATGGAAGTGATCTTTACACTGTCAGCTATCCTGATCTACAGGATTGATAATGGAGGATGAAAATGTATTTTCCAATGCTTACTTTACTCCTCTTTGAAATGAGCCCCCGATTTGTCTAGGCTAGAAGGGACTGAGATGTATATCTCTGGACTCTTCTATAATAGGATATTAAATTTCACCCTTGTAACAGACAATTTCAGAGCATAAAGTAAGATTTGGTTGAGGAAAGGCATCAAATCCTGGCTTTGAAGAAGTGATGAAGGCTCTACACTTTCCTCAAGAGTTTCTCAGTCAATCTCTTTGTCAAGCATGCGTGTAGCAAATCTCTCAGTCTTACATGTGTGCTTCAGTTTCCAGACTCTGGCTACGCCTTTCACCAAAAGATTAAAGGGCTCTTCATGCACCATACCTCCTCTCTTTGAACGTACATATTTCAAACAAGTTGTCTTTCACTCTTCATTTCTGATTAGTTAAGCAGATTGAGCTCCCTGAATCCCACAGTCAAGAATTTTTTTTTCCTAGTCTTATAAGGAATTTCAGAAAGTCACTTTATACCTTTCTAGTATTGTGCTTCTATTCTGATTTATCCTTGGTCTTCAGCATCCTAAAAAAAAAAAAAAGAAAAAAAGGAAAAAAAAAAGTAGAGGTATTTTGCAAATGCCTGGTGAGAGGTCGTTTAGTGACCAAACTTTTCCAACCAGAGCCTATGAGGGAAAATCTCACATTCTCCCTTAGAGTCCATGAAGGGAGACAATGGAAAACAAAGTTCTCAAACTAGCAAAATCAGTCATCTTAGAAGGGGAAGACTAAATGTTTTTTCCCCTTTGCATTTAAAATTATGGCATGGACTTAAAAAAAAAGAACTCTTTTACTGGAAAAATAGGAATCCATTCCAGAATAACCAGGGTCTCTAGTTGTTTGTCTGTCTCTAGTGAGTTCCCTAGTCTCAATGGGACAAGGTGAAATATATTCTTCCAATGTCTCTTAATGACTGCTCATGATATCACGTATCTGTTTCTCTCTTTATGAGGCAGAATCTGTCCTTCTCAAGGTTATCTGATCCCCCAGTGTTTCCTTTCCAATTCAGAAAGGGGTGGAAAAAAGCAGTACAGAGGAGGACAAGTCTGGTAGATTGGTAGCTCTAGGGCAGTACAGAGTGATTACCAGCAGGAACATTAGAGAAGAACTGTGTGCTGTTCAAGAATTTGTAAGAGTCTGGACAGAAAATAATAGGAAAAAATAAAATAAGTAAAGTTTTGGATGGGAAGGATAGTATCCTGTCTTTCATGAACATTTCCTTTGCAGGAGTCTCTACCCTGACTGGGAATTAGAAATTCGAATCCTGGGCAGAAAATAAAGGTGAATAAAGAACTGGGGAAGAAAAGAAACACAATACCAACAAATCAAAATATCTTCACTCTGGTGAATTTTCTAGAATATCTCTGTGAATACCTTGTAAAAAACCAGCAGCATAATGTGGAACATCAGAATTTGTTTTCTGCTAAGAGAAGACGGTGGATATTTTACTAAGAAGTTTTTTTTTTTCCTAAATCTGCCTTTAGCAACCCAAAACTTTGTTACAGCCAAGAGCATTACATATTTATATATATATATATATATGTACAGGCTTTTGATATAGCTTTAAGGACACTTTAGTCTTTTTTCTCCCTCCCTTCTCTTTCCATCTCTTTCCCACCTGTTTGGTTTAGCAGTTCTGTTTCACTTCCAGCAATTATGCATTATGCATGCACAATTCAGCACAGCTAACAAGAGCTCTGCAGCACACTATCTTTGCACATAAGTACTCCTCCTGAAAACATAAAATCAGATGGCAATTGTTTAATAACAACTGCTTTTGTAATAACAAAAGAAATTAGGCTCTGTGAGACGTATTTTTCTGGGGACATAAGCCCTGTAGATACTTCGTTGGTTTTTTATTAATCTCATGATTCTTTGGTTATACACAGAAAAATATTTAAAAGAGTTATTTGTTTTGCCTGGAAGTTGTCCTTTCCTATGTGTTCAATGCTCAGTATAAGTTTCCAGTTTGGTTAATGTTGCACTTGCTTGATTTACACTACTGGGTTTGCTTATATAGGTAGGCATATTTCTTAACAACCTACAAACCAGAGTCTTAAAATACTCGAGCTTTGCTAGCATTTTTAATGCAATGAAAATGTCTTGGTTTTAGAGAGGATATTTTTCAGAACTTGTAGCAGGATTTAGACTGTTTGGATTTTGTTTGTAACTCCCAAATCTCTAATTTTGGTACTCTAAATGTACTGGAAAGGCAATTGTTCCCTTAAATTGAGAATTTCTGGACATTAGTGTGACTGCTAAATGTGAAATAGATTTCATATGAAAATAATAAAAAGAAAATCTCAACAATGTTGAGCATTTAGGTACCAATGAAACATTTCCAGGAAAATGTCAGTGTTAGTGGTTGGTGGCTCAGAAATTCACTGATGGATGGAAAAGAGGATATACATTTTGTCTTTCTTCAAGGCATGCAAACCTAACATTTGCCTTCCTGGGGGTATTTCTGACTTACAGGACAATTCCTGGTTTTGGAGGAAAAACAGAAAAAACACTCCAGCAATCTCTTCCCTTTTCTTTTTTTGGTCACTGTTTGAGTTTTAAAGGTGGAATGGAAGGAGGATGAGTATATCTGTACAGGCAATAAAAATAAAGAGTCCAAAAACTCTTACCACATTCCTGTATAAAACAGAAGCTAATCACTGAGATGTGAGAAAAATGATTACAGTGAAAATATAATTCTTTATCTGTTAACAGTCAGTCCAACAATACAGACAAGACATAAAGACATTTACAAAATCTTATAGTGCAATTTTTCATTTCTACAGATTTCTTTTCATTTTTAAAACCTGAGAAGCTTAATAAAAATAAAATATTTCACTTAATATCTCCAAGTTGCAGAACCCACAGTGTAAGTTGAATTTTTTTCTTCATTTTCTTAACTAAAAATGTTTTTCATCTGAAGCCAAATTCCTACAACATCAGCAAAGCAAAAAGGGGAAAAGCCCAGAATCCCACTTTGACAGCATGTCTGCTTCTTCATATTGTGTTTGAAACAGCTCTGATCTGCCAATAGGCTTTGACTTTGTGAGGTACGGAGATGGGACCTGGGGTAACACACGCTCTATTTCTGTGCCGGCTGATGACAGCAGAGCCTGGGAAATGACAGAACTGGAGCCGGGAGGGTATCAAACACACGGCAGCAGCTGTCACGGGCTCCTCGCTGCGAGTGCATGCAGGGGACTTCAAAAGCTGGAGTTCTCCAGGGATTCCTTGAACTCGTCTTTGTTTTTCCTTTTGTTGTTATTGTTGCTCTTTCCCCATTCTTGACTCTCTGCCTGGCTTTTCTGTATTGCCACATCTTCTTCTCATCCCTTCTGAGTCAAATTGGGAAGCTGTGAATATATCCATGCCTCGTGTCTTCAGAGGATATGAATTTTTAGTCATTATTATCATCCATAATAATCATTATTTCATTGCTTTTATGTAGTGCTGCTGGTCTGGCTAATGGTTTTAGAGAACGAGGGAAAGGAAGGTCCTAGCCTAAAGGATTTTACAGTCTATTTGTGAGACAAGCAACATCACAGTCAGCACAGTCTGGGAGCTGAGGGGAGCACTGGGATAATGAAGCCAGAGGAAAAGAAAGTATCATTTAGAGCGTGTTCTCCTCTTAACTTGTCTGTTTATTGACTTGCCTTACCTTGCAACGAAAAACCTCTCTGAGTTTATCTGGTCAGGCGTGAAATTGGCAGCAGAAATGTAGAAAGATAAACAAACACAGAAGCCAAAAAAACCCCATACAGACTTCATGCACTTAAATTCAACTCAGGCTGACAGAATCAGGGCCACCAACCCTTTTTTGAAGTTATTCTCCTTTGGATTTGTAAATTGTAAATTTCTGGAAAGCAGAAATTACCAGTCAGGTGTGGAAGTGAGCCCATCTGAGCCAGTGCCATGTCTTAGATCACTTGGTTTAGTGATGAGGATCTCTCTTGTTGACAGCTTCGGGGTTATCTGTCCTAAGAATAGGTCTGGTCTCTGACAGCCTCAGACACACAGGTCACTGAAAACTTTTAAATTGCAAAACATGTATTTTTCCATGGTATCCATACCTTCCCTCTTGCAACACAAGTGGCTATGGAAAAGGGAATTAAACTAGTTAGAAAGACTATAATTTTCTTGGCTGATAGCCTGAGGATGGCGTCAGCAGAGATGCTGCTGGCACAGGTAATCCACTTAACATGAAGGTAACGAAAGTTTTGCAAATGAATGAATCACTGGAATAAATGCAGGCATCCAGGTGTTGCTGTGAAATAGATGGAACGGAAACAATCAGTGTATTTGCACTGAACCTTACATGGGAATCTCCTGGGTTTACCAAAGGGACAGGCTGATCTAGACAGGGACAACAGCTGCAGAAACAGAATGCAAGTGAGGAGCAAGAAAAAGTGTCTCCCTTCCTAATGTGTTGGTCAGCAAATTGAGGAGAGGTGATTTTTTGGGTCCTGTCTGAAGATCACTTGCAAATTTCATCTGAGGAAGGAGATGGTGGCTCTGACTGCTTAATGGAGCTGGGTGCCATGAACAGATTAAACACACTTCCATCTGTTTCGGGGTGCAATTCAGCATAATTTAAGGCAGAGCATGATCTTCTCTGTCATTCCCCCTTCTCTACCAAACATATGCACACCAAGATCAATGGAGATTTGCAAAGGTTTTGATTTGTTAGAATTCGTGATGGGACTTAGACATTTTCCCAAGCAATGAATTATTTGACCCCCACTTCAGGTTAAAAGTGTAAAATACTCAGCCTTTTCACAGTGATCATCCTGATGATCTTTTCTTCTTTACAGAGAAGGCAAAGCCCATGTACAGCAAGGCAAAGCAGCTTACAGAGCATTTCTGTAAAATTTATTCTGATGGTTTTTTCCACAAAACTTTGAAGAATGTCCTTTTTTAAAAGAATGCTAGGGGAAAAAGGTTTATCTCTCTGTTAAAAAAAAAAGCTAGCATATTTGCTGAGTTATCAAGATGCCCTCTGTATTCATGTTCTCATTCTTTAAATTACATTTCTTCTGACAAACTCATTTTCAGTCACAGTAATGAGCAGATAAACAAGGGGTAGCAGTGGATAGCTGAAGAGTGAATAGAATAATTCAGAAGGGAACTTTTTTCCCTGAAGAGCATGTCAGCTCCTAAAAATTTATGCATCTAGCCTTGAGACATGCAAGCCATATGCATAAATAAATAAGCTTTGAATGCACACCATAGGTTTTGGCAATGCTGGAGATATCAGGTTGGGGGGAAACCTGAAAAAAAATTCAATTGTTCCTGACTATTGAAGACGTACAATTATTTGGTGTAGTAATTAGACAATGAAGCTGTCCCTAATAAATCTATCTTATGGCTCTTGGAACTTTGGTAGCCATGAACATGAGGTTTTTATTGAACGCTTTACAATCTTCTGCTGAGCATATTATCAGCTTTCAATATTGTGAGGGAGGAACGTGCCCATCCCATAACTTCACCATCAGAGGCAGAAGATGTAGAAGTTAATGACATTAAGAGATATATTTGCCTTTTCAACAAACTAGGTATGATACCCACCCAAATCTTCTAGCAGTGGCGCCTTAAGCAGAAAAGCTCGGAAGTCTCTTAACCCCCTGCAAGGAACTATTTTGGTGCTTCGATTTAGAGATGTGTTTGTCTGCTTTGTGGAACAGGGATTTTGAACTATTCTGCAATAGTTCTGTCTTTGTGGGCTTTTGTATGGTGAAATCCTACTGCACTTTCCAAACCTGGGCTAATTTCTGTTCTGGTGAGTGTGTATGGCTGGTAGCTGACCTGTTGCGGTGCTGGTGGGTTTCTTGCAAATAAAGAAGGCATTATCCTGGTTCTGGTACCCTTAGTGGGTTTTTGCATGATGAGATGTCCTGTAGGGTTTATTGACTGGCTGTCAAAATGAGGCACTGACTGAAGAGAGCAGTGACCTCTCCCCCTCTGTTTACCCTACTTGGTGTCCAAATTTATGGAATAATACTTTTAAGGCTGTTTTTAGTTTGCAGCTGCAGGATGCTATGATTTGGCAGGTAGCTCTGGTGGGAACCCAGAGAATATATGCTAAGAGCAGGGATCCTCAGGGTCTCCTGAAGGTGTGTTTTGGAGAAATCCATGGAAGGAGCTATCTGTCTTTCTGAAATACTGCTTTATTAACTGGAATACAATATTTTTCTACTAAAAATAGAAAGAGCAGAAGGGAACCTGTCAAAAAAACCACCCAGATCTTCAGAGATGGTCTAATAATTATTTACTGTACTACTAGCACAGTCAGATCCTTAAAACTGGCTCATGGCAACACTAGAAATAAGATTTGCAGTGCTTTTCTTTTTGCCTTGAAAATGTAATCTGTAGGAACAAGGTCTTTTAGTGAATTTTACAGTCACTGATGAGACATGAAACAGCATGTTAATTTCATCGTTCCTTTAATACTGCAATGTTTTCAAGAGTTGAATAGAAAACCCTTCTTTTCCTGGGAGAATTATGTACTTTTGATTTTCTTGTTCCATTTTTTTGAGTTTTCAGTCCAATCTTTGTAAACTGAAAGTATTTTGCTTCTTATAAATGAAGGGTTCGAGCTTTATCATTTAATACTCTCGTCAGCATCAGTTTTTAAGATAAAATGATTTTTTAAATTCAAATTCCCACCTAATGAAATAAAATTAACTTGTAAAGTTGTAAATTTCTAATCACTACCTCCTATAAAATATTTCGTTCATGGTTTACAGAATGTATAGCCTGCAAGTTAGATGCCGGAACTCAGCCAACCTATATGCTGCCTAAAACGTCACAGTGTGCAACTCCATCTATGCCATTCACTTGTGCCTTGGTGGCCTGTGTCTCAGTTCTTAGCATACCACTTCCTTCTCTACTTTGAAATGCATCAAAAATGCTATTTGTTTTGTATTAGGGTGCCCAATAGATTGCCGGAAGCAAGTGTTTGTATATAGACATCAGGCTGTCCTTTATAATTGCCAAAATTGGAGAGTGCAGTATCCCAATTTTAAAAAGTTCCTTTTTATAACAATAAATGATTAAAAATACCACCTTTAGCAAAAATATTTTTATATGAAAAATAATTTGGATATTTAGCAGTTGAAAAATTTCTATTGAACACCTTCCAAATGCAACAGTACATCTCACTTAGCTTTGAAATACTGAAATAAATTTGATGACTATTTTAAAGAAGACAACTATTGCATCTTGTTTTGTTTTGTTTTTCATTTTTAAAGACCTAGAGAGAAAATAATGATTTTCTTTTTTTTGTTAGACTAAAATTTTAACTCCCTCTCTTACTCCCGTCTTGTCCCTTCCTCGTCTGTTTGGGGGGATATTTTTGTTTCATTTTTGTTTTTCTTGTTTAACAAGAGGAAACCCCCTCTTAGAAATCCAGGTGTGGTTGGTGGTGGACAGTATGTGATGGCTGTTTGATGCTGGATTATTCACACACGCTTTGTGCCAAAACAGCCAGTACTTTTTGTTAGCCTGAATCCTGTCACCTGCTGTTTTACCTTTTGACCTGGAGCCCTTCAGAACTGTGTGCTTACATGTTTGATGCTGCAGTGTATCCATCCCTGAGTTGGCTGAGACTCCTGTGACTCTAATACATGCCTTAAATTGGCTTAATTTACTGATACAGTGTCCTCTTATTCATCCCTCCCCATGGCAACTGTACAGAATTATGTGATATACTTACCTTTGAAAAAGTAAGTTCAGTCTCTTCTTTCCATGGTGCTCCTGATTTGATTGGGTTTGGAGTTTTGAGTCTCACCGAAATCTCCTCCTACTTGGACCTGAGAGTTTATAGAATTGCTGCCACACATGCTTTATATAATTCAGAATAAGCATTTTCACACATTATTCATGATCTTTTTAATACTTTGCTTCCAACCTCTGCAAACCTGATATTAACTTTAAGCAAATGTCCATATTTTTTATTTATAAGCTGGAAACTATCAATATCTTTGTTATTTTTTTCCTTATCCTGTTTTTCCCTTCACACCCTGACTCCTGAGACATCTAGTCTTTTTCTAAGTGTTTCTTCTTAGCTGAACCGTTTCGGATTTTTTTTCTGCAAGACGAATTGTTCTCTTTTCATATTCATTTCCAATTTGTATATACTTCCTTGCTTATCTTGAAATCTTTAAACTAATTTTGCTTCTTGCATCACACCAATAACATCAGTGTGACACTGGGCACTGGAACTAGAAAGGGACAGAAAAACAATCATACGTTCTCCTAATCACTGTCCTGTTTTTCATCTTTGGTTTGGACCCATCACCAATGCAGTTTTATTCCTGAAGACCTGGGGCACTGTTTCAGCCAACAGAGAGTACGTGCTGAATGCACTCAGAACAGAGCTGAAATTTCTTTTCTACCAACCTGTAGAACCCTGAGCATTACTTTCAGGTAGTGAGAAGGGAAAAGAAATGGGAAATTGGCAGGTCATGGAGAAAGCCAAACACCACCATTTAAAGCTGTGACTGAGGAGTGTGCTGCCCTAAAGAGCTCATCAGAGCAGGGATGCTCTGTGCCAGTTCTGTCATCTCACCATTTTCTCATGGTGCCAGTTCTGTTCTGCATGTTTGTTACCTGAGACATCAAGCAGAGGGACTGGGTGTGTTGTGGGAAACAAAGCTTGTGATGCCCCATGCTTTACATACCTGAAGTCTGCTCCTTTGTGGATATGGAGCAAAAGAACCTGGCTGTCAGTTTTAGTGTAATGGACATGGTGATTTATAACCATGGAGATCTCATTCAGTAGCATTTGTTTCCACTGTGGGGTGGTGAAGGTATTTGGGCATCTGTTTTGGTAGAGAGCTGAACCACCTCCATTGCTTTTATTGGGAAAACTTTCATTCCTACAAGCTTGGTGTATGAGCATCTGTATTTGAAAAGAAAACTAAACTCACCCTTATTCTGGACTCAATTTTCTCATCAGCTTTTGAGGGTGATTTCTGAAGATTAGGTATAAAAATCCAAAGGATTTAGATTGATAGTAAGAGACTCTGGATTGAAATGAAAACAGGGAAAAATGGAAAAAGATAAATTCATGATCTTATAATTCTGTTGAGTCCCAGCAAGCTAGAGCACATAAACTTTTAAATGCTAACATAGGGATTTTAAAATCAATGGAGTGTTTAATAGAATTCTGTACAATGCATGCAAAACGGGGGAATGTGGCAACCGGCAAATCTGGAATGAGTGAAACCTTGAATGTGGCTTGGTTACATAATTAAAACTAGACAAGCAAAGGAAAATGTCAATAATCCAACCAAGAAGTCACACAAATATAGATTGGTATCTCACTATCAAGCTAAAAAAAATTAACTAATCAAAGTAAACCTACGGCTTGGAAAGCAGATGGCATTCTGGGAACCAGTAAGAATAAAAAGGATTTTAAAATAAGAGTCATATATGAATTGCTCAAATTATGCACTGAACTCCCCAGTATATCACTCAGTTGAGGGAGTACCTGGGATGACCATCCTGATACACACATCGTATGTCTGCCTTCAGGGGTGTCCAGGACTAAATGTAATATTTTCCCTCCTGAGAGACCTGGAGCAGGGGATTAAAAAAAAGTGAGAAACAGACATGATGCTGTTACAGCAGAGGAATTATTTTTTTGGATGTTCTTGTCTATGACAAGATTGAGAGGTCTGAGGCTGAGAGGGTGGCAAAGATATCTTAAAAGTACATTTTGGCGAAACAAGAACAAATCCAGCAACAGCCATGCTGATAACAGACCAACCCTTTCCTTCATAAAACTTATCTTCCCTACAGAAGGAAACATTCTTCACCTTTTCCTGTAGCCCATGCCCTGATGTGCATTTCCTAAATGCCCAAACCGGCTGGTTATCGTCTGGGCCCTGCCTGGCCCCTACAACAACAGCAGCCAGAAAAGTGGAATTTATCATGGACAATAAGGTCTGCCTGAGGGACTGTCTTGTCATTGAGACACTGTCTCAGCTCCTGATTCAGCTACTCTTGTTGTGGGATCACAACAAATGTTCCCAGTTTTTTCTATCTTCCTCTTATCCACGATATGGCAGAGATTCATTCTCACTGCGATTCAGCAGCACCCTCATCCAGGCTGGGGCATCTCACTGGAACAGCAGTTATATTGCAAGCCTGCTCTGTGGTTACAGTGATAGAAATGTGGCTGATCTGAAGAGTTTTAGGAATTAAAATATACTCTGCAAATAAGAGGTTTGAAGAATAGCTATTTCCACAGATTATGGGGTACTTTAAAAAGAAGTGCTTGGATTAAAGGAGTCTTGGTTTTATTTTAGAAGTCAAAGACATGTCATACCTTTTTAGCAAAATGTGATTAATACGAAATTTTGCAGTCTATTCTTAATATTAATATGAAAAACCAGGCAGAAGTGGATAAAAATCCAGTCATCTGGATTTTTCACTTCATCATCTTTAATCCCTCTCTGAATGAGAGGCATCAGATGCAATTTTCAGGTAACATCACATGAGCTGGTACTTACCAGTTCTCTTTTCTGACTGAACAGCAGTAGGTCTGCTAAGATTTAGTCCAGTGAATTTATTTCACCAGAAGGCTCCTGGCCCTAGCAACTGGGCCCAGAGTATTCTGGTTTTGTCCGAATTTGGGTCTCAAAGCACAGCTTCAGCATGAATTTGATGCCATATGAAGGCTGTATTTGTGTGGTGAGAGTCTCTTCTGTAAGGCCACCAAGGACATCCATGAGGTCCTGGCTGGTTTTATGGTCCTTTCAGAAAGGTGTTACTGTGAGATCTTTAGCTTCTGCCATGTTTGTAGAAAACTGCCCAACAAATCCCAAAGAAGAGATGAGGAAAGGCTGGTACCCCATCCCTACCCCAGACCACTCCAAACAATTGCTAATACAGTCACACCTCTTCCTTAAACCAGGTGAAAGGTCTGTATGCTGCCCATGCTCATAAATGTATTTCATACAAGCTGTTTAAACTCCTAAAACAAACCAATTTTCTCTCCTGTCTAAAAATAATATTGTTATACATCATGGCCAGCACTTTTTTCCTCAGACTGAAAAATAATTAAGATCTTCATCCTTTCCCTCCATTTCTGCTGCCCAGCTCTACGGTATGTCAATCCATTTTTACATTGCTATTACCAATTTTAATTCATCTCTATTAATCCTGTGGTGACCTTCAAAGATTTCATTGCAGTCAGTCCATGAGATGTGCCTGTAAGTCTCAGATGATTTGTAGGACTGCTTTTTTTTTCATTGCTGATGTCCTTAAAGAAAAATAGTATTTTTTCCCAAAGAAGGATGAAAATACATTTTCCTGACAGGCAGAGAGGGAGCATTTTTGTTATGATTGAAAAAAAGGCTCAAAAATTGTGGGGATAAAAAATGATGAAATTGAGATGCAAAAATATTGAGAAGAGGTTAGGGGAACTCGCTGCACAAGCAAAGTGCCTATACTCTGGGCCTCTTTCTGCCAGCATGGATATTTAACAGGGATTTTGCATGGTGTATGTTTCTGAACTCACCCGCATACGTATTGTAGCATTAACACATCAAAGCTTGTCCTTGAAGGCTCTCGAATCACCCTGCCCATGATTACACTGCACACGAGAACAGGGGTGAATGCTCATATGGGGGGGCTCTCTACACTTTAGGGAGTTCACTGCCAGCAGCTGTGGGTAAGGGTCTGAGTGAGAATCCAGAAGATAAACTAATAGGGATTTACAGTGGAAAGGGGCCGACGTCCACTGTGGTTACCCAGCACTGAGACCACCATAGAACCTCTGTGATGCCTCTAACTGAAGGACCAAATTTAAAAGTGTTTTCTCTACATAAACACACAAAATTACACCTTAATTTATCTCCTAATCTGGGGATGAACCAGGCATTCTGGCTGCACACAGGGTTGTAGTGTCCTTAACAACAAAGTCCCTTAGCATGGGTCGCATGTACACTTGCAGTGCCACTGACTGCAGTCAGTTACTCTCGGATGTGAGTCCTGTTTAACCAGCAGGGTCGCCAGAATCTGTTTGCTTATTGCTGACTCTCAATTCGTGTTTGATCAAAGCCCCACTGATACATCTATCAAACTCGCTGCTTACTTAATCCCTACTGCTCTCATTTCAAGTGACTGAGTCATTTCCCCCCGTTTCATTCAGCCTGCTGTAAACACCAGCACTTTCTGCAAGTCTCTCTTTTCACCCTGCTGTTTAATAATCTCCCCAGCTTTTTTCCATGAAAAATGTGTTCATATTTCTGGAAAGTTTCATGCTTATTGCTTTTGTCATTTAAGCCCTCCTAGCACTGTCGCCCTCTGTTACCTTCTCTGCTGCGTAGCTGTGTCCCAATGATGAGAACAAATGCTCATCTCTCTGGATTTTTGTGTTTACTTTTCATATGTGCTTCTAATTATATGCCACAATTTACAAGTTGTCATTACGAACAAATTATTAGATATAATGACTATCTGTGACGAATTTGTCCAATTCTTGGGAAGAAAACCAATTTCTTCACCACATAAACATTTATTCTCCTTTACTCTCAATTTACTAAATAATAAGACTGGTTGATGGTTTAATGTATGGATTCAATTAACTATTATGTCCCTAGGCAAATGTTAAGGTAAAACTCGACTAATTCTTTTCAGAGATGTGTGATACATCCTCAGGCAAAAAATCTGCTTGTATATTTTCAAACTCCTGAGCCTTCATGCAAAGTATGAGCATAGCCTCTTAATCCTCCTCATTTTACATCTTATTTATTTATTATTGTACAATAGCTGTTATGTTATAAGACTGACTAGGCATAGGCAAGAGTATTTTGAAGAACAGCTTAGTTATAAAGACAACAAAAAAAATCCATAAACCAGCAGTTCAGTTGTGGAGATGCATCTTTTTTTGTATATATATAAACGCTATGTAGATATATATGTGTATATAAAGTATATTTAATTCTATTGTTATTCTATTATTACTGTTATATTTTATTATTATTATTTTAGGTAAGCAAGTAATCAATCAACTCATATGGTATTGGAAATATATATAAGCTCCCCATAAAAATTATTGAGATTAAAAACAATTTAAAAATCCAGGAAATATAAATTCATATTATGACAACTGCATTTTGAGAGGAATCATGCGGGTTCTTTTTTTTTTTTTTTCCTTTGTGTTTGCAATGGCCAGAATGAAAGTCCTCATGATTGATGTTAGCTTTCAATTCCATGACTTGTTCCAGTTTGTGTCACAATATTTGACTGATGTAGGAGTGTATTGTTCTTTGTTTGGATTTTTTTTTACTCGGTGATGTGTGACAACATCACTTTGAAATCAGTACAGAAGCAGGGCAACATGTCAGCTTGATTTATTTAGCTGTTTTTCTGTTAACACTCCTCATCATGTTGGTAGGATGATCAGGTAGCTGGCGCTAATGTCATTATGCAAGGGGCATTTTAATCATTCAACAAGTCTGTATAGTATTGAAAAAAAAGTGGTTTCTCCATGTTTGGGAAGACATGTTTGCAGGAAGTTATCCAACACATGCCATGAGTCAGGAAGAGAGTGGATCAGACCAGTTGGATGAGCTGTCCTGTCTGATTTGATACTAACCAGATATTTTGCAAGCTGCTGAGTCACAAGGAAATACTGATTTCAGTAGTAGCCTGTTACACAAAGTGAGTCTTCATTAGTTTTCTTCAGCAGACAGACTCCCACTACATATAGATTAATAATTTGTACTACATTTCTGGCAGTTGTATTTCCCTGGACATCATGGTATCAGGATTACAAATTAGTTGTTGATATTACCCAGTAATTTAAATTGTACAAATAAAGCAGCACTTGAAACGCTTTTGCCTGGTTTGAGTTCTTGTTATCAGCTGTCATTTTACCTGGGTCTGGTTTATATTGGCAGTTTATACTGCCACTGGTGGGCTTATTCTTGAGTCTTCTGCACCAGAAACCACAATATTAATTTTGACAATTTTCAAGACCATTTGATATCTTATAGGTTCTTTTAATTCTTGAATGAAAAATGCCTCCAGTCTTATGGAAGAGTTCATCAACCTTGCTGTATCCAAACAACTCTAGGTAGGATGATCTGTAAGTTTTGTTTGGAAGAAGGGACAAGCTGTCTGATGATTGCACTGGGAATCTCTCACAAGTGTCAGGTCTTCATTGAGTGTAAATTAAACATCAGTCTTTCTGATTAATTTACATATGTGTCACCAGCTTGTTCAGGTTTTCAATTAATTCCTCCCACCACCTCCCACCCCAATTCCAAATGGCTAGAATTAGAAAACAGACTTTCATTCTGAGCTGCAAGTGCACAGCTCTTTGCTTGAAATGCCAGAGAGGGCAGGTGGAAGTGTCCATTGCAGAGGGCACACACAAACAGCTTCACTCACTGACAGGAGCATCCCGCACCTCCGAGCAATGACTTGTGTAATTTTATTTCCCAAACTCTTAAAATGCTCAGAAGAAATTGGATGGGGAGTTCTCTTCGCTCTTATTATTCTCTCTCATACCTCTTTTTCTTTGGTGCGTCTAAGTGTTTAGTAATGTTATACTGGGGTAATTTGAAGGGACAATATTTTTCTCTATTTATATAGAGATATCATCATCTGGTATAATAGAATACTTCCACTGCATTGACTAAGAACTTTTAAAAAAGATCTTTTAGTCTAAACTTTCCTCTACTTCCAGTGGCGTGCTGTTGTTTTCCTTTTATTTATTTATATATTTTTTAAACTCTTGATGGTCAAGAGCCTTTCCTGTAGGATATGAGAACAATTTTGAGAAAAACATGAGAAGAATCTGACTTCACCTGTTTATTTTGATCATTTCATCAATCCTGTGGTGCCCTTGAGTAAACATTTTCTTTAAAGTGTTTCATTGCTATCATTCCTCATGTTCTCTGCAATTTGAGTTCTTCAGCTTTCTCATGAAAGCTTCATATATATTCATCTTAAAGAAGCTCACACTGCACCACTGATCCTTGCTTGACTCTCTCCTATAATTCTTTTACGCTTAATAGATTTTATCCATGGACAGGTATTGTTTTAGGCTTTTTGCCAATGTTTAGTCCTGTGAGCCAATTTTCTACACAAAGCAGTTACAGCAGCTCTCTGTGAAGAATGTTCTGGCCTTCACTTATACTGAGAGATCTAAACTAGCAGACCTGCACAGAGTAATAGGTAGTGTTAAGAAGACACAAATCATTCTTGGCCAAAAATGAAATATTTTAACTTTTTTAAAGTAGTATTCAAACTAGAAACTGTTGAGTTTTCACTTTTCCTTACCTGATTACCTTGAGAATGAGAGTCAACATTTCTCAGAGTACTTCATCCCTCTGGTTGGTGCACTGTGGGCTTGGACAAGTCTGTGCCATATCTCCCTGTTATTTCCCCGTTATAAGAACGAGAGAGACCTGAATGATATCCACAGTGCAGTTAACAATGTGGACAAAAGGATGCTGGGATCTACACACTCTGAAAACTTGTGAGAAACTAGATGCATGTCCTTGTTTTTTCACACATTTATTGTGGGGAAAGATGGGGGGGTTGGTTGTTTTTTGTTTGTTTGTCTTGTCTCCTCTCTGTCGTTTCTAAAATTAATATCATGAAAACCAGGAACATGCTATTCCAAAGTGTTTGTCACCTCCCACATTAGTTTAACAGATCCTGCAAAAACACTTTGTATTGCAGTAAAAAAATTCCAAACCTTAGGATAACCTGAACAACATTTCAATAGACAGCATATTAATAAAGTTTGAAAAATATTTGGAAAAGCGAAGCTGCAAGTCAAAGAGCATTTATTTCAGAAACAGGTGATCAGAGAGCAGTGTCTGTCTGTGTGGAGAGGAAAGTCATCTCTTCAATCCTTGATGTTACTTCATCAGCTCTGGCTATGGGAGACATGACAAATATGGCAGGATAGGGGGGAAAGAGGAGACTTTTTAGTCACTGATCAGAATACAAAGGGTCTGATATTAATGAAGAGAATTTTTTCTTCATTACTGGCCTACTGAGAGAAAGCAGAGATTTCTGCAAAGTTTTTATACTCTAAATTACTTCAAGACATATTGGCTAGAGTTTGGTTTTAATTTGCATTTTAAAAATTATTCTTCACGTTAAGTACTTTGCCAACTCATATGCAAATAATTCATCAGGGAGCTTTATCACCATCAAGCAAGTAGCTTGATCTGAAGAACTTAAAAGCCCCTTCTCCAGGAAAGCTGGAGAAGCCACAAGTGTGAGACCGTAGCCAAACTTAATCTAAGCAGAGATTACTGCTCAGAGTTTCTGTGCTGCTTTATGGAGTGAGATGATGTCAGACAATGCCAATGTCCCTTTTCCTCTTTTTCATCCTGAAAAACATTTATTTGGATTACACCATACTCACTGTTTCTAGTCCTACAGTCTGGAGAGACATCAGATAAAAGTCCACAGAGATGTCTTCTCTTATTTGTAAAGATTCTTTAACCATACCACTTTCACTTATGTTCTTTGAAAGCAGACTAAGTACTAATTTAGACTAAGAAGAAGAAAAAACAAAAAAGAGGAAGTATTGTAAAGAATCTACTAATATTTCTGTTAGTATGCTGAAACTTCTAACATGGACCCCAAAAGGGCAAAGCTTCCTCATGGTAAAAGAAGAGGAAAATAGAAAAATAAGGCCTGAATTGCATATTCTCTTTCCTCATTGAGCTCTTTATGAGTTGTTACATCTCTGAATCTGATTCCCCAACTACAAAGTGTCACAGATGTCCTCTGTTTGGGCTCTGGGAGGAAATACATCAACACATGCAAGCCATTAAAACTTTTTTTTTTTTTTGCTGAGCTTTAGAAACGTTGCACAGTGATTGTTTCACCTGTTTTCAGGCTGTGTATGTGGAGTCTCAGTAACTGGAGAGGGAGTATTAAAAGCATGTGGCATTTGGATGGCAGACATAGAACCAGGAGCCATTTCTCTGAAGTTTTACTCTTTCCCCTCTAAAATAGTATTTTTGAGAGACAGATAGTAGTTCTATACATTTATATAGACGTTTAATTTTGTGCTTAAGAATACTCTGAATCATATCAATTATGAGAAATATATTAAATGTACTGGTGCCAAATCGATTTATGTCAAGTATTATTGATTTCAGTGAAGTTTCAGCTCAAGATGTTTGTGTGGTTTATTTGTTCATTATTTTTACTTATGGCATTTCTAAAATCTCATTTAAAAAAAGGATTAATCTTTATGTCAAATAAAATGTTTTATTTTAAACATTTTTAGCCTTAAAAATTACAAGTGGAAGACACTAATTGTGGGTCAAAATGCATGAGTTATTCTTTCAACATGTTTCATTTCAACAAAACCAAATTAAATATTTCAATTGTATGGAGGTTTTTTTTATATAAAAGTGTTGAAAACAGCACGATGTTATAAAATGTCATCATGTTTTCTGTTTTCATCAAAAAGGAGGCAAAAGTGAAAAATAGGTGGAAAATGCTGTTTCCTACTACCTTTCTAGAAATGTGTTTTTCTAATCAAGCTGTTTGAATTCCCAGAGTCATGATGAATAGCAGTTAACTTCAACTCTATGTACAATAGCCTCCAAATGACCCTTTACAATATAAGAATTTTTTTAAAGATCTGACCAATGCCACAACAGAGCTGGTGAGTGGGTTTTTCTCTTTTAGACTGGAGGTGATAATTGACAGCTAGAGGGGGAAGACTGGTTGTTTTTAACAAACAAGAATCAGCAGGAAGTTAAGAAAATCAGTAATTGCTTTTTTGTCAGAGTGCCTCCACCTGGTGTAGAAACATACAGGGCACCATGGGAGAACGACTATTCTGGAAGATAAGCAGCAGAGACAGAATTCTTTACACCTTTGAGACTCTCTCTGCTACAGTGTAGGATATTTTTGGCTCCTGACTACAACTGAGGAATTCTTGGGGTGACAAGGTGAGTGTTAATGACTAATCAGAGACTTCAGTGCAATAGGAAAAATGCACGGGACTGACCGGCTGCTTTGGTGATCCAACCAGACGTGACAGTCTGTGTGGTGGTGAATTCAGCAAGACGGGTGACAGGCTTGGGAGCCAGAACAAAATATGACATGCACGAGGGGGGAAAGTTTTGAAGTTTTAGTCTATTTTGTTGTTATTGTTGTCTGTCTTGCTGCCACTGCCCCGCCCCCCTAATGGCAAGGATTACCTTTGCTTTAATTCCAGGGCAAAATGGACCATTGTAGCTTCAGTAGGATACTAGGATTTGCATGAAACTCTTCAGAACTAGATGTGTGCTTTTTTTTTTTTTTTCCCCTGTTTTTATTTCTTCCCCCCTTTATTATGTAGCAGGTAGCAAAAGAAATGGGATGAACATTTTGCTGCTTGCTTCCAGTCAGCTGGATTATTTCTAGTTGGCTGGTCACGTCTCCTACACCTAGTGATATAAATGATGGGCTTAGTTAAAATGGTCTGTGCTTTTTAATTTACTTTCCTTTTTTTTATTAAGACAATCCAGCAGATTGCTTTATTTTTCTTAACTGCAGCAGAAAGAGCATGAGTGAACACGCCTGGACTCCTGGTCCCTGGAGAGCAATCACACATTTGTGCAGATATGCTCCTTGACCCTGTGCTAAAAGGCTAATCCTAGAAAAAACAGAGCAATGAGGTCTTTCATTTGACTATGTGTTTTCTGTGGTGCTGCATTCTCTTTCACTAGGTTCGTGGTGTTGTATTGCTGTGTGCTTTTTCACACAGTCAGGCTGCTTCCTAATGAATCTCAATCCTTTATATAAAGGCATATATTAGCTCCCTCAGTGTACATATATATTTTATACTAATATTTGAGATTAAAAGCTCCCTACTGCCTTTTATCAGCAACTTTGCTAAGCTGAAAAAAGGATATGGACCCTGAATGCTGCATCTCTTTCTGTAACAAGCCCTGTTGCAGAGGAGCTGGGTTTCTGCCATGCTTGGTGTGGCCAGGTACTCCACAGTCTGGGTTCTGGAGCCTATGATCTAGTCAAAATTTATCCTATGTTAAAAATTTCCACAGGGGTTTGCTAAATAAAGGGTATTTCTTTTCGTCCTCCCTTTATAGTTCCTTCAATCTACTCCCTTCTACTTGGTTCTATCTCCCAAAACTTGTGTAAAACCAGAAACAAAAAAAATACGGGCAAAGCAGGGGGAAAGCTCCTAAACAGCATGTCAGATGGAAGTCATAAACTGAAGAAAAATTGCTATAATGTTGTAGTCTAGTGACAAGGGTTTTTTGGCTGAGAGTAGGAAGGCTAAATTCTAGTGCCTGATATTCAGGCTTTTCTTCTTTTTTATTATTACTGTTGTTATCAATAGCAAGTGTAATTGAGAAAATGAAATTTAAGTTCATGTGTGTGCTTGCATCTGTCAGTTCTGCCTAATAATTTTTGAACTTGTTACCCAGTTTCAACCAAATTTGACATTGGTAAATGTATCAGGACTATTGTGATTTGACCATTTTGTGTGGGCTTTTTTATCTCTTTGGGGTTTGTGGTTGGGAGCATTGAGCTTTTTGAGGGGCAGGGCTGTTTGTATGTTTATGGGTTTAGATGTTTTATTTTGTGGGTTTTGTTTGTTTTTCTAACGGAATCAATCACTGAATAAAACTGTGGAGAAGAGGAATGAGTGCTTCCCAGGAGAGAAAAGCTAGAGGAGTAACTCATCTCTGCGTTGACACACCAAAGAATCCCTGCTTCTCAAATTCAGACTGTTCTCTGTCCCAGGAGCATTCAAATGCTGGGATAATGGAGCCACCTTCCTTCCCTCTTGGGTCGTTGTGGAACACAATTGTGCAAATGGCTGTTTTCTCAGTTAATTGGCAATTTAAGGGCAAATTGTCCAAATTCTATGGTGTGATGTAAATTAAGGTTAAAAACAATATAAATATATTTTAAAAACCCCTAACACTTAAAATGTGTCTTACCAAATAATGAAACATAAACTTTCAAATGAAAAATGTACTTGAGTGTTCCCAGATAATTCTCGAAAAAGCACCAAAACAATATCTTTAGATAAAAATGTTGCTACATGGAAAGAGTTGCCTGTTCCCAGTGGAGGTAGTGGTGCCAGTTTTTGAGGTCGTTTAACAAAAGTAAAACCACTTCTGATTTATTTATTCTCTTCACGCCACCATATTTAATTTTTTTGCTTTTGGAAGCCAGTAAGGAAAACTTCAGTCTTGTTCCTCAGCAGCCATCTAGACTTGACTCAGTTTCTAAGTCAGAGCTCTTTCCCCACTCATGCCCTGCCATGAAAGAGCTCAAGGTTACTTGAAACACTATTTAAGGATTGGTAAGCAGTGAGGTTTGGGAGCCGGGAATGCTTGAGACAGCAGACTTGTGCATGGAATTTATAGGGCTGACCTCTGCGGGAGGAATGCAGCAGGTGATCTGTCTCCACTGGTTCCAGAGTGTATCTAGAGAGATTAAGGGGTTAACCTGCCTGGCCAGTGTAATTGCTTGTAGCTGAGATATGCGTGCACTGCCCTCGGAGTATTAAGTGCGGCAGCTGATTCAAGGTGTAAGGACCCGTGGCTTTACACAGCTCACTCTTCAGAGGGCAGGCTCTGAAAAGGCCCTAAATAGGACTTGCTTTGCTGCCTTACGCTGCCCTGTTTAGCTCCACACTTGGGCATGTTGGGGTGTCCTTGCTGGCACGGCTTGCTGGGCAGGAGTCGGCAAACTCTGGTGCTGGGAATGAGAAGGTTTTTCTGCCTGCTCTCCCTGCTGGCGTGCTGCCTGCTTTTGCAACCAGCAAGGCAGGGACATCCTCCCCAGCAGCTCAGACCTAAATCCCAGATATGGAGATTGATTTCCAGCACAGCCTGTGCTGTGTATAAATCCTGGATCAAACAGGCTAATCATTGTTAATCACTGCTAATCAGCATGATGGTGCCTGTAGACCTTTGCAGCCCTGCTTACTGGCTAGGGGGGACAAACTGCCAGTAGATGCTAAATCATTAGCAGTTGCTGTTGAATTTAAGTAGCTGGTGGTGTTGAATTTAAGTGACTAGTGGTACTGTCATACACTGCCAAGAAATGAAATATTCTAGAGCTATGGCATCACTGTGCATTTCTCTCAGCACGACTGTGATTCAGGCTGAGAAGTGTTCATCTGCCTAAGCACATGAGCAAACTTAGTAGAAGAACTCATTCCAAATAAACTGTACTGCTGATTATTTTTAAGTTTTTTTCAGAACTCCATCATAGGTTATGTTATAGCACTCTGCTACCTGCAGTCTAGCATTTACACTCAGCACTTTGGCTGAAAGGAAAACTAACATTGGATCTCAGACTTCATTATCTATCCTTGGTGTTTATCAAGGTTTATTCTTGGATAGCTGTGGAATTTGGGAAGCTTTCCTATAGGCTATTGTGATTTTCGTGCTTTTGTTCACACTACACAGGTTTGATTGTCTTTCCTTTTTTTTTTTTTCTCTCCATTTCTTTCTTTTAATTTGCAAGTTACATTTCAGAATAGCAAGGAAATGTGGCAGGTTGCACTGTCGGTGAGAATTATGGCCCCTCTCTGGTAGTTAATGTACCCTGAGCTTTTGGCTTAGGTGCCTCATAATGCCACATGAGGCATGTGGAAACTGCTCAGAAACACATTTGTTAGCTGTCATGTCAATGCTTAATTATATCTTACTTCTGTTTCAGTGCATCATGCATAAGTCTGCTAAATGTTCTGTGTGAATCCAAACCTGATTTATAGGCACAAATGTACCTTAGAGAATACCAGTGGAATAAAAGATCTCCCTTTAATGTGCTCTGCTATCTGCAGAGCTCAAATTTAGTGTAACTTTGTTAATCTTTGAATCGGTAAACAATATTGCATACAGTGTGTAGCTTTAATTTAAGCAGATTGCTTACTTATGATCTTGTTCTCAGGTGTGCTGTGAAAATTAAATTTTCTTTCGTTGCTAGATCGTATGAAGAGTTGGAAGTATAGTGGGTGTGTGGCTAGATCCTGCACTGCTGTAATTCAGGGCAGCTTCAAAGCCACGACAGTACCACTGATTTATACCATCTAGTGTTCAGATTTTCATGTTATTGGTGATGGGAAACAAAACACCATTTTGAGTCTGCAGCTTTCTCCCTGTAAGTCCCTGAACTAAGGGAATAGGGAGGGCAGGAGGGAGGAGATTGTGCTTAGGTAAGGAAGTGAGGCCTTGCTGCTGTGTGCTGGGGGTGTTGCTGCATTCTTCTCAATAAATTATTTTAGTTCTCTCAGCTGGTGGCAGCAGCTTCAAGATGCCATAAGTGCTTTTGCTCTGAAATGAGATTTACTGAGCGCGTGAGCCTGTGAGCTTTTCGAAGCTGCTGAATGGCTGCTCTCTGCATGAGCGGACTGAGGGCAAAGTAGTATCACATCCTTTGGAGAGTGACTTTCTCATGTGTCCTGTGATGCCATTAAAAAAGTTTGTTTGCTGTTTACCAGTGAAGACAATGCAATATCTCAATGCCTATCCAAACACTTGTAGGGGCACTGGATGAAAGCATAAGTGTTTTCTGCTTTGAAAGTTGTCTTAAGTCTCATGAAGGGTTCAGAGTGAGCCAGTTGCTTAGATTGTTAATACACAGGGGTTTCTTGCATTGATAGCTGAAGCCTGTGCCTCCTTACATTCCTTCTTTTCTGATCTAATACATGTGAAAGGGTGTCAGGCCTGGAGTTTATCAAACACCTGGAAGCCCTAAAAGATACTTCTCAAGGGGTTGGGTGGTGGAACTGAAACAACCCACTTCAAATTTCTTGTTAGAGGAAGATAATATGCTTGATAAAGTTTGGGACCAGTGACAATTGTGGAAGTAGGTTAATGATTTTGGTTGAGATTATCACCTACCAATTTCCCCGTTAGTGTTCTGATAAGAAACTTATTCGGTTTGCAGATTCCTGCACGGGCTGTCTGGTAACTGTAATTTCTCCATGAAGTTCAAAGCATGTGGGAAGGTGTTTGTAAGGAAGTCATCCAGAATGGAGATTGTCTTTCCTGAGAAACTGGTAAGCCATGAAAGCCTGTTGGGGTTCCCATGGAAGAGATCAGGAGTCAGTGGTTCCTCTTGGAGTGGCATTGGGGGAGCGAGGATATGAGGCAAAGCTCAGTCTGGAAGCAGGCTGCAGGAATGCACACCCTTAAAGAAAACAGCAAGATTTCTTTCACACTATGAAAGTGAAGTTAGCAGTGAAGTTTAGAGATTATAACAAGTAGTTAATTCCACAAATTAAGCTTTTCTTTATTTAAACCAATAGACTTTTTACAATAGCTCAACTGACATGGAATTTTATCGCACATTTCTCATAGCTATCAATGGGTGTAATGGGAGTAAGTGGAAATAACAACAAAGGTCAGAAATTGGCTTTTAAATATAAGCTTTGAATTGGAGAAAACTGTGGAGAAGCCAGATATTGTAGTTTCTTAGAACTAAGTTTGAAAACTTTAGATTACGACTGCACAGGCTCTTTTTGGAAGAGAGATGAAATGTCTTTAAAATGCTTTTATGCACGTAACATATAAGGTTATGAAGCTCTTTTTCCTTTTTTCTCCTTTCATCATGGTTGCTTACCACAGGCATTTCCCTTTTTATACTTCATACTATAAACCCTGGTGCAGCTGCATTGTTGTTCACCTTAGCAAAAGATAAACCAGGGAAGATTTGCATAGCTACAGTTGCTTATCTCTTTGCTGTTTTCTCACCATGCCCAGCAGGCATGGTAGGAATTCATCATTTACGGTGACTTTATACAATCCGTGAAACCCAGAAATTCCGCTAGGAGAGGAAGTAGCTGAAATCAGTCATTCTTTAGTGTTTGCAACTCAGTTCTTCAATGATAATATTTGCAAGACTATTTAATGAAGATGCCTAGATTTGGTTATATAAATACACACACATGTAAGAATCTAGATGATGCCCTTTATCTTGTTAGATCATTACGTTCAATTTTAGTCTTTGCAGTAAGGAGTGAAACACCATTTAATTACTGAAGGATAGACTGTCTCTGAAATTTAGCTCGTTTTAAAATTTAGAAAAGTTTAGGGCTCACACAAGGGTCTTCCAGTCGTAGTCTTCAGGGCTTTAAAAGCTTCTAGGAGTTGACACAGGAAGAGGAAATCCAAAATTATTGCTGCAGTATGCCATCCAATGAAGTCAGCTGTGCCCGAGGCAGACACAGCTGCTAAAACCCTTGTGCTTGAATTCTGCATAGGCACCCAGAGGTTGCAGCTATTTTAGTGCAGACACAGTCTAAAGAACAAGGATTTGTTCCCACTGACTCAGCTTCGCAAAAACCTTGATCGGTGTGCTCTGCATGCTCTACTTACAGCACAGTTTTGATAAACCATCAATACATAGAACAGGGTAAATAAATTAAGGTTACAAAGCTATGTCCTAGGGTTTGAACATGTTGAAATGAAGACCTTTGATTCACCTGTCTCTGATGAGTTAATTAGAGAATGTAAGAACTTAATAATTAGAGAATATAAAAACTTGATTTCATGATTAAAATAAATCATAGGTTAAAAATATGTTAAGATCAGCATTGAAAATGGGGATTAGATTAAACTTGCATTTGGTTTTGTGATTTTAGGTAGCTGAGCCCATAGAGCTAAGGTAAAATTTGAATCTGGCCTTACCAAAAGAAATGCGATCCACCACTGTGCTTTTTGTTTATCTTTAACAGAAATTATCTTTTTGTTTAAATTTCAAGTCCAAAAGACATCAGATGTTTTTCCTAAAAGTAATAATAAATGCTGGGCTATTGAACATAACTGCCAGGCACCTAAAACAAAGATTTTTTTTTTTTCTGTTGGAGATCTTAAATTTAGACTTCAGTGTGCATATAAAAGAGGAGATCAACTTTTGCTGCATACAGTATATTCAGTGAAGGAAGACATAATAAGAATGATGTTGTTCAGGAAGTCTTTTGTCCTAAAATCTGCACCCTCTGTCAAACTTTGGTCAGTCTGCTCACAGATGATCAATTTAGACCATTTCTGTCCCTAAAGAAAAGTTTATGAGAGCTTTATATTTCTAATTGACTTTATGTATTTTTGGTGATTGAAGAGAAGCAAAGACTCTTTCACTGCCTGTAGTTTCTGCTTCTTGAAGGACTCTGCTAGGAGATATTTTCTGCATGATTTTCACATAGCCTCTACGAGCATTCACCATTAGATAAATAAATCTGAAGTCAAAGCTCTCTTGAGAAACATGCGATGACTTCAGCCATCTAATGAAAGGGAACAAGATACTCTCCAGATGGGATACTCTAATTTCTGATTCTCCTTTGGAAGAGAGAGAAATTGATCTTTAGGGCATGATTAGCTCTTGACGTCTGGTGAAAGAAAAAATTTAAAAGTAGATTACATAAATATGTTTTTTCCCTTCTTCCCTCACAGGGACAGGTTGGTCTTTTTTTGTTAGGTTTTTACTCTTGGAATGTGGTAGATGAAAGAGAAGTTGAATGGATAACATTGGCAAGAAAACTTGCTTTACTTTGAAGATCTAAAATAGGCTTATGAGCAATTTACATCTTCTCTTGAGTTAAGATATTAACAAAATGCAGATATTTCTGGTACTATGCACAGGAATTTGTTGAACACTTACTGCTTTTCAAATATACAATTATTTATTAATTGTCTCTTAGGAGTGCTTTAGCTTTTTTTTTAAACTGTAAAAAGTTTTTGAGAGATATTTTTAGATTTAAGAAGCTTTCTAAGATAATCCCTTATCTTCTCAGCATGCAGAAAGAGCCAAACCCATCAGCTCAGCATTGTCTCTGAGTTTTAATGGGTGCTTTGTGATGTTAGAGTGTAATGAAGTTTTCCAGGGAAGGGTTGGATTAATCCTGTCCTGTAGGAGAACCGTGCAAAAATAAATCTATCCATGTGAGCAAATTTTAAATAAATGGGTACATTTGCCGGTCTCTGAAAGCAGGATTAATTTTTATGCCTGGTTGATTCATGTGGGATCTAAAAAACTATGAGTTTAAAGTGTTGAAAATGTATAGGAAAATTGTCATTTGGTCATAATTCACCTTGACGTGAGTGATGGAGAATTCATATGGGTAAGTGAAGCCTTTGAGGGCATGGGCCATAGTTATTAAATCAAGCTTTTCTATGAATACAAGATTTCATGAAGTTGCATTTGCAACATACAACCTTTGTATTCAGGCAGCCTGTGGGGAAGGAGTTAATAACATATTTGTGAACATTTGTTTGCATCTGACGTGGCCTGTTCATTTAGTCAGACTTATTTATGGCTTCTCACTTGCCCTCCATAGGCTATGCAGGTAAACTGAATTTTGTTTGCTAATATTCAGACAAGGTTTTGTCTTGTGGCTTTCCAGGGTGTCTCCTAAACACAGATGCACAGCTGTCCTAATATCAGAATAGAAACTTTGTCAGTGGTGTCCTTTCTTGATTAAGTTGCTGCCCACCTGCAGTAATAAAAGAATCTAAGCAGAAACTATGACCTGCTGCATCTTTGATAGACAGAAAATCATTGCAATGTACCTTGCCTATAAAAACAAAAGGTGATTATTATTCATGTAGAGAAAAGCTCTGGATAAAGGAGATGTTTACAGAGATCAGAATGAGTTTGCAAAAGATTGCATGGGAGACTTGCTCCTTTTCTGAGTGCAGAATCTTGATTGTGCAGGAGCTCACTCTGTGACCTGATCACCTATTTAATTATATCTTGGATAAATTTGTTTGACAGTCTCATGCCCAAAATATTTAATTGGTTTATGTTACAGAAATAGGCTCAGTTAACTTGCAGCTCAGGTTTCTATCTGTTAGCATTTTTACTGTGTCATTTGTTGGTATATAAATGTTGTCCTATCTATGCTGCACACTTCTACAAACAATTTAGGTACTCGCTGTCTTTTTGACATATTTGTGACTATTTCAATGGATAGTGTCTCTCCATTTTTTAAATTCTTAATCATATACAAAGAATGATGCTTTCAAATTTCTGTCCATGCCCAAATTTTCTCAGTGTACAGTAAAATATCTGTCCTTTCCAGCATGTGGGTTTTTTCTAATTGATTGTAATGGATAATATGTAAGGAGTGGTGATCAAGTCTATTACTTGCAAAAAACCACACAAAACTCATCCCTTTAACAGTTAGGCATCTGACCAAAATAAGTGCATAACTTGGCCTATAGTGTTTGAAGAGGAATTGGTCCCCTTGTGAGCTGAATCGTGTGTCTTCTACTGGTCTCTAACACCAAAAGATATCCAGATGCTTAGTTTAAGTAAACACCTAAATTTCAGACTGTTAAGTAAGTTTTCATAAGCAAATTTCTTAATTAGGTTTGCCCCCACAATCATCTAGTCCAAACTCCATGGTCAGTGGCTTTTCATGGTCTGTCTTGGATCAACTTTCCTGCTCCATTGCACCTGATCCTCTTTCCTGTTCTCTTGGAATGAAACTCTGGCTACCAGCTGGAGTGTTAGTAGAGACTTTACTCGGCTCACTGTGACTGACACAAATATTCTTCCAATGTACTTTGGAAGAAGTCATAGCTCCAGTGACTATGACTTTGTTGATTTATATCAGCTGCAAGTCTGGCCCAGTGGCTGTAACCAAACTATTGATAAAATCCAGAAGTTCAACTAATGCAAAGAAATTGATTTTTTTTAATATACATTTCTCTTTGAAGGGTGGTCCTTAGAGTCATTCTTTGACTCCGAGTTGTAATCACATTCGTGTTGTTCAGATGATATACTATGCCTGGGGTTGCAATGCGTCATGAAAACCACATTGTGTTGGATAAAAATACAATCTGCAGTTGAATAGGACTTTTTTTCACCGTTGTCTATCAAAATTTCTATTACTAGCTCAGTCATTCATTAGCAAAAATACAAAGCACATGTTCTGAGTTCTGTGCAGGTCCATCAGTTATGCTAGTCTTGTAAAGAAGTACTGGCATTCATTTTGAACTGGACAGCAGATTTTATTTCTCTTCTTTTCACAAGGCTATTTTATTCTTTTTTAAGTGGAAACAAACATCCTGGCTCATCTTCCAGGGTATGTCCATGACACAGGACATGGAATGACTCATTTATAAAGAAGCAAAGCTTTAGTTGAATCCAGAACTTGCAAATTTTCTTTCTTAAACTCTGCTCCTGAATTAACAGCTCTTGAGAGAAATGTTAAGACTTTTGTACTGTCTTCAAATAGCAGGAAATCTTGGACAGAAGAGTTCTTCTGTCTGTCAGAGAGCTGCAACTTCAGTTTTCTTGTTGCTTCCTATCTCTGGCTCCTTTTGGCAGACCAGAATGCTTTAGGGTATTCTAGATTTCTTTTTTTTTTTTGTATGGTTGGGCCTTATTTCTAGATAGGTATATTGCCTTTGTAAATTATGTTATAAATTACTATTATCATTGTAGTACATTAACTAAATCATCATTGTTCGAGGGAAACTTAATCAAGACCTTTGCCAACAAAGACTGGTTAGCACCTAAATTATTAAATAGGTGGAAACAATGATCCTAAAAAAGCATGAAGGCAGAATGAAGCACCCACTTATAGTGAAGAAACATGGAAAAGGAAGCAAATATGCCAGATAGAAGACAATTAAACTGCATAACATGCTAAGTTTTTCTAGACGTGCATCTGTACCAAGCTAATGTTTTGTGGTTAGAGATTCATCACAATAACTTCTTTAAAGTTAGAGAGAGTGAGCAGAAAAGCATACACTTTTTTTTGAAATTGAAGACCCTCAGAACTTTAGAAATGTGTTTGCATGATGCAGTGAAAACAAATTTGCCAGATGTTTTTCATCATCAGACCTGTGGAGTGGATTGGTTCTCCACTTTGCAAAATACTCCTTTTCAGAAAAGGCAGTTTTCATAGTGTCTGTGGAAATATGGAAAACTCATTTTGATTTAGCTCTGAAACTTGAAATTTGTTCTCTTCCATAAATAGCGTTCATGGATTTGGTGGAAATATATTCTTGGTTCTGAGAGAAAAATCGAAAGTTTGGTAATCTTCTGGGGAAGGAATTTTTGCCTATCTAAGGAATAAGAGCATAAATTTGTAGTGCAAGAACTGTATCACAGATCTCTCTCTTTTTTTAAAAAATACTTTTCAGTGTGTAAATTGGAGCTTTAACAAAGGACAATGAGTTGGGGGGGAGGGGGAGAAGCAAGAGGTGGACTTTTCATTTTTGTTCAAAATCACAGGTTTTCAGTCCAAAAATCATAGTCTTAATGAAGTAACATATTCTGATGGAGGCAGTTTTCTAACCATCAATTTTAAAAACTAGGAAAAAGGGGATAGGAGTAGCCCATGCATAGCCCATCCACAGGCAAGTAGACTGACAGGAAAAAATAGGGTAATGTGAAAATATGTTTTCTAGGATTTAGTCTTGTTGCTATTAAAAATGACAATGCACCATTATGAATAGAATGGCTCACCACATTAATATTGTATTCCAGGCTTAGCTAGAAGCCTTTTAATGATGCATTAAAAGGAATGTATGGGGATTCCAAATAAGCTACACAATTCTCTGTTTCGCATGCTTGACCCTAATGTCACACAATGCGACAGGAACACCAAATTTGTATGTTTACTAGCTGTTAGCAACACCATCGCTTGTGTTTGTGTCTGTACACAGCTTGGTGAGTCTCACTGCTTGTTTATGATCCCTGCTCTGCATTGCTGTCACATAATTCTTCCCATCAATAATAATCACAGACGTGTTTACTTTAGAAATATGGGGAATGAACATGCTTTACTTCAACCTAAGGGAACCTTCATAAATAAGCACCTGTGAGGAAAATAATGAACCTGCTGATAAAGACATGTATTTTTTGCTCAAGACTATTAAACATTTTCTCATGTGTCTTTTGAAACAGACTGAGGAAACAAAAGTTCATAGTAATTATTTGACAGTGACTAGAATAACACATACCCTGCATGCTCCTTTTTCTTTATTTGTTTGTTTTCCCCTAAATACCTTCTTATAAGTAATGAGCCCAAACTGAATTTTGTATGGCAAGTATAGATTATTTTGTTTATTGTTTAAGAAAACTTAGGATTTCTGGTCAGCCAAGCATCTTGCTTTGCCATTTTTTTGCTCTTACACAGCAGCTGGGGAGAAAAAATTTATTGCGCTTCATTAATCCTTTTAATATCTGTTGTCTGCATTATTTGCTCTTTACTTTGTGGTTAGAATTAATATTTAACTTTCATTATGCAAAGTCCACTTAGCTGTATTAAATTCTATTTGCTAGACTTCTGTGTCAAAGTGCTGCTGGGACAGCATTTGGAACCCAATATCTCATCCATGCTAATGTTTAGGCAAACCTGTAATAGTATTTATTCGATTTCTTGGATTTCTTGAAGGAATTCTTATTCCTTTATCTGCATAAGAGAGATGGAAAACAAGAAGTATCCTTTCTACCCTGTTTGCTTCCTTTGTAAATAATTAGCTATTATAACTCGATTTCCAATTTCTAGCCAATTTTCTACTCCACTTGCTGGTATTTTTGCTTAATTCTGTTGGTACAACTGACTACAGGCACTTTTTTCTCATACATGCTTATTTGCAGCTGTTTGAAGCAGACCAATTCCATACCTTACTGTAGTGTTGAAGACCTGGATTGGGAAGTTATTTTTGCGCTCTATGTATATTAATGATGGTACTTAATGGGGCATTCTTAATTTTGACTGCAAGCACACTGGGGAGGTGTCTTGACATGATGTGAACTCTCCAGTTGCATGCTGAGTACCCAAATTAAATGAGGACAGTACAGCTTAGGCAGGGATCCCATCTCAGTTACCAGAAACTCTGCAGGGTACTAACAATCAAAAACCACCGTTTTCTGCACTGAATGTGCATCAATGAAAACACCCAGCTGTCACTAAGACACTTCCTGTTCACTTTGGAGAGAATATGAGATCAATGGTGTTTTCAGCTCTATGAGAATTTACATTCAATTTTCCTAATTACTCACAGACTAGCTGTCAACAGGCTTTATGGATGGGACTAATATAGCTGAGCAAGGACTTTTAAAATTTGCTTTCACTCTTTTCCTTGGAAGTAAAACACAGACTCTGGATGAATGAAGAATTTTTTTTTTAATTGCCCAATCTTTGCTGAAGTGCTTCACTATTAAGTCTTTTCTAGTGATTTCCAGATTAATTACTTGACCTTCTTGTAAGTGTCCATAGTACAATCCTGGTCCTGTTCTTGTTTTGAAACTAAACAATAAGGCTGCTGAGAAGTTTGAACAGGACATAACTGTTGGTTTTTATGAAGCACCATCTTGGGGTGGAAACAATGCTTTCAACTTTTGAGAAATGCTAGGGAAATTAAAAAAAACAACAACAAAAAAAAAACACCTGGAAAAATATTTCTTTATTAGCTTCACTATTTTTTGCTTGGATTATTCTTTTTCTCCTAGAAGCATATCATATATAATGAAGATTGCTTTGGGTTGCTTTTATTAATACCAGGAAAAGTAGGGTTCTAAATGCATCTAGAAATCACCAGATGTGATGGAAATATTATTTCTGACTCAGCATGGAAAAATATGGAACAAAAGTAAAGACTATGGAAAAAATATTTGTAAATAAATGAACCAAGGTCAGAAATCAGGCCAGTTTGGAGAAAAAGTCTTGGAACTTGAATCGAATGAGCACTAACAACTTCAATGATGCAGTGTGAAATTTGAAAAACATGTAAGCAAAAGGATAAACAAATTTGGGAGTAGACTCTAACTTTTGGGAAGCTGTCTGGGAGCAGAAACTGAAGGTTTGTTGGACAATAACAGGGAAAAAATTCCTTGTAGGTGACTGCAATGCGATCATCAAAAAGACCATGATCAATGAACACACTGGGGAAAAACCAGAGCATTGAGCAAAACAGAGGCCCTGTTCGCAGGCAGGAGCCCAGTGGTGGGGCTGCCTGCAGCTCCGAGACTGTCCCAAAATGCTTACTCCCCAGAGGAGGCTCAAGCCTGTCTTTCAAATTAAAAAGTAGAAACAGCTATAAAAACGCCAGGCTTTGCAGAGTCAGCTCCAGCCTGCTGTCTTTGGTTTCCCCTTTGTCAGCAGAAACTGTTGAGAGGCAGCCTGGAAACCCACCTGTGCTTGTTTTTCAGGTTATTAGATATCAAACCTGAGCCAAACAGAGTGGAAGTTAAAAAATATGTTAGAAATAATGAAAGAAATCTTAAGGGATCAATTCCCACAAGTGTCACAAGACACACATGGGGAGCTTGAACAGTTAAACAACCCTGAGGGACACTGGCAGCTCTCCTGTGGCTGGTTAGGGTGCTATTATATTTCAGGTTTCCTTATATTGTCTTGACAGTGCTTTAGTTAGTGGCTTACAGATAGGAATGCTCTTACCATTGGTAGGAAGCCACTTTTAAAAGAATCTCGCTTTTCTTTACGTACAAGAGACTCAGCTAACCTGGAATTCGCCTTTTCCAGGACTATGTAAACACATCTCTTTTTGCGTTTAACAGTTTCTTGCCCAAAGTGTCAGTCTTTGTCACATCAATAGATCTTCAGCTGGTGTAAATTGGGGAATTATACTGTTCTTCTCACCCACCTTTTTTTGTTTTTCTGAACAGTGTGTCTCTGTTCCAAACTCAGTCTTTACTGAGCACTCTCTGACTTGAAAGCACGAGGTTTGAAAAAGTTCCAGCTCTTCAGTAGGCTCCCCAGTGTGAGGTTTTGCACTTTATCTCCACCTGTAAGAATTTGTGGTACTCATATTGGCACTACATGATAAACAAAGACTTGAAAGTCAAGGCACTTCACTAAGTGTGAACTGCCCTGCATTTGTCCCCATTGCACTGGGTTTATATGGCTGCATTTAACAGTGGGGAAGCTGCAGGGCTGGTTTCTGAGAGAAGCTGCTGGGAGCTCCCTGCCTGTCCAGCAGAGCCAATGCCAGGCAGCTCCAAGAGGGACGTGCAGCTGGCCAAGGCTGGGCCCATCAGAGATCGTGGTAACGCCTCTGTGATAACACTGAAGAAGAAGAAAAGGTGTTATTGTGCAGTGTAATTGCAGCCAGTGCAAAAACAGAGCCATTGCAAGAATGGAGTCAGAAAACACCAAAGTTCTGAGTTTACCTGAGGAAATTCACATTCCTCTTCACTCACTCTTCAGCAGTGGAGCAATTAGTTTTTGTTTTACTCTTGTTTGCTTGGGTTTTTTGGGAGGACACTTTTTTTGTGATTTCTCTTTTTGGTTTGTGAGTTTGCTTGGTTTTTTTTATTTTCAATGTAGAATCCCTAAATATAGTGCCACAGACCACATATTGTGAATATTCTTTCTGTGGACAGTAGCTTTGTTTTAATTCTTGATTTGTTCTGAAGGTATTGCAAGTAATTCTGTTTCTTACCTTATAAAAACCCAGGCTGAAATCCATCACTGCAAAGCAAATGTAGGGCTCTGTTTATTCCTGGGGCTCCAACAAGCAGGTGAAGTCAAGCTGGACTTGAGCTGTTTACTTCTCAGAGGCAAAAGCTGAATTTCTTAGGAAAGTATCAGATAATAGAGATTTCACAGTATGCTCTTGTGTGTTTTGGAAACTGATATTTTAATCAGAGCTGTAGAATTTCTTGGGAAACATTTGCTGTGCCTAGGAGAAAAAAAAGGTGGGTGCTTCCAGCACCGTCTGTTCCTCCACCTTCTTTGTGTAATGTATCATCAGTGTAAAGTGTTACCATGGAACAAGAGGATAGCTTGAGTTGTACAGTTTGAAGAATTTCTTCTGATCCTTGTTCAGGCTGACAAACAAACAAGATGAGTAGGCTGAATAGGCTTTCCTAGATGATTTACATAATGGATTTTTGAGCCTTGCCATGCTGGCCTGCAAACTATGTGCTGCCTCCTTTTCTTCTCCAGTGCAGAAATGTAATCTGAACTCTTGTCATGCATTTGTGAAACAGACTCATACTTCTGGTTCAGGGTAATCAGCATGAAAATCGAGTCCTATGGCCTAGTAATCTCAGTTCACCTATATTTGAACAATGATTTCTAACAGAAATAATGGTATTAAACCAAAGTCCCACTCTCTGTGTGCATGTGAAAAAATCAAGTAGACAGTAGATTTATTCTTATTTTCTGAGAGTAGAGTTTGTCTTGGTCTCATTACTGTATTTCTGTTTAATTAAGAGTTTCAGGCAGTGCTATAGAAACGTGTTCTTTCACTCAAAATACAAACTGATTTGGAGTTTGTCATGTTTTCTCATATGCTGGCATTTCCATTTGCATTTGTAATAGGAAGTTTTAAGAAATCCCAGGATGTAAGGATTGCTGTTACATAATTAGTCCATGGGAGATACTCCAAGACAGCACAGTCAGATGAATAAAGTATACTGGGGGAAAGCTGGGAAACCCCATAGTTTTTGACTTTTCCAATGCTGAAAACATCACTGTACCAGGGCTGTCAGTTTTGTGACCGGGAAAAGGAAAGAATCAGATCAAGAATATTTCAAGCACTGGCCTTTTCCTACTAGTCATGTTCCCGCTGCTCTTGCCCCACAGCCTTGCCTTTGCCAGTGCCTCAGCACTGAGCCAGCACTGAGGGAAACACAGCATGGAATGGCCAACCAGCCCCCCTTGAAAAGCAAATTATGCTCACCTTAGGGACTGCAAACAGTAAAGGTGTGCCTGGCTGCCTCAGTTGCAGTCAGGCACCTTTGAAGAACATTTTCCTTAGGCTCAGTCTGTACCCACTTGCTACTCTCCAGGAGCTGTCAATGATAAGCAGAAAGCCCAGATGTTACATCTATTCCTCTGATGCCTTCAGTCCTTGAAAAGTCAGAAAGGCGACTTTGCAGAAAACATTCAAAACTCGTCCTGAGGGCCCCCTTGCAGCCCTACCTTAATTGCCTCCTTCAGCTCAAAGTGTCGTTCCTTCTTTTGCCTTGCTGTGGGGCAGACTGTCTTCTTATGCTGCATTATTTAGTGTCTCAAGAGTGGGCACTGTGACTTCAAATTCTCTGAAGCCCCCAAGACAACTTGGATTATTTAAAGAAATGCGGGATTTCTCTGTGCTTCTGAGCAACCAGGTTATGGGCAAAAGGTTTTTTCTTTCTCTTTTAAATACTGGACCCGTGGATAACAATACTCTGCCTTTATAAAATGAGGTTGTTCAGCTTAATTAGCAACAAAGAGAAACCTCTTGCTCTCACTTTGGCTGTGACTTGTGCCTTCAGCCCCTCCGGGAGACTTCCAGTGGGCCCACAGAAGCACCTCCTCCTTGGCTATTCAGTTCTTGGCTTAATCTGTGGGAATTACCCCTTTATTTTTTAATTAGTGCCGGTGTCATGTTACATGGAGGTGGGAAACCACACAAGTCATTTAGGAGTATGGTAACAGTGTGTTGGGCTGGGGAATTAGGGTTTTACTTGATTAAACCTTAAGCACAGCACTACAAACCAACAAAATCCTTCTCCCTTCTGGCAGAGTTCTCACCTACTGAATATCAGATTCTTTGGGGTGTAGATTTCAGTTCAGATGTCAGGAGACTTTTCCAGATCTTCTTCATGGAAATACTTTGCTGATACTGTAACTTTTTTCCTTTTTTAGTTTTCATTGATTTCTAACTTGCAGATGAGCTAGCATTCCATGAGAAAAAGTGTTGCTATGATATTTGTGTACATCATCAAACAGGATGGTCAGGACAGTGCTGAGACAGAAGTTTAGGTCAACTCAGTTTAACTTCAATTTGAACAGCAGTGTCTTCTCTTTCATTCTTGTAGTGCAGGCACTTCTGATGGTGTGTCTTTTTTTGATACCAAATCAGAAAGTGTACATTTGTGTTATTGATCCCTGATGGTTATTGGAGGTGTCATGAGCTATTTATATTTTTTCTTGGCATGCAAGTGACTTGTTCCTGGCTTCTGGTGTGAAGAAATGCTGATCTACACTGAGAGCCCTCAAACTTCAGAGTGCACAAATTTTGTGGCCTATAAATACTGCTAGTATTCAGAGTGTCAGAGATTAATGATATTTAGTTTTCATTTGTTCTGCAGACAGGAGAAACTTCTCACTTAAATTTAACCAAGAGAATCTTTCTGACACTTGATGTGAACATGTCATTGAAACAAACCCAAGTCATGTAATTTATTGATTAAAACTTGTGAATATTTTAATAGTCCTTAAAGGAATATTTGTGAGGATGTTCGTTCCAATGACCCAGTAGTACAAAGGATACAGAACTGAAAGCTCAGAATTCCGAATGAGTTCAGGAGGATATAGCTAGCAAAGAATTTTTAGACACAATGTGTCTTAAATAATGTGTTTATCCCTACAATCTGAAATAGTTTGCAAAGCCAGGTACTCTTAATTCTGGTCAGAAACACCGCAAATCTCTAGTTTATTGCTTTTTCTTTCTCTGGAAAAAGATAGGAGGTGTTTGATGCTTTCTTTTGTATTAAATAGATCTGATTTCTATGGGGAAAGTACTGATTAAAAGAAACAAATGAAAAAGAAGTCCTAGACATTTCCATTAGGTTTTTGGTGTTGCCTGGCTGTTCATTGGTGTAGAAACTAATTGTCAGAGACATGATTCTGGGGATGTTTCTGGGTTACCTTGCCAACATATCTATAGTCCGTGATGAAAAAACGTTACATTTTTTCTTTGTTTGATGGCTTTCAAGGGCTTGGGGCTTTGAAGTTAGACAGGCATTGCACTTTTTTCCCTCTACCAGTTTTCAGGCTCAAAAGTGCTTTCACAATGCATATAGATGAAGGTTTCGTGCAGTCTGGCTTCTGCAATTGTGAAAAAGGTGCAAGAGAAATTTGCAAAGTGACTTGGTTTTCATCTTCACTGTGAATCATTTGATAGTCTTTAAAAGACTTGAAATGTTGGTAAATCACTACATTTTATATATTTACAAAAATCGAAAAAAAGAAAATGAGAGAACCTACAATTTTAACTCTTTGCTCATTATCTTGGGAAAGGAACGACATGCACTGCAAGGTGCTTATGCCAAACTTTTGAGACCATGCTCTTAAATGTGACCTTGGTCTGTCTGCAGGCTAAAAGTACCAAAGACATACAGAAATCCCTCTGTTTAGAAACGAGTGATAGCAATGCCAAGATATGAAAATAAAATAGTATTTAATTTAACATAACTGCCAAATTTTCAAATACATTGTATGTGAAAAATTATGCGAATGTACTTGAAGTTTGTTGGAGTATACAGTGTAGCTCCTACTTCACTGGAGATGATTGCAATTGTAATTAAAGAGGTATTACTGCATTTAAATATAAAAATCAACAACCATCTGTCAACAGAGCTGGTAAAATGTCTATCAGAGGTCATTATCCAAACTTATTTTTGAGCTGTGTTTTATCATTCCACATGCTTTGAGTATGGATTTTTCACAGCTAAGAAGCTATAAAAAGTAATATTGCCCCAAGAGGTACTCCTGAAGCCATTCACAGCATCTCAAACCTGTCAGGATTGTATGTTTCAGCAATCTAAAAATTTATCATTCTCATCAGTCTGTTTGATGAAATGAAATCTGTAAGTTGGTGTCTGGATATAAATTACCTGGGAGTCTGAAGATTAAAAGTAGTTCCTGAACAACTGGAATGAGGAAGAAAAATAAAATTGAGCTACATTACCCCAACTCACTGGATTTTTATAAGGAAACCTATTCCCAGGCAATTGATTTTACATTATTCATTATTTGTTTGAGATTTGAATGGCAGCTAGAATATTATAAAAAATAATGAAACTCTCCAAAGGCAGTGGAAGTACAAATACGAGCCCAGTTACAGGTATATGGCTCAAAATATGCTCTTATCCTTGAAAATGAGCTTCATTCATTTTCAATACACTGAGGAAAAACACCTGCATTTGAAAACTCAATGTTTTGTTCATTAGCACTTTGTCTTACCTGTCCTGTTTTAAGCTCCCAAATCCTCCCACTCTTCTGATCATTTGCCTGATAGTGTGTGATTTCAGCTGAAATTTAGGAGATCAGGAATAGCCAGCCTGGTAATTCATTCTTGAAGAGCACAGGGATTGCTTGCAGCTTGTGAAGTTGAGCAGGAGGAGAGAACTCTATTAAACCACCTCCGTGCAGACAGAAACATCCCGAGCTGGGGTACGGGCAGTTTGGACAATGCTGGATTCGTCCATTTTGCCTCACAGGTAGGGAAAGGCATGTCACTTCCCAAAGTTCTGATACTGAACAGAGGCTGTGGGTGTGTGAATGGTGCCATGGGCTATTGCCAGACCATTTTGTGCAAAAGCAGCTACAGAGGTGTACTCCCATCAGTACCTTGGCACTGTGCTGCTCTCAGCTACTGCCCATGCAGCAAAGCTGAGGAAAGAGAAGCACAAGGGCACTTAAGTTTCTTGAAGGATCAGTGCCAGGTAGTTCTGTATCACTTTAATAAAACCTTGTTTCTTTTTATTTTGTATGTTTGTTCTTGGAAATTACAGAAATGTCTTCACTGATATTTTCTCAATATGTTTTGCCTGAAGTAGAGACAAGTGTTGGGAAAATGCAGCCCAAGTGTTTACATTTAGCAAAGTTAGAAGCAATCAAAGTTTGCTGCGATCTATCAGGCAAAGCCTGGTATTGGACATTGCTGTCACCCACGAGAACAGGAAAAGTGTTAAAACCCCAAAATTATCCGAAGTCTAAATTACATGAGGCTTGTTCTCCTCTGCTCACAAAAGCAGAAGCTTTCTCATTGCAACTGATCATTACATTCAATGTGCAATTTTTGTGTTTTGTCTTGTAGAATCATTCAGAGGAGGCTTTCAGATGTTTTTAATGTATGACTTTTAAAGTGGTGGTGGAAGAGGCTGGCACTGATTCTAAAATTTTATTGAAACTTGCTATTTTTGAGGAAGTTTGACCACATTGAAATAAGGCATTTAAGAAGCTAAGTAATTCTGAAGTCTGTCAGTCACAAGCAGCTTTATGGGAGTAATTGTTCCCTGTACAGCAGCACAGACTTTGCATGGCTGAAGCTCCCAACCCTGAACAGGCAAAGTGTCACCAAAAGATGTCCTGGTCACTTGTTCCTCTCACACTTCCTGTGCTGCGTCTAATATTGATGTGATTATGTAGTAAGCTACATTGAAGGATTGATTCAGCTGAAAATTTACAAAAAGAGGGTGAAAAAATTTTTCCTTGACTATCTGAATAATTTCAGTTGGAAGAGTATTCTTGTCTCAGAAGACAAAGTTTAAGAGGAAAAACCTTTCCCAGCTCTAGCTGCAGTGGTGGATTAGTTTTTTCTACAGGTTTCTCTCTAGGGCTTTTACAGCATTAATTTTCATAGGCAGGAATGTTGCATTAGGACTTAAAATTACTCAGAACAAAGGGCTTTTTGAGTTGTTGGGTTTTTTTACTTCCCTCTTCAAAAACATTACTTTGTTCATGATGAATCCATGGAAACTCAGTCTAGATTTGTTTGTTACCCAGGGGTGTAGCTTAACCCTGCACTACACACTGGATGATATAAATGATGTTTATATGATTCCAAATTAAGTAGAAATTGATGTCAAGTCTGGTTGGATAAATTTTGTCATACAATGAGGGAACTAGAATAACCAATGCATTCAGGAATAACATGGGAATGATAGGTGCTTGTCAGATTTGAATATTATTCATTCTCATATCCAAGGCTTATGAGACATCCTGTTTAATCCACACTGAAGTTTTGTGCCTCTTGGGTTTAATTAACCCTGATGTAACTCTGATGACTTCATTAAAGGTGGATGAAAACAGTGTCTGAATCATTCACGGGAGCACAAATGTGGTACTTTTAAAAGAGAATTTTAAAAAACCCCAAACCTGGAAAGAATCTGAGAGACAATAAACTTCTACTGGATTTCTGAGAAGTACTGAACAATTTCTGCATTTATACCCATGTTAGTGATTGGTTTGAGTTGCATTTCAAAAAAGACTAGGATTTGTTACAACTTCATATTTATCTTGACCAAAGGACTGAAATGGTTTGGCGTCTTCAGGAGCAACTCCCAAAACTATCAGATGGGTTAATTAAATAGGATCGTTTCTGACCTGTGTTGAAAGGGGTCATTCATTCCTGCAGATGATTATTTAGGTCAGCTCTCAAACGTACTGTTAAAAAAGGCATTGCTTATACACACCTCGTCTCCCAAGGGTGTTTCTCTGTCAGTTTCCAGAGAGAAGAGCGCTGCTGCTGAGTTTTCTCAGAGCCCTTAGATGGGTTATTGAGAAGAGTGACTGTAGGGATCTGGAAAAGTGAAAACAGGGACGGAGTCATGACATGAGATGTGAATAAACCTCTTCCAGTGAGATTCAGAGAACTCCCCACAGTCAGTTCTGTTCTCGTAGTGTAAATCCAAGTATGAGAGGGAAATATCCACCGGATAATAACCTTTTACTCAGAGAGAGTCATCCTAGGAAAATTTTAGTCAAGCACTGGCTAAACTAATCTGGCTTGACACCAATAATAAATTGTGCAAATTCCTGTGACCTTCATCATTCTTATTTTGTATTAGATGTCATCTTGTTAGATGATGCATGAATGAATGGTACAATATGATAGATAGCATGAATTATTGTTCACTAATAGATTTTGTTAAAATGTCTCCTCTCTGGGCTGGTCCTTGAGAAATATGCTCAAAATTATTTCTTAGCAAGCCTTCAAAATCAGAGTTGAGGCCTTCATAGGAGTTGAAAAAATGGCTTCTGGTTGGTTTTGGTGTGGGGTTTTTTTTTTTTGGTGGGGTTTTTTTGCCATCTTGTTTTTCTTCCCCTCAGCTTAAGTCATGGCTTTTTTCTGTGCTTTTATACTGTGTGGTTGTGGACACAAATGCACAAGCTGGACTGGGATCTGACTCTGTAGGTCATGGTCCTCAGAAGCTTTGAGAAAGTAATATGGGCTATTTCTGAAATACATGAGGAGCCCCACAGGCTAAGCAGGCTGGTGATTAAACTGAGAGCAGGTGAAAACAGATTTCTGTCTACAGCCCCTTAAGGCCACCACTTCCCATCCAGGCTGTTTTCACGCTCCCTCCAAAGCCCTATCCCATGGATGCCATAGCAGTGGAATTAAAGAAGATTCAACAGGGTTTTTGCTTTCCCCTAGCAAACCAAGCAGCTCATCAGCAACCCTTAAACCTCCATTAAAACAAATACACTAGAAGTGTTTGCCTCTGAAATGACGGAGTCAAGGCTATTGAATGACAAAGATATTTGCTTAATAGTTTATAACAATTAGGGTGATGCCTAGGCTGATCTGATAATTTTGTCTCCAAAATGTAGCTGTCCCTAAACACGTCCATCTATCTGTTGGCATATAATCAAGTTTTAAAGTTTCCTCTTCAGTAGACACACTTGATAAGTATTTTTAATATATTTTCAGAGATTGTCAAATAATAACAATTTTAATTGCCAGTGGTTTTCTTAAAAAAACCAAAAAATCCCCTAAAACTATCATCTTTAAGGCTTCAAGATTGTAGATAAGTAAAAGTGATCCATCTTTAGCCCAGCTCCTTTTTCTGTCCACAGTTCTATATAGAAATAGCCAGATGATGTTTAGTGGACCAAACCAAATTCCACAAGGCAAAGGACACTGCTCTCTGGCTCAAATCCCTTCTTTTCAAGATGATGGGTTTTGTAACATGGTTGTGTTTCTCAGAGTGTGGTTTTAGTCTGAGTCAGTTTCCTTTGTACACACGTGATGTCTCTGACATACCTAGAGGCCCTCTAAATGGGTGCTGGGTAATTGAGACTGACTACACCATCAGGTTTTCTGATGCCTCTTTCTCTCCCACCTGGGGTTATGTTTTTCTTGTCAACCAGCATAGCTTGAAGCCATCTCTAGGCTGCTCTAAAAATGCTGGTGTTCAGAACTGATACCTATAGTTCAGGAAAAAAAACTACCTAATATTGAAGAACTCTTGATTGGAAGGAAGCAGCTTCAGCTTCCATAACTGAGCAAAATCCTTACAAAATGTTTCTGCATATCTAGAGTGAATTTCTGTCAATGGATGAAAAATTTAGCCTTGAATAAGCAGCACATTTTTATTCTAAGAACTATATTTCTGTAAAAATCTTTTGATATGTCATTGAGTAGCAACCCATTTTGCACAGGAACTGATGTTTCCCTCTTATCTTGCTGCCTAATGGAATTGTCTTAGGCTCTTTCCACTCAACTGCACTTTAATTGGGTGTCAAAGAAGGTGGGTGGAAGGCATGAGAATGTTCCGTCTGAGAAACCTTCAGAAAATTTGGCTAAGAGCAGAAAACAGCAAAGGGAACATAGTGGTAGGCTCCACAGTGGCTGCAGCTTGTCTGGGATAACAATATAAAATCAGATAAGTCTTGGTACATATGTGTCACCACCCTGGGGAAATGACCCTATAATTTGATTTTTGGTTTTCCCTGCCTCAGTGTTGCTCTTTGTCTTAATCTTTTTCCCCAACTCCTTCAGTCACTCTATTATAGAAATACTGAAAATTATTTTTTGAGGAACGTCAAGAAAGTGTCAAGAAGATGTTATTTCTCGAGTATATTTCTTCAGTCATGCACCTCTTGCCTGAAACCTGGAATATAATCATAGGGACAGGTACGTAGAACAGAACAGGCAATTATAATATGACAAGTGGAAGGGATGGACTGCTATGTTGATACTATTTGTGCTAAATTTTACTTATCAGACTCTACACTGAGTACCTTTGCTGTTTGTTTCTGATAGGTACATAACAGATTTGTTTGTTCCTAGGGTGTTTTTAGCCTTTTTTTTTTTCTTTTTTTTTTTTAATCTCCAGGAACTTTGTTGTGTTTTGACTTTGATATGTTGCCAGTTTGATTTAGGTGCATCCAATGTGAGAGTGAAATCGTGACTAGTAAAAGTTTCTAGCTAAATTTTTCTTTGGGGACTATACCAACCTTAAATAAGGTCCAAAATCACCTTTGCCTTGAAGGTAATACCCTCTTGCTTAGATTCTTGCTATGCTGAGCATGAAAAATAAACTTAAAAAGGTGGGTACTCAAATTAGTCTGCTTTTGGCAGGGGTGAGATTTATCAAGACTGTGGCACATGTTTTCTAAGAGTGTCTGACCAGAGACTGAGTGTTGACATGCCAGCAAGAACCTGCAATGCATTCATTTCCCGAACATTTCAGCAAATCCAAGCTAGACATATTTATGTTCAGGGTATCCCTGAACTTGGCACAGGTGTGTGATTTCCCATGAACCTCCTGCCTCTGGGACTGGGGTGCTCTCTTGATTTTTCAGTATCTCATTCAGTAAGTCCTTCTCCCAAAAGGAGGTATTTGTAAACTCTTCCTGTATAGTATCATATAAAGTAAGATCAATCTTGTTGAAATCAATGTGAGTCTAATTCAAACAATGCTTCCAAGGAAGAAAATCTTAAATTAGTGTTTACATGACACTTCAGTCTAGCACTTACTCTTATCATGTAAGCAAGCAGGATTTGGGAGAATTAGGCATGTTGAGGTATAAAAAATAAACTACATCCTGACATTTTGCAAAATTTAGGATTTCTTAGCATTAGAAACAGTCTAACCTAGCTTTAATTGAAACACTGAAGATATAAAGGTTATGTGAAGAATCCCAACCAGTCCCACGCTTTTTACAGTCTTTCCTAATTAAAGGACATGAGGTCACATGAAGATAATCATGGATAAATTTCGAGCAAATGAAATGAAATATTTCCTCACAAAGAACTTAGATTATGCTGGAGGTCAGAATCAAACAGTGTAGCTGCACTTTTAAAATACACCAGCTAACTTTATGATCATCCATAAAATTTTTAGCTTACCTGCTAGGGTGGGTTACTCTGAGTTCATGACTCAAGGCATTAGCTGATTACAAAATGACCAATAAATATTTTCTTTTCCCTATGCAATGTATGGTCTTTTGGCACAGTCCAAAAAACCCCCCCAAAAAACAACCCAACCAAAATTGCCTTTGTTTTTTTAGCAATGCCTCGTAGTAACAATACAGACCAAAAAATTATGTATTGTTAAAAGAATGATGCATGTAGCCAGGTGCAATTTGAATTGATTTTACTTCAAACTCTTTTCAGAATATATTGAAGTGACATGATATTTTGTATTTGAGCTGATGTCACTTATATCTTGTCCTGATAAAACTATATCCAAGTGAGTGTTGCTCTAGCTTAGCAAAAAATTTTAAGATACTACTTGTGTTTGTTTTCCATCTTTTTTCATCCTATTATTTCAGGTTTTATTAGGGTGCACTTCTCCTGGTTTAATAGAGCAACAGCACAATACTCTTTGGTCATATTAATACAGAATGCTTTAAGATCTTTCCCATTTTGAGAAACTCTGAAACCTTCAATTCTTCTGAAACTACAGTGCCTTTGAAAACCAGCTTTAAGTTGTCATCATATCCTCTTGCAGTGTGTGATCCTACTGTGTCTGTAGGACTATGGAACATGTTATCCAAAGATACTTTGTGTCATTAAGGCAATACCGAAATGCAACTAAAGTTCAGAAATTATATATCAGATCTGGTTTTAAAATATATGAAGCTGAAGGAATTGGAAATAGACTGTTTCACCTGGAACACATCATCTTTGATGTCTTCACAGGTTCACTAAAATCCAGATTGTCTCACTGTATGCATGGCTGCTAGGGTCAAAGAAGGTCCTAGGAGCTGGAATGCAGTGTGGAAACTGAATGTCGGTAAGGCTGTGAAACAAGAGGTTGGTGCCCAAGCCTTTTAGTCAGTGTGTGTGACAGTGAAGAAGAATTATCAGGATCAGTTTCCAGAAATATTTATAACAGTATGTAATTTTTGCAAAACCCCCAAAAATCCAACTGATCCCTAAGGTCCTATAAATAGACTGTGGGAATAACTGTTGATGCAGAGTAATCTTCAAGGAAAGCAGTGGCAACTGCTGGTGAAACTGCAGTTGCCTTGATGGAAAGGATGCAGTAATATCTGAGACACCTTCATTGTTGTATGGCTGGAATCAAGGAAAGAGGGATTGTTTTAAGCGTTAGGACCCTGAAACCCAAATTAATCAAATCTTGCTTAGTTCTGGCAATGCTCTGATGTACAACAACAATCTGCAACAATTCCAGTGGGGTTGTGACTATTTCCATCAGAGTACTCTCAGGAAGCTTAACTTTGGGCCCTTACGTGCTGCCTGTATCCTCTGTCTGTGAAATGAATGCACTCCTGACTGCAATGGATTCCACTGCCTGCTCGGAGAGTGGTGATTCTCCCCTGTTGCAGAGATGACTGTGTTTGCTCCTGTACTGTAAGCAATAGAGGACGTTGCAAAGTAGGGAACTTTTTTTTTTTCTGGAGGGGGAGCCCGTCAGAGGCAAACCCAAAGTATTATGCTGAGAAGGGGGCAGAGAGCTGTTTTGTTTCATAGTGGCAATTTTCAATCTGCAGGAGTGCGGGTTAAGCGGGAGAAAAGTGACCCGTGAGTTTGAGACCGAGCAGTCTCCCGTTCTGGGGTTGCCATTTAAACCCTTGAAGGAAAATATAAAGTTGTGAGTTCCTCAGCTAATTCTGCAGTGAGGAGGGAAACTAGGAAAAGAGGATCTTAACAGCATGAAAAGATCCTGATCTTTTTTTTCCTCTAGGCATATTTGTTTGATCATGCTGGAGCTTTGAGACCAAATAGCCTGCAAATTGCTTTCTCATTTCAGATGTTTCCATTACTGCAAAACAAATACTTTATTTTGCAGCTTTTAAATGATCCTCCCAAGCATTTCTCCTTCTTATCCTGTTTCTCTTCCTTGCTCCAGTGTTTTCACTGCTGCTGCCATTCATCTGCATTTCTTTCTTCTTTGATATTTATGAACTCAGCTTCAGCAGCAGAGTTCACAGAAAACATCCCCTCCTTCTCTGTGCAAGACAAGCCATGTAAAAATAGTTTACTCAAATGAAGAAAGGAGACAAAAAAAAAAAAATCTTCTTGGTAAATCAGGCCCTCGGGCCAAATTTCACTGTGATGTGGGGAGTATCACCTAGTTATGTCCCAGAAGAAGAGGTCTGGAATTAAGCTACCTTCCTTGTGAGATGTAAAAAGATGTCCCAACCTAATTTAAACTCTTCCCAGGAGGAGCAGAATCCTGTAGGGTCTCACGGGAAGAACAGGACAGACATTGGCAGAGTGAGGGGTTTCAGTGGCTAAAGGGTTCCAGTGCATGAGACCTCCCTGGTCTCTTATGTTCTTTTAAAAAATTCTTCCTTCTCTGTACCACTGTGTCTTTTCTCCCACTCCTACTTCAATAATATACTTTGACAAGAATTGTGAAGAGGTTTGGGGGTGAGTAATCCTGCCTTAGGTCTGTCTCGAAGGCAGGTTTTAGTGCTGCTGTAACTACTATTAATTTCATTGCCAGGGCACCTAATAGACACCCAGAGTCTGTGTTTGATGTATGTTTAGAGATCCACTTGATATTTTTTTTTCTTCTTGTATACTTTCTTTTTTGACTATGGGATAATTTTCCAGCCCCTAATGAAAACAAACAAAAAATATCCTAGATTTGCGTGGGCAGGCATCCATGTTGGAACTAGAATTATGAGAAGGAAAAGAGAGAAGGAAGTTTCAGAAAGTGGAATAGGACAATCTTTTCTCGTTTTGTTGTCATTCAGTGTAATGTTGTTTAAATTAACATTCACAATGAACAGGCAGAGCTCCCAGAAAACAAAAGTGTGACAAACATTCCTATCTATAGGTAATAAGATCCTTTTCTCTGAAACACCCCTGCCCTAGCTGGGGGGCTGGAGGCATATGATGCATAAAGGGAAACTGGCAGCACTTTCTGGCAATTCTTCACTGATTTTAATTTTTTTTTTTTTCTTTCCAGATGTTTGAATTACTTTAAATATTCTGGATAGCTAATTTCTGAGTTTGTATATCTGTGTGTGTATGTGTGAATAAGGAATCTCAGAACATTTTATTTATGCATAAGATTTTTCTCTTTTTTCCACTGCTAGAATTACTGCATGAAATCCAGATGAATGATTCTGTTATATGAGACATCAAAATAAATAGTGTGAACAATCTCTTGCAGTTTTAAACATCTATGAATCAAAATCTATTTGCTCTCTTCATTGTTGTGTTCCTACATCTCGATTAATGAGATTTCTGAAGAGTGTGGGAGTAAGAGATTTTAATAGAGTAGATAAACTGAAAAATTTAAAAGGAAAAAAGCCTGCGCTTTTTTCAAAGGAACAAAAAGGCACTGTCTCCATCTCTTGGGTTGTTAATATGCCTTTTCTCTCTAACTTCCTCAGACATTCTTCTTGAGATCAATTAAGTTTCATTTTAAAGTTCACATTTCCTCACATTTTGCTTTTCTTTCTGGTTAACACTTCAAATTTTCAGACTTACTAGCTATGTCCTGAATAATCCTGTGTCCTCCTCTTATTAGTTATACTGCCAGGAGAAGAAATGGGACTGTTTGTCTACAAGATACTAATTTATCTACGGGTGTACTGAAAGATTAAAGACGTGGCAGAAATCAGCCTTGACTCTTTCCAAGCCACACAGGACTGAACTAGAAGGAAAGGAACATCCCCATCAGCCAACAGTAGGCTGGAAAGGAGATTGTAGGTGATGCTGGGAATCACAAATAAATGTGCAGGCTGGTAATACATATTCAGCATGGATGGCCCATGCTGTATTTGATGGTAAACAGCGTCTTGCAGACACTCTGACTTCTTCCTCAGTCCTCATAGTGTTGGCATGAAGGACTCCAAGTGCCTGAATGGTTATCAGTTTGTGTCTCCTCTATCAATTGCTCCTCTGTGTAAAGCAAGGTCTCTCTCCGTTCAAAACCACCACCATAGCTATTACTGTGCTGGAGTTAGAAAAAGAAACTTTCTTTTCTCAGAAAAAGTTAGGACTCAACTCTGTGAATGTAATATCTTTCCTTTCTCTCTTTGGAAAATCCACAAGCTGAATGTGGTGAATTAATTGAAGTAATTTTGTGTGTTTCAGAGTGTGATGGGCATGGGGAAGCCTGTAGTCTTAGGGAAAGAAGCTCTTTATGACCAAACTGTAGGGCTGGAAGCTCCCTGAGCCCTCTAATAACTTTTAAATTCATTAGCCAGTTTCAATAAAATACATCAGATCTACAAGACAGCAATCTCCTACAAGTTTTATGACAATCAGGTACCAGAAAGACCTGTAGGGATACCAACAGATAGAAGGGTACAGAGTCAACTCTTAGCGATTCTTACCTAGTTTGCTCAGTGGACAATGCACGAGTCGAAATGGAAAAACTCAAGGCAAGCCAGAGCAAACTGGGTTTATTTTCCAGCTAAGGATGTGGGGGGGAGATGAAGATAGGGAGGGGGTGAGCTCCAGAGAACTTAACAGAATCTGGGGTATTGTCAGGGGTGCTGTAGTGACAGGAGTCTGAGGAGCAGATTGCAGTGTGCAGAAGAACTTGCTAATAGGTTTGTGGATATAAACCACAAAATTTTGGGAAGAAACCCCAGCTTTTCTGTGACCAGTGTAATAAGTTGTATTTCCGGCTAATCATTGATGTTTATCATTTTCACTTCAAACCATGAGGTTCAAATCTTATGGGTAAAGGTGAATGACCCTGCTTTTATTTCCAGATTGTTTTTTGGCAGGCAATTAGAGGCAGTACAAGAAAACAATAATAAAAAATACAGAAAACTGCAGGCACAGAAGAATCTGGAGGATTAGGTATAGAATTCATGTGGATATGTTTTTAGGACAATCATTCATGTTTTTAAACATTTTCTGATGTTCAGTGGCGTACAATGGGGCAAGTTTTTAATTAAGATTTCTATCTATGATATTTTCATTGTAAACTCCCTTAGACTGCAGCTTCTGTGCATTGTGTTATTAAATTTCAGAAGCAAGGTTGTAAGATGATGTAACCACCATTTCTAGGACTGAAATAATGAGAGGCAGCTTGTGAAATCCTGTGGCATTTCCGAATCTGCTAGAAATGTGCTAAAAATGAAAAAAATTGATGCCAAGATTTTTCTTTCCCCCAATGCATTTTAAAGATCTATAATTGCAGATTGTTACAGTATATCTGGAAAGGAGAAATGTGGCTTCAGATTTCAGCACTGCCCAAACCAAGGACAGGATAATTGTTATTATACCTTAGCCGATGGTCCATCCATACAAAAAGTGTCACGATAAACAGCCCGCTCTGAAGTGGTCTGTTCTTCATCTACTTCCCCTAGCATCCATTTGTTTCATTTGCTACTCCCAACAGTCTTGTGTTTTTCTGCCTGTGTGGCAATTTCTTTATCTAGTTCATCTCTTCCTTAGGTTTCATCTTACCTCTGGCTGTCTTGTCCTTTTTAACTTCTTCCATTTCATAAGGATTATATTCAACAAATCAAGTTTAAAAAATATGCTGAAAGCTCACCCAAGAAAAGCAAAGAGATAGGCTGGAAAGTTTGGTTGGCTTGAATAGGTTTTGTTACAGCATACTGAATTCTATGATATTTTTTAAAGATTTCTGAAGCACAGGATGGAACATATTAGAAAATAAGAGCAAATGCATGTGCTGTGGGAATTGTTTGTCCACTTACCTGCTTTGAGCAGGGAGGCGATTTTGTATATAGTCACAGGTAAGCCCATGGCTGAACTCTTGTCATTTGTAGAGATTTCTTTTTTTTCTTCATTAACTCTAAAAAAAAAAAATTAAATTCAGGTTTTTCAAAATCTGTTGAAAATAAGTGTCAAAACATTAGAACTTCCTAATAAGGTGGAACTGGTTTCCAAGTAAACCTAACTGGAACTATGTACTGCTTTAACTCAAAAGCAAAATCTGTTTTTACCCCACAGTGGTGTGTTGCTGTTACACACAATACTGGTTCCTATGAAGGTAATCACAGATTTTCACCCAGGAAATCAATAAAAAGCTTTTTAATCAGCTATTGTGTACTAACAAATAGATAGCTTGAGCAGCCTGTTACCACCCATTGGCATCTATGCTTAAGAGGAATACATGCTTTGTGAGTATTTCCCTGGGGAGAGTTATGTCTAGATTCTCCCTGAAAGGCATGCAATAAATCCTTCTAATTGGCAGTCTGCGAGCATTTGATTTCTGCATACTCAGCCCAACCCAGCCCATGGAAGGTGAATGCAAAACTCTGCTCTAATGAATCAAACAAACATTCAGCTTTTGTGGGAATTTGCATGGTGGTAATATTGAAATAAGTGATAAATTCCAAATGAAATTCAATGAGACTGAATCAGCCTTTCTGAGATTTATCTATCTGTCTTTTTCTCCTTGGAAAGTATCCTAGAGCAAAATGTTTATTCTTTTTTTGTTACATTGCTTGGATTTAGTGTTGGACTCGGCAGACTGGAGCAGACCCAAGTTCCACACTGGCCAATATTTTGTCTTCATTGTTGACCACTGACATAGATTTCAGAATAAGGCAAAAGAGATCTGTAGGAAGCTGTCGCAGGAATCTTGCTCCGTGTTTTATGACAAGAGATTATGTCAAGCTGCAGATCACTGAGGTTGCCCCTAATTATATATTGAGTTGTGTTCTTCACATGGAGGTGCTCCCCACAAGTATAGGAGCTCTGGAAATCCCAACGGAAATGAAGATATTTAGAAACTGGCTTCCAAGCTTGTTGTGTGGGCTCTCTTGCAGGTTGATAGAAAAAGATGGGCTCTTGTAGGATGCAGTTTATCTTGCTTTAAGGCAGACATCCAAAAAGTCTGTCTGATGCCTAGGAGAGAGAATCAGTGAATTGTATCTTAGATAAGTCCACTTCTTTCTACTGATTGCTAAAGGAACCTATAAAGCTAGCTCAGAGGAGGCAACCACAGCTGTGTGCAGTTTGTTTTGCTCTTGTCAGCTTGAAATATGTAGGTAGGACATGGTGTTGATTTTTTTCAAGTCTGAAACATATTTTATCCTTTCTTATAAAATGCTGTTAGGTTAGGAGTTCAACTATTAGAAACAGCAGGAGAAGAACACTGGAGATCTTCCAGGGTTGAGATGACAGTGATAGCAATGATTGTGTAGACAAAAGCCCAGCTGTTGATGAGTGCAGACGTTCAGCTGTTCTCCTGTTGGTTGGTTCAGTGCCTGCTGCACATGATGTGCCACACTAAGATAAAAACAAAACAGATAGGAGGGGAAGAGCACAAACCATGGAAGGTGATGAAAGTGTGCTGGAAATCTTACTTCTCCTCCCCGATAGCAATGTATACGTGAAGACAGTGGAGAAAGCAATGGCTAAATAGTTCCTGGAGATGAGCACCAAGGAACAAAGAGCAAACATAGCAAATACTTGGGTCTGTGTGGAAAGACAAGCCTGGTTTCTGAGAGGACAGAGATGTCTCTCTCTTTTAGGCAGTATTATATAAAAACATCTTAGCTTTTTTTCAAAGCCTTTTATCCCCTTATTTGGAGAGGAATTTTTAAATGGCAAGTTACCAAACTGCAGCTGACTTATAGGACCGGAAAAGTTGCACTTGCCCTTGCCCAGAATCAGAGAGAAGATTTTTCCCTCCCTTTTGCCTTTCTTCTTCAGTCTCAAAACTTGTATGTGTCTCTGAAGAAGGTATTTATGTGGTTATTTCAATGCTTTCCTGTTTTTACTTATCAGCTTTATTTTAAATCCATGGTCAGGAAACTTGGGAAGAGAATCTACTTTATCCAGGGAGATACTTAAATGTTTAAAGTACTCTTAGTAGTCTTTTTCTTCTCTTTTCTTTCATTGGACAGTGCTATCAACAGGCAGAGGAAAAGATACTTCAGGCTTTCTATGGAGAAAAACTTGCTGGATACTTTCTGTAACACTTCATCACTGCCTGTGTACACAGAATTCAGCTAACTTTAGGAAGCAGCATTTTGGTATCATTTTTTAAACAGGAGATGTCCAAATAAGAAAATAATTTATCTTTTCAATCTTACTCTCATGTATATTTTCCATTTTGGTTTAGCTTTCCATTCATCATGTGGCACTGGTGCATACTGTATTAGGGTATTAGATCAAACTGTCAAAAAGCTGACTTTTTTTTCCCCTAAGCATATGCATTTTTGGAATAGTAATTAATTCAACCAACTGGAAGTAAGTAATTAGTGGCTTTATTCCTTGTGCTTGTTGCAAGTTTTGATATGAAGTATTTTAGAAGATTTCAGTTTTAACATCTAAAAAGCCCTTATTTTTGGGTGCCTTGGTTATACAAGAAGAATGTGTGATCTTAGAGACTGCATTAACACACATGATGCTAAACATGGCTTTGGAGGGAGAAATGCCTTAGGGAAGAGCCTTGTGGATTGTCAGTGGTTGTCTGCATAGGTGGTTTGAGTATTCAAGACTTCATGTTTCATAATTACAGCCAGCTACTCTGACTGCATGTCGGACTAGTGTGTTCCAAGTTCTGTGTGCTGTAGGTGACTTTGGATGTTACTAAAAGTTACTTTAGATCAACCCCATGAAAAGCCCAGCTGTATGGGACCAGTGAGATTGTGGCTGGTAAGCAGCAAGATAATAGAATCAAAAGCAGAATGTTTGTACTCTGAAAGGACTGGAAAGCTGTGCACAGGGAGGTAATGCTGACAAGGCAATGTACAAATATAGCAAAGAGATGTACACAACATAAACTGAACCCACAATGATTTAAAAGATGGACTTGAAAGCATGAAAAGCTATGCAAAAAGTCATTGACCTATTTTAAATAAGGTCTAGAGGAACGATGGAGGATAATGTCTGGCAGGAGAACGACTAACACTGCAGAAAAGGACCTGATTCATTGCGCTTAGGAAAGGAGCTGAGGTTTGGATTCAGGATGCTGGGCACTGAATGCCCACTGTGGGTTTTGGCCATACTTTGCAATGTTAAACTTCCTGTCTGCTGGCCTGAATAGACAAAGTTGTGTATAAATCCAGCATCCCATTATGCTGAGTGAGTGTTGGTGCTGGAAGGAAAGTATAAGGAAAATGTTAGAAAAGGTTTCTAGAGCCATCAGGTGTTCTCTCAGCTTAGAGGTCTGAGTCAAGTTACTGGGGATGCCTGGAGGACCAGGAGTCCTGGGACCAGAGGGAGCGCAGGATGGCCAGTGTAGAGCATTGTTAAATTGTTCAAGTGATACAATAAATAAGCGGAGGATACAGATCCTCTCATCTCCCCTTCCATCTGATCTACAACTTTAATAAAGAACTTTTAACCTACCATTGTCTGGGCTGAGATCTGCTCACCTCTCCCTTACGCTGTCTGTTTCAACCTGTGGCTTTGGTGTATTTATACCATAATGCAGAGGAATTAATCTGAGGATGGTGAAGATGAGTCATTATCTCTTTAATGAAAAGGGAAAATTTGTGACCTAGATAAGATCCATCATTTTATTTCACATGACCTGAGGTTGCTTAGTTTTGTTTCGTGCAGAAAAGGCAAGAAAGGAAAAGGAAAGGTCTAATGTTTGGGGGGTTTTACTTCTATTATTCCCAACCATGTGATATGTTTCCACACCACGTGATGTGGTCCTCAAACACAAGGCTTTCTGTTCCCTTTACAATATTTATTGAAAAAAGGGAAATGTTTTTATTTGTTGCTAATCTGTAAACTGCAGAAATGATTTCAAATACCTGTTTAGCCTCCATAAATGCTGAACAAAATCCCCACCCTGTTTTACCAGTCTGGACGTGGGGTGAAAGAATCTTCGAAAAGGTTTTCATTCTCATGTGATTTTACCTGGCCTCAGACCACTGGAGTCTCATCCTTAGTGAAGAACTAGACAGTTCTTTTATGTCAGTCTAAAGACAGTTCAGCTTTTTTTCCTTTTTTCTTTTTCTTTTTTTTTGGTCTGTTAGTGATCTGAGATAAACTGTTAAAAGAAGAAAAGGTCAAATGTGTTGTTTCCTTTTACAAGGAGGTAAACTAAAGGGAATGACATACTTGGCCTTCAAAGGGCTAGGTCTTCCTGCTGCCTAGCTGGCAGAAAGTGGATGAGCTGTAGTCATCCAAGTAAAAAAAGAGTTAACCTAAGTCTTTGTCCACCACTGTGTTCTTCCTTTTACACCCACGTGAGTTGCTGCAGATCAGTGGGACTGGGATAATGGGCTATCCATGCTTTTGCAAGTCACTGGATTGTGGACTTTTTTCGTGAAGTATGTAGGGAGGCATGGTATAGAAAAGAATAAAGCATTCATGCGTGCCTGCATATGTGTGTGTCTGCACAGAAGCGTGTGTATTTGTACAATATAGTTTGGGTTAATATGTATGTAGTATTATTCTTCCCATATCCTTTGTCTGACCTTGTCTAGAAGACCACAAATATAATATTAACCTTGCTGCTTCTGTGATTTTTATTAACTTTTTCTAGCCGTTTTAATTTTCTTATTGTTAATACGTCCTGTAATTCAGGCATGGCACGGCACAATTGCATGGTAATTTGGAGCAGGGGAGAAGTCAGGCTCTTTAGTGACCTTTTCACTAGAAATTTCTCATGAAAGCAACTGTTAGGAAAGTTTAGATGTGTCTTTTTATAACCTTTACAATTCAGTGTGTGTCCTTCTAATGGGCTATTCAATAACTCAGTGCCTCAGCTCTGCTAAAACTAGTCATACTTAACACGTGGTTGTGTGGCCCTGAAATTCATTCCATCTTTTTCAAGGCAGAAGTAAGCAATGCTGAGAGTCTGGTAAACAGTTTGTACTAAGAGCTTTGTTGCTGGGAACACCTAAGATGCCTCTAATTCAAACTCTTGAAAAATAGACAGTAGAAAATGCCTTGACATCCTCTTAGCACATGAACACATAATGATTCTTACATTCTCTCCCATCTAAGATTACAGAATCTTTTAGTGAGCAATATCTAGTACAACTTGATTATGGTATTTTTCTCCTATGATTTTATCAAATTAGGTTTGAGACAATATGAGTTTTGAAAATTTTCAGAATTATTCTCGTAAATGCATGTCACCTTAATTCTTTTGTTGGTTTTGTACTAATAAATAAATATGTTGGAGATTTTTTCCCCCCCACTGGTCATCTTTTTACTCGTTACAATACCTGGTTAAAGAGTCATATTTTTTATCATTTTGTGTCTTGTCTGGTTCTTCCCAAGGGTTCTTGATGAACAGAATACTAAAAGTCCTATCCTGATCATCTTAGAAATATTGGTGTGGCAAAACTTACTTCTTCCCATTTTCTTTCTAAATGTAATGATTTTTGATGTATTCCAAAATAATCCATCTCAGGTGTAATCTGAGCCTGGTTTTTTGTGTGGGAGCACTGATCAAGACAAAAAAAATGCTTTTGAACTTGACATTTAGTCAGAAGTTAGAATGCTGAGCTTTGGCTAAGGAAATTTAGGTTTCATTCCTAATTTTAAAATGGTTTCCTTATTTGATACGAAATTTTTTTCTCTATCTGCTTTTTTTGTTCTGAGAGAGGTGATAGCAGTTCCTTAACCTGCAAGGATGTTGCAGTAGTAAATTTCCTAAAACATCAAAGGAGCTTGGATAGCAGATTACTGAGGGCTGATGGAGTACCTAAGTGGAGCAATAGAAATCAGTTACATGCACGCTTTTCTCAGCACCGTAAAAAAGCTTAAAAACAAAAAGAAATTCTCTTCCCAAGTAGTCACAGTGAGTTGATGTTCCTCCATCATCCTTCTCTGCATATCCTCTTGTCTGTAACAACCATGTCAAACATAAAAGGCGCAGAAAAGTGCCACTTTTAAGAATTGTAGCTTCCAGTCATGTTAGTCTGGTGCTTTGTAGGCATTTCTCTCAGGGTGTTTCTGGTCTGAACTGCAAGCAGCGTGTCAGATTCCCTACATGCTCATTTGGGCCTGCTGCTGTCTTTGACACAGCTTCTGGTCCTGGCTGAAGAGTTTTATGATTGTCTCTTATTTTTCTTTCCTTTTTGGGGAACCTTGCAGGTGTGAAGGCTTTCTTTTGTTGAAAAACTTATAACACTTTGAGGTAATATGCATCAATGTGTCCCTTATCAACAATAACAGCCAGTTAATAACTGGGAAAAACCATCACTGAAGCTACAGTCCAGCTATTGAAATAAAGCTGTTCCTCTCATTCATTCCATCTAGGAGAAGGCAAAGATTCCTTCCCTCACTGTCTGCTGCTGACTAGAGGTTTCACTTGTGATTCTAGCTGAATCACATGGTGAAAAGATGGGCTGGGACCTTTATTCTGGGTAGTTCAGTGACCTCTTTGAAGAAACTGGCGGGTTTATATGTTGTGGAGTAGGGAATCATGAGGGTGCTCAGCCAGTAGAAGATGTATAAGACCCATTACTTCCTGATGCTGAATATCTGCTGCTGTAACTAGGGAACATCCTGAACAGAAATGCAGAAGAGAAGAACCAAAGGCAGGATTTCCACACAGCACCCCCACTTCTCTGCCTTCTCACATACAGAACTGATCAGAGTCACTTCATTGAGACAGAACTTTGCTATTCGGAGCTTGTTTTATCTGCAAAAAGTCTTCTCTTGCATTATTTATGTGGGAGCTTTATTGCACAAGTGGGGCAGGGATGTTCATGAGTGATGACAAATAGAATGTAATTTCCTAATTGGTTGTTGTCCCTCACTTCTGTGGAAATACAAAATGTCTCTCAGCTACTTTTCATTAGAGGAAAGCACAGGTGCTAACTCTGAAATAGCAAAATGGCTTTTCCCTTATAGTCCCCTGGCCATTTTTGGATTATCAATCCCTCTGGGTGAAAAAGCAATCTGGATTAAGATAGATATTTTATTCAGAGTAACTAATGCAAAATAAACAGCTCTATCATCTTTTCCCTCTTTGACTGGAATCCAGCCAGATTTCCAGCAGTGTTGTGAAATAATATCTACTCTTTCAATTAACATTTGATGCAGTGCTTAGGCAAACTAGAACTAAATGGCAAGTCACCCAGTCTCTTCTTTCTAAAATCAGAAAACTGCAATTTAACCACTCTCTTCAGGCAGAAATTGTTTTTATCTGTGAAATTATATCTGTGTTTTAAAGTTTAGACACCAAGATAAACAAACGTGCTTTTCTTTATTCTGTCTGTGGGTTTCTCAGGGTGTTGTACAAGCTGAAAACTAGGTATGGGGTCTGGTAAATAAAGGCAACGCAGCTGGAACACAAGCTGTCTGGAATGTTATTTATCGTAATACACTTTCTTTAGCAGACTTGTTATTTGAAGGCTAGCTGTAAACCCACAGATACAGAAATTTAATAACAACTTGTGTTTACACCTGTTACTGGTAAAGCAGACCCATTTTGTTTGTGTTTTCAGCCTAGGTTCCAATCACAAAGCAAATCTACTGCGCATCTGAATTTGCAGGTGCAAAGTTTGCTTGCTAAATGTGAACCTAGGTGGAGTCTTATTGTGTAAAATAAAATGTCCCACTGCCCCTCACAAAGAAGAAAAAATGCTAAGGTAACATGAATTTGTTGTTGACTTCGTAGTCAAAAGCAGCAGGCAAATCTGTAGCGATAAGTATATTCACCTAGAAGCTCTGTATGTAAAGGGCAAAGTTGCAGAGATGACAACCTAGATGTTTTCAGATGAGTTTTGCTGCTGAAAAGCATAAAGAGTGTTAGGGCTTGTTATATTTTTTTCTGAAAAACAACTGATGACATGCTCTAAGGTCAACATGTAATATCTTTTCCATGCTCTTCTAAAAAGTCGGATTAGTCCTTTCAGCAGTAACCTTTCTCACACTGAGTACGTTTGCTTTCCTGCCTTTAAAATTCATCTTCTCTGTTTGTGATTCTGACAGCTTGTAGGATTACGTTGTCCATATATCAATGTGGATGTGCCCTCTTTGTCATATTTTTATTAAAAGAAGTATACTTTTACTTATGTTAAGATAATACAGTGTACAGCAGATATATAACCTTTTACCAAAGCCTTTTTTTTTCTGTTTTATATTTTTAAAGAATCTTCAGATGCCATTTAACTATTCAAGATCAATATAGTAATACTGAAACAGGGCTTGGTGGGTTGAAGAAAAGATTTTCTCCTAATCTTAAGGTAGACACAAAGGAAGCCAGGGAAATGTGAAATAGAAAAGTCCTTGGGAAAACTTGAGTAAACGTATATCAAACGTTTTCCATATCCATTTTAGAAATGATCCAATAAAAATGGGTTCATTGCACTCATTGTCGCTTACTTTATAGTAGATTACACTTTTCATTTTGGGGGCTTTCCCATCATGGCACAAAAGCCATGTCTGTACACAAGCACATTGTTCTTGAAACATGAATTTGAAAGAGATCTCCTGGGCCACTAAGTCCAGTGTATTTACTGTTTTATGCAACTGTTTATATCATCTGTTTAGTTTTCAAGTGATTATCAAAAAGATAAAAGAATAAATATCTGTTTACTCAGCTAGTACAATACATTTTAAAAACATATAATAATATGTTGTATTTATTTTTATTTAAAAATAAAATTACCAAAGTGAGACACAGTTTAATTATCGTTGCTCTGAAGGTATTTGTTTTTCTGATTTTGAACACTTAGTTATCTTCTTTTATTTAATTCTTCCAGCAGAAGGAAAGAAGTGTGAATATATGGTGTGAATGATAAGAAACCATCCTTTGCTCTAAGCTAATTTTATAAAATATATCCTAGTTACAACATACCGCTGTTTGTCACCACTTTTATTAGGACTGAATGATATTACTGATGTTATTTTACAAAAAAGATATTAAATACCTAAAAGAAAAGTAATTTCTCTAATTGCACCAAACAAGGTGATAAGATACCTAACTGGAACCAGCTGCCCTGATAACCAGTTGTGTTCTCCGTCCTTTGGGCAAGCCGCTTTCTTTCTATCTGCCTTGTTCAATGTCTTTTATTGAGCTCTGTTAGAAAAGTTTTCAGTCACATGAATGGTTTTTGTTATGGGGGGCTAAACAAACAAGGCTTACTCTGGGTCTGCCCACTCTCCAAATATTTTTGAAGCTGTTGATCAGCTACCACTAGATTCAGAAACAGGTGGATGTCAGCAGTCTATAAAGCTTTGTGATAATGTAGGATTGGGCAGGACCTACCTTACCCTGATTTCACAGTTTTCTGGGTTTCCTCTCACTAACTGACTGTTTTCCATCTTAGAATGAGCGAGCTTCTCCTTGATGCTTTTTCAAGCAGGCTGTTGCAAAACTTTACAAGCTTACAGACTTTCTCTTCATTTTCTCTGTACTTTTCATTAGGTCCAAGCTGTGCTGCTTGCTCTCCTCACCAGCAGCGACCTTGAGGTTTCAAAATTCTTTTACCTTTCAGTGCTTTGCTATATCTGAAGAGAGCTCTATTATCTCGGCTTTCCTGGCTAATCAAGGTGAGATCTTTTAGTCTCAGCAATGGTTTCTGAGTTCCCTTGGGTATCCTAATGGCCAGTCTCTTCATCCTTTCCCATTTGAACAAATTTCTCTCCAATATAGGTGGCCAGAATTATGTGCAATATTCTGGATGGAGGCTTTTATAACATCGTTAGTAACTTGTATCACTACTGGAACTACCTTATCTTTTATCTCCTAGCAGTGCGTTGGCTTTTTCATGATCACACCAAATTAATTGCTTCTCATCATCCTCTCATTGAGAAATGCACATCAGGTCTTTCCCCTCTACTTTTTCTAACTGATGAGACATCAGCATAGATCAGATAGTCTTGATATTGATCCCTATGAGCATGACCTTGTGCTTTATGATAGCACAGTCTTATTAATGACTCATTTAGATCATAAGGACTATTAATTAGCATATGCAGGCCTGGGTTTACTGGGGCAGAGGGAGGAAAAGTGTCCCTGCTCCCATCTTCGCTAACACCATCTTATGCTGGGTGTTCTTTCACATCATCGACCATGAGGCTGCACGATCCTCCTGCACAGGCTGAGATAGTGTTAGGTCTCACATTCCTGCTTGCAAGGATGACTATATCTCTCCTATCTTCAAGATGACAAGTTTGGGTTTTTTTTAAATTTTAGTTCCTTTCCTATGTTACAGTGAGGATCATAGACCTTGGAGTAAGATTGTTCGTTCCCTGAGTCTCTTCAGACGGGACATGCCCTCCAAGGCATGAAGATTTTGTCATTCCTTAAGTATAGGAAAGGGTTGTGGAAAGACTGCTATATATTTGGAGAAAAGCCAAGGAAAATTAGACAAGCCTACGCAATATCCTATGGTCAAAATGAACCAGTCACTTCTTCCTGATGAAATGTAGGCTTCTAATGGGCACCAAAGTGTTTTCAATTTCACTGGATTTTAGCATTTGTTGAGCTTTCCCTGAGTGTTCATTAATCTAATTGTGAGGCAAATGCCAACTTCAGACTAAAGGTGACCTAAATGTCGCACCACTTTTAGCACTAAAATAAAGAGTGTTCAAGAATTAATGAGCATAGTGGCCGCGTTTCTCATGCATAGCAACTGGTGAATCTGAGCTCGTGCCTCTTTGACACAAAATGCTCCTCAGTCAACCCTTTATTTCCTAGGTGAGTTGCTTCTCTTGCAGTTGTCAGATAGCTGCTTTTTATCAGTTTATAACAAACCACAGGGGCTGTGGATCACAGGAGCTGGGCCTTTTGATTAGTTCTATACAATAAGAGAAGTTTTCTTTCCTTCAACAAAATCTGTTCAGCTTTCAGTGTTTTCTCCAAAATTACAGTATATACTTAACTTTCCCCTGAGACACTTGAGAATAGCAACCTGACTCCTTTCACTTCTCTTTTCAGATATAGTATTTCTATTTTCTTTCCTCTTTCATCTTGTTTTTATCCTTTGTGAAATGGCAAAGTACAGTGCTATGACTAACAGTGTAGCAAGAAAAAAAAAGAGGAAAAGCCATTTTGAAGGGTAACATGAATTACCCAGTTAACAGGTCACAGATTTAGCGAGGCTTATGTTGGAATAATAATAACTATTAACCATTTTTAACATGTCTATGGTATATATGGGAATTAGGAATTTGGGCTGTGCCTGCAATTACAAGAAAGAAACTTTGGCTGGAAAGGGCAGGGACCTTCTCACTTTAACTGAGTGTCTGTGCAGTCATTGCTGGGGGGCAACAATAACCAGTGCTAGGGGAGAGCAGAGCTGTAGAGCAGAAGTTAATCGGAACCTGAGCAGTTACTCCAGAGATCTCACTCCTTAATGGTAATGATCAGTCATCTCAGAGCCTGTTGTTTTATTGGTGAAGCAATCACAAGGCTCTTCAGCACTTCCATGCAGTCTGCCCTCTTCTTTACCACAGAATAATTTTTTACTGGGAGAAAACCTTGGCATCTCTCTCTGTGAACTCCAAGCCACTACAGTGGCCTTGGGCGTGAGTGTAATTTTTTAGTTCTTCTGTGAAATACAGGAATTTAGTCCTCAGTGAATTACTAATATTTAAGTTATTGGATTGATCACTTAGGGCTTGTGTAACATACAATGCCCAGTAATAACCAGGAATATGTCCTTCTGGCCCTAAACTTTGTGAAGCTTTAAAATACATTGAGACCCCAGATGACAACAGTGAGCATCTGACACATGAGCCCTGGTTCCTCATGTATTTATTTCGTACGTCCTGTGTCTCTGCACTGCAGTTGTTCCAGCTTCCCACATCTTCTGTAATCACCATTGTCAGAGTACTTTTTCTGTCCTCCCATGTCTTATGGGCTAAACCAAAACTTTTTTTTTTGTCTGGTTAAGAACTACAAATGTACAGATTGGCAAGCTGCCATGCATGCCCAGGTGGCCAAGTTAGTTCACGCATTTTAAATGTGTAAGGGTTGAGTTTGGTCTGTCTTTTCCTCAACTGAAAGAATAAATTTAGAAAAGTGATGTTAATCAACCATCTAACCATTTGACACAAGTGTGGAAAATTTTCCTGGGTATTTCTATTTCTGATTAAAATTTGCCTTTAGGAAGAAAAATTATTAAAGTCAGATAAGTGGATAGCTAGCACAACAGAATAAGCTGTGCTGGTTTAGGAGGCAAGGTTTGTGCAAGAAGGTGGCATCCTATCCCCAGGACCTGGAGAAAGTCTAGAAGATACCATGTGGTGAGGAGAAATGAGGGCAAAGACGAAAGGGGCTGATCTCTTCAATGAGTAAGGATGTAATTTCCTATTCTGGAGAGGAGAGGACTAGGAAAGAATGATTTGGTCCAGAAGTGTCAATGATTTTGAGCTTGAGGACATCAGCAGGTCTTGAACCCTTTCTAACATATCTCACAGTTATAATGTTCCTGTGGTGTTTGTAGTCTCTCTTCTCTTAGCCCTCATGCTGTGTGTGACTGCAATTAAACAATTAATACTGCTGATTACTAAAACTCTCACTCTTCTGTCATTCAGTGCAATTCAAATGCGCCAACTTCACCTTTTGGTGTCCTGTGCCATGGTTTCATTAATTCTCCAAAACTCCTTTCACATCTTTGGAGGGAGTACAGTAGAACTTTGGAGGCTTATTAAGGGTGTTTTGCCATTGAAATTCTGTGTGCAGTGGCTTTCCCTGCTTCAGAAGAATCTCTGACAGGCAGACATATTTGACAACTGTATGGCTTAATATGCAAAAGTCTCTTAATAGCTGATTTAAGCTTCTAACTCTAACGCTGCCAAGTGATGTCAAATAAGAAAACAGTTTTTAACTTGTCATGCTGAATAATATTTGACATTATACTACCATTTTCTTCCACCTTCAGCCTGTCAGCAAAGAACTGTGGAAATCTAGCCATCTCATTTTAACTTTACTATCAATACAATCCATCTTTTTTCCATTTATAATCCATTTATTTTCTATCAAACGCATATCATAGCATTTTGCAGTTACTAAGGCAGTTATAGCATCACAATATGCTGATATTGCAATTGAAATTTAAAACAGCCTTTGCTTGATATTTCTTGTGGAAGTAGAATATTGATGGTGGTGAATTGCAATGATACAGTGAAGAGTTAATCTAAGAAAGAAACTTTTCTCGATCTCTTAATTTTTTTCAAATCTCTGTGATTTCTCTCATAATATATACTATCACATTATAAAATAAAAATTAAAACATGCCATAGAGACTTGATAGTATATGGGTTCTATGCCATTGAGTGATAATAAAAAGTAAGAAGTTTCAATAAATACATATACTCACAGATATCAAGAAATATAGTCTCATCAGTCTGCAGTAATTTCAAGTAGCATGCTCTGACTTCTAAATTTAGGGGAATCTGACAAGGTCTCATGCTTTCATAAAATTTGGATACTACTTCCTCCCTACAAGTGCTTAGCTTAATAATTACCATATCATTACTGAAATCGCTGCCCTTTCAAGGTCTGTCTTTTTATTAAAGTGCTTTTCTGGTAGCTGGCCATTTAAATTTGGCTGGGATGAGCTGTCATGCAGTGCAGTAAGTGGATATTGCAGTTTTCTCTCTCCCATCTATGTGATACTTTACAGCTAAAGAGCATATGAGATCGAAAGGGATTCCTCAGCAATGAAAAATGAAATAATGGTGACAGAAGGATTTTCAATTTATCAGAGAAAAAGCATAATGAAATCCAATAGCTGGAAGAGAAGGCAGAGACAGACTTATTAGAAATAGGGTGTGCAATGAAGGATAGCTGTCTGTTGGAAAAGCATATCTAAAAATGCAGTGAGATCTATGCTACCTGGAATCTTTATATATAAAAATTGATGACTTTTTAAAATATACATTTTAACTTATTCTCATATGGACCTCTTGTATATTTTTTTTAATGTGATATCCTCTGTTCTGTTCAGCAGATCAAAAAATAAGTGATAACAATAATATTTTTCTCATTTCCCAGCTGATGAATATATGTTTCACTGTTTCTCAAAACTTTCACTTTTGAACAAAATGAAGGGGGTGGGGGGGGACTCTAGCTGCAGTGTGATATGCCTTTATATTTTTAATCTTTTTTTTAATCCTATCTCTTTTTCGATCCTTTTTGCCTGCTGAGAAGGAGATAGAGGACACTTCTTCACTCCCCCAAAAAAATTATATTGGGAAGAAAAAAACAAAAAGGTGATGACATGTAAAATAAATTTTCATTCAGAGATAGGAATGGAATAAAACAAAATAGAACACCAAACCTGTAACTGTTTTAACAGTCTTTATTAGTCTTTTACTCTTTTATTATATTCTTTTCATGATGAACCAGCACAAACTAATCCTAAATATGTGGTGGGTGGCTGACTGGGATCTCTTAAGTACTTAGTCCAGAAACTTCAAAGAGAAATGATAAATGTTCAATTATATCTACCGCATGTCAGAAGAAAAGGTGTTCACTAAATATTCACACACCATTTGATGAGGGATGGAGATTGTCTTTCCTACCACTAGTTCAGGATTTTTGTTGAAATAGCATTTTTGGAAGGAAGGGTTAATGAGGAGGCAGGATAGGTTTTATCAGTGGTATTTTGCTGCATTTTTTTTCATCAGTTCACATGTCATTCCTCCAGTTGATTGTGACTGTTTGAAGGATTGCTTTGTATGTACAAAATGAGTTATCTGAGTTTGTCTATCCTTCTTTTGTGTCTAGAGATCTTGTCAAGTCTTTTGCACTTATAGAAATTTCCCATTGATTGTGATCCGCAGTCCATGATGGAAGGGAGTGTCACAGGTCTGGTGAAGAATTTTTCAGGGCAATAATTTTCATGGTAAATTTAGAGATTGCTTACTGTAAGAGGTGTATCCATGTATGAATGAACCTGTGGTCTTTACCCTTAATTTTTGATAAGTGAACTCATCCATCAGACGAGTAAGAGACTACTGATGACACAGACCACCAACACTTTTTTTTTTTGCTTAATGGCTTCATATGCTGGGCAGACAAAGATTTTTTTTCAATTCTCTTTGTCCCAGATATACATAGCATCACCATTAATATGTATCTGCACTTTTATAAAAGGAAACTCCAATGTCAAAATGACACGTCTTGATATAAATGCAACAACCTGATAGAGGATATTTTTTCCCTTACTGAAGTGCTAATTCAAAATTTACAACGTGTTTCTGTTTTTGGAATTTGAAGTGATGTGTCATGCCCCTCTCTCCCATAAAGGGACTGCAGATAAAGGACATATCTTTAATTGCAGCTTGAGATAACACTTTTCAAGTGCTAGGTACAGGGCAGCCAGGCTAACATGGAGCTAATAGCAGGTGGCTGAACCAGCTGGAGTAGAACTGCCACCTGCTGCAACATCCACCATTAATTAACTAACTCATCATTAATCGCACGGCCTTCTAACTGAGATCATGTGGAATATCTGTATACTATCTAATGAAATCCATGCTTCTGAATGATAAATCTGAACTCTTGGGGGGACTGTTTATGACTGAATTCTGAAGACACTGGATGTGTGTTTAGAGAGAAGCCAAAATCCCAGAAATGCACAGTTCACAGAGTCAGATCTCAAGCTGTTTGTTTGGGCACAGTCCCAAGCCAGCTGCCCTTTGGGGTCAGGGGGGCAACATCAGTTTTGGCTTGCTGAGAATCCCAATCTGGAGGCCTGTGCTGAATGCAGCTTCATCCCACTAAGGATGATCTACTCCTCCTCAGACAGAAGGTGATTATCAATCACAAAAGGACCTCAATGCTCTGCAGTTCTTTACTGTAAATACTAATCAATAGCCACTCTATTGTTAGCAACCCAGAAACTCCTGGTCTCTTGGCCTCTGTCAGATGGTGAGGTTTTTGGTTTTTTCCTGTACCAGCTATTTAGGGTACGCCTCCTTTCGTAATGAGTGTCAGTCATTTTGAAGAGCAACATGAGTCAAACAAGCAGGGGTTGAAGTACCAGCAACAGGCACAGCTTCGAAGCTGCAAAATAACAATTTGAAATTAGTTTAGGAGATCTTGCTAATTTCTAATACAGCTCCTTAAATTCTACCTTAAAAATAGGTTGGTTATTCCTTATATTTGTTGATAGAAGGACTGGGAGGATCTTCAGAAACCCAGCTCCTGAAGCAGCACTGGTACTGACTGATGACAGAATGTCTAATGCTTTTATCTTGCCAAAAAGGAAGACTTTTTGCACTTTGAGTAAGTCCAGTCAGTGTTCACCTACCATATGAGCAGCTGAGATTTCTTCTGTGCAGCACTCAGGAAAGAGAAATCCAGGGGAAGGGAATTTTCTACTTCGTGACTATTTAGGCATTGAAATAGTAACAGATACAGTTGCAAGTTGGAAACTACTCAAGTAAACTATCAGTATAACCCAGTATGTTTGGATGTTTTAAGACAATATTTCTTCTTTACGTTAGGTCTGTGTGATGTAAAGCCAGCATTTTTGGGTCCAGTTTTACTGCCTATGTAAATCGAGTTCAAGTGCAAGTGGGAAGTCATTGCTAGTGGCACTCAATGCAAGTTTTCTGCTTGGCAATTTCTATGATCTTGTTTGGCTCACCATCAAAAACAGACATTGTGGTTTCACTGGAATAAATAATATAACAAGCCTGACCAGCTTGGGGAAATGGTAGGTTTCTGCATTTCAGGTTAATCTTAAGACAGTAATTTGTTCTGATTCTTAGCTGCTGTTCTTGCTATGATGCCAAAATACCAGTTCCTAGGCTGATGTATTCCTATTCTGATTTTCCAGTAATTAGTGTCCTCCTGAAAATGGGTTCTTTTTTCTTTATTTTCAATCACAATGTTTAATTAAAATTCCGAGGGGAAATGCTGCATCATATTTATGGATTGAAGAGTGTGTGGCAGATAATTATTATGATTTTAAAATACAACTTGCTTAGAAATAAAAAAAAAAAAAATAGGAGTTCTGAGTTTGATTCATTCTTTGAGTTTGCAATGGAAATATAAATATGTAAATAACTGGAGAATGAAATGAAATTAGTTTTCAAGTTTTGTCATTAAAAACAAAGGAAAAATGAAGCTCAGATGTTAAATGTAATTATTTTTTAAAATCAAAAAGAAAGTTACTAAACAATTGCAAAAAGCAAAAATTGCAGAAGAAGCTGAGTAAGGAAAACCTCACAAATCTAGGTCATAGAGAAATCCTACATGAAAGATAGGAATTTTATTTTTATGTTTACTTAAAAGGTCTTTAAATCTACAGAGCCAAGGACAGTGATGCTCACTGCAGAACTAAGGAGAAGAGAAAAGCAATTGTTTTGATGCAGAGCATTTTAACGCACATTTCTACACCTTTTAGTTCTCATCTCAGTTAAGTTGACAGGGAAGATACTGAGGTTGTCCAAAGCCCTTAACATGGGGCGAAGGAACAAGATAATTATTCTGCTTTGCAAATGGAATAGGTGTTCAGACAAAAAGTGGTGCTTCACATAAAATGGTCCTTTCTCATTCTCACTAGAAATGGGCTCGTGTGTGCTTCTGTTTCAGGAATGTGCAGCATTTTTTTGAACAGCAGCAGTAGCAATACTGATAACATGATTAACAGGCGAAGGAGCTTGACCACTGGTATGGATTTGGAGTATTTTTGACTGTTTTAAAATAAGTGCATTTTTCATTTAAAAAAAAAATTATAAAAAAGTGGAATGCGTGGCATGGCATTAAGTTGTTTTCTCTGCTCAGGCTTGAATGACATGATGTGGTCATCAATAGGAGCTTAGTGGAGATACTTTTGAGGGAAGTAATTTTTGTTCTTACAATACAGTGCCCTGGCATTTCCATAGTGAAATAGTTTGAGATCTAAATGATTTTAAAAATTGATGGAAAATAATAATTCTAATCTCAATTTGGAATTTTTTTTATGAATGTCAGAATAATAGTGGAACAGGCAATCCCTTTTGGGAACTATTGCAAATCTGAACTCCCCAAGACATATCTTTTAATCTCAAAAAAACCACCCCAAAATAAACACCCCAAATGGAATAACAGAGTCCTTTGATTATACGGTTTTGTAATATTCAGCTTCACATGGTTAATGATTAGTTCCAAGATTGTCTTTTATTCTCAACATGGCCAAACATCGCTATTTTGTTTTCAGGTTTCCATACATTACGCCACTTTTTGTAGCTGTAATTCATAATCTAGCCTTGGATCCTGCCATGTTAAGGCATCTCCCACCCTTCACAGGGAAAGGATTTATTTCCCTGAAAAATAAGTATTTCCAGCTTTCCTGGTGATATAACCTTCACACTGATACTTCTCTAAAATTGAGGAGTTAATATTCCGAGACATGATTTGAAGATCTTTATGGCTGAGGTTGCTTCTATCTAAAAGAAATCTCCTTCTTTTCTTCTCAAAGATCCACATAGCACCTGGGAAGTGGCAGTCTTAGAGTACATTGTGTTTTATTGCAAAAATGCACTGCACCACATCTATGCAAAGGGCTCCCTTTTATCGTCATTCAGACTTGTGTGTTGCACCTCTCCTTTAAAACACTTTCAACTCTGTACTTCTCAGCAATATGATTAGGCATATATTATTATGAGACAAAATGTTAATAGAAAAATAAAGGTTGTTTAGACAACATAGGACTAATTTATTCCATTAATTAGAGTGAAATTTTATGCAGTTATTCAAAATAAGTAGACATGCAAGTTATTCAATCGCTTAATAAATTACCATAAAGTCTACTCTAAATCTAGTATCTTTCAATTCCTCTAAGATGAACATTCTGATATCAATGACTTAATCCTCTAATAAATTCCACACAGGCAACTTCACTTTGGCATAAACACAAACAGTAATAGAGTTAATAGGAAGTGTCTTTCTATACCAATTAAATTTGACCTTGAGGACCAGAAAGTCAAACCATATGATGTGTTGTATAGTCTTTTTAGGATATTTCATAGTATTAAATCCTATGATGATGCAAATGGAGTCCACAGAGAAATAACTTTATCTTTCTAAAACCAGGCTGATATATGATTAGTTCCACGAACCTTCCTAAAATTAGTTTAAAAGTTTTCATTCAGGACTTTTGTTTTGACAGAAAAAGACATTGCAAGGTACCTTGGTTAGATACATTTTCTCAAATTATTTTCCATTAAAAATGATATCTTCATAATATGTATTTTCAAAAATTTCCATTATCATGATTTTTAAAAAAATAATTTATTTTGTTTCTGCATAAATGACTTATTTTGATCTCTAAATTAGAAAAAGATATTTCCTTCTGTTCTACACAGCAGCTTCCTCTAATAGTTTTATATACAATAATAGAGGGCTTCAACTATTGTAGTCATTAAACATCTATTGCTGTATCATGTCTTGAAATTGTACGTCAGCAGTATATGCTATGAAATAAATGGAAAAGTAATTCCATGTGGGAGGTATTTTTAAATTAGCTCCTCTTTGAAATGTCACATATTAGCAGCCAACTTTTAACAAACTAGGTTTTTTCCACAAGTTCCTGAGATGTTATTTTCTTTCTTGGCAGTTTGACGTGAAAATAAAAGTTTGAAACATTGAGATTTTCAGGCGAAGGCAGGGTTTGGTTTTGTTTTGTTTTCTAATCCTCTGATCTTTCTGCAAAGCTTTATAATCTCACAAATTCGGTTTGGTTGTCACTGTGAAAAAAATCACATAAAGGTTAAATTAAGAGTTTTACACTGTTTAAATATTGTGTTTAGGTAGTGGGTGGCTGCTGTTTCCTGTGAGAATGATCCCTATTCATTTTTCTCTCAAAGAGCAGCTCTTGTTCATCACAGAGGATGGCTTTGTCAAACCCAGAATATCAATGAATAAGTGCGCCTTTCCAGAACCTCCTGAGCTCAGGTTTTCTTAGCTTCCTCTCTTTCCTGGATAGCTACAAGTACCTGCCTGCTTTCTCCTTACTGGGTCTGAGACTTAAGCATCTCTCTCAGAATTAAATAGAAAAAGTCTTTAATATATCACTGAAGCATACATTAACAAGCACGTGGCACGACACCATTGTCTGGTGTTAAATGTTGGTCCAGCCATTCAGTAAGTGAAAGCACTTTAGCTCTTGCCAGCTTATTAGTGTCTGCTGATTGCTTTCCAGGTTCAAACCCCACAGCATTCAGTGAGGAAAGCAAGAACTAAAGCAACAACTGGATTTAAACCTGAATGCTGCAGATTAGATATATTTTTATGCTGCATGCCTTCATAGCAGTAGGAAGATAGCCAGCAATAGTGGTAGTTAATATACATTCTTCTCATAGTTTTGAAATATGTTTTAATAATCAATATTATTTCAATATTTTCACATGATATTTTTGTCATAATATCATATTTTTCCCTTACTTGTCAAAATGAGTTGTTCTTATATGTTTTATGAAGGTGGCATGCTATTTAAGATGAATAATTATTTAGAAATACTCTTATATAGTATCTTCTCTTGTGCTAATTTAATCAGAAAAACTGATTCTAGCTAAATCTGAGCTCTTCAGAGAAAATAACATTTCCTGAAAAAATTGGATTCAGCAGCTGGTATCACTTGTGTCGTTATTAATGTTTCACTGGACTAGTATTATCTGTAAAGTAATAAGGGCTTGTCTGTGAATCAATACTGAGGATAGGTCTTTGAGAACAAGTAAACCTGTTCATTTTAAAGTGTATTACTAACTTGAATTAAGATTGTGAAATAATGCTATCAAAAAGAATTATAGCCATTTTAAATTGGTTTAACATAATTCACTTTGGAAGACAACAGAATTAAATTTTGTTAAATTCAGACTTCTTTATTTATTTAACCCAGGCAGGCCTGTCCAGAGCAGGTCTCCAGTGACAATGCCCATTAGATACTCTGTGATTTAAATAGGCAAAGGAAAATTCAGAGCTGGGGCAACCTGCCCTGTGGGTGCTAAAGGCCAGGGTGCTCTTTGTCCTCCCTGTCCAGTCTTCCCAGGATGGAGCTGTCTGTCCACACCTGGTGTGCTGCTACCTTCAGCTCTGGCTCCAGCCATGGAAAACACATGGAGGGAGGTGACCTTCCCAGCAAGACTATAAAGCTTTCCTTTAGCTATGTGCTTGGATGACAACTGTATACATAACTCTTCCCATAAATTGTGAGAGCAGTGGATTTAGGTACTCCCTCAAATTCACCTAATAAATCAATGAAAGCAGCTTTCCGAGACGTGTGCTCCCTGCTCCAAAAACAGGCTGAACGCTGGCAAAGTAGTTAAGTGTAGATGCTCTGAATGGAAGGGGAGATGGAAATGAAATGTATGTGACTGGAGAGGATGGCAAGTGGGGTCTCAGCCTGCTCTAGGAGTGATGGATAACAGAGAAGGATGAGGAGCAGCAGAGCTGTGAATGCTCTTCCTGGCCAGCATAAATAGCTAGGGAGTCGTGTATTGAGGGCAGCCAGAGGAGATGCAGTGATAGGAGAAGCAAGTGAGAGACAGATGCACCACCAACCCCACTGAAATGGCAGCAGAAATTTCACAGGATTTCAGAGCTTTGAAAAAGCCAAAAAGTTTTTCAACTTTTTTTTTTATAGAAAGAATAATTTTTGAAATATGTGTATACATATATGCATGTGTGTATATATATTAGTGTAATCCCCTATATTTTCTTCTGGAACTTTGAAGTTGGTTTCAAACAGTAATACCAGAGCTCTTTTTTTTTTTTCCTTTTTTTTTCATTTCCCCTCAGCTTTCCTCTTCTCAGAGGAAAAAGAAAAAGGGAGCAGGAAGATACTAAGATTATGAGTGGTAAAGGGAGTCCTTTTCCCAAAACATTTTTTTAAAAGCTACAAAAAAAATGCTAATAGTGTTGAAGTTTGATATTTATTGTAGGAGAGAAAAGCCTCCAAATAATAAGAACAGCAGGGAGTTAATTCCGCTCTAATTCAAACAGAAATGGATAAATAAGTCACAATGACAGAGTTTTAGCTACTGGAGGAAACTACCAGAGGAAATTGCAGGTTTTGTAGATTTTGAGTCTGCAGACAAGGTTTGTTAAGAGGGCTTTTGATGATCTGTCCTATAAGCCCTTATTGTTTTGAAATTGAATTTCACATTGTTCTGAAAGTAGAAAGTTTTGGAAAGGAATGTGTCAGGTGCAATCAAAACCACCTTGGCAGTAGCAAGAAAGTGATCAGGCAGCAAACAGGAACGCTCTTTGTGAATTCTTTACCGGCAAAGGCAATGCCCCAGCCTCTGTCCACAAATATCTTGGACAAAAAATTACCTGGGTGGAGGCAGAGAAGGGTAAATGCCAGACAGAAATAGAGAGGGGTGGGGAAAAGGAAGGCAGGCTGAACGGCTGCAGGGCAGGAGAGGCTCAGGGGGAAGAGTTGCTGTATGCACACCTCTAGAAACTGGGCAGGGAAACAGCCTGGCAATCATACAGGAGGCTGCAGTACTGTGTGGCATGCCCTGAAATTTAATTTTTCACAGTCTGTGTTGGTTTTTTTGTTTCTTTACAAAGCTAGCAACCTTCCTTCCAGTAAAGACTGGATGTCTGTTGGTAAAAAATGAGTTTTAGTTAAATTTTGTGTCCTTTTTTTTCTTTTTCAGCTCACTGAAGGTAACACAGTAAAAGGTAACATCTGGCATGTTAGATGGGAAAGAAAACTTGATGAACTAATGATCTCTTCTAGCCTCAAATCTATGATTCTATTACTGGCTTGACTTATCAAGATTAAGTGTTTGTTTGCCTTTCTCTTCTCTTGCACAGCAAGAGCAGCAAGGGGAATATTCATTGTGTTCGGACTGCTGAGGAAAAAGTGATATAGAATTACAATCTTAATTATCTTTTAATTTGCTTTATTCCAGGGTTTTTTTGAGCAGTGTCTTACTATAATTACAATTAATACTGTTCTGAGTAAAAGATGCATAGCTGCAACTAGAATCCGGGAAACTGTAACAGCAAAAGCTTGTCAAGTGATTAATGCATGTGTGGGATTTAGGATGGCACATTTTTATAACGTGTCTAGGAAGCACTGACACTGGCGGATAGCAAGCTCTCAAAGAGCAGTAGAAGATGATTATAGATAGGGTCGCCATTGGTTACAGTGATGGAAGTACCTGATTAATGACTTGCAACAGTAAAGAAAGACCAGAGATTAAAGTTAGCAAGGCAGTCAGCCTGTGCTGATGGAAGACAGATGGTTTCGGAAGAGGAGATGATTTTTGTAACCCAAAAAGTATGTGAGTGAATATGTGTGATAGCAAAACTGTATAGAATTAGATTTTTAGTGTTATTGAATGATCTGTGTCACTACCATGGACCTAATGAAAGATCAATGAAGGTAACACAAATAAATGTAACTTATTTAAGAAATTGCACTTTCTGAAAGTTAAGTTGGTACCCCATATGAATCAAATGTTCACATGATGGAAATCAGTGTAGCTCAGTGGGATAATGTTCGCTCATAGCATTGCAGAATCTGTCCAAAGCTTCAGAACTCCTTTAGCACTAACATCCTGTTTTGTTACCCTCCACATGAAATCAGCATCCACTAAGCAAGATAAGCTGGTCTCTGAGGGAACTATAAAGCATTATTAACATCAACACCACAACAGCATTTACCTGCTTTGTGATTTCATCATCAAAGACTGCAATATTCACCATATCTGCTTAGCACCTACTCTAAGCAAGTAAACTCCTCTCTGCTTGTTGCTTATTCAAGAAGTCTTCATGTCAGTAAATGTTTATGCTTCCCTGACCAAACCCTAAAGAGTTTCAAGAACTTCCCTGTTCTGAGGAGTTTCTGATCTACCATGAATGACAACTTAGACTTATCATGTTCATTATTTCCATTATATCTCCCTGGAAATATATGCCTATAGAAAAAAATTGTACAATTGCTGCTCTCATTCCAGCTTGTTTATGGCATTCTTTATTTTTGCTACAAATTTAGGATAGGTGATTGATAAGCTCCATTCATCCTTGAAAAAGTAGCTTGTGCATTTCAGTGCAAGAGCTACAAGGGCGTGATAGCTTTGCTAGGAAAGCAATGTGTCAGGGACAATCTTGTCAATTATCCTGCAGTCTATACTCTCTCAATATCATAAGAAATTATTGAGGAAGTGGTGAAACTTGAACACCCCAAGAGTCCTTTGGCTTCTCTAGATCTGATTTTAGCTAAGATAAATTATCGACCGTGTGCCAGATATGCCTTGTGGTAATGACAGGGGATAAAAGCCAAGACTGTGATTTCTGCTTGTGCCTTCAACCCTTCACAGCGGTAACAAAGCTCTCTATGCCAACGAGAGATTCCGTTTTGTAAAGTTTGTAAAACAATTCCATTTTGTGTATGAATCCTGAAATCACTGGAAACCCATTTAGTTGGAAAACAAAGATCAGCATTGCTAAAGGGTTTTCTGGAATTCAGACTGAGCATGGCTTTTGATTTTCTTTTTTTTTTTTTTACTTTCCCTTTTTATAAACTATTACCACTTCTTCTGTGGGGTCATTATTACTTTGCTGTTCCTTAGGAGTTTGATATATTAGACCGTAGTAATTATCTATGGTCATCCCCTGCTGAATGTGTGTGTGCTTAGTATCTGTTTGTAACCTTTCGTGTTTTAATAACGGTTATTTAGTTTTCCATATGACCTAAAAATTTATTGCATTTCCAAATGTCTTTTACTCATACAGACAGAAATAGTTAACTAGTAAAACGTACATTGTTATTTTAATAACAGAGGTCTTTAGAGGTGGAAAAAATAAAACATAGGCCTAATTGTAAAAGCAGTGACAACTCAAAGGTTAAAGCGAGATTACATCAGAAGGAGGGTGTCGAATCATCTGTTTTGGATAAAAAACCAGATGATTTACCAGTACATGAACGTTTTCCATTTAACGGAGCTCATGTACCATGTTGAGTAAAAGAATGGTTAAGTGGGTTAATGGGTGGGAAAACAGCTAAAGGTATGAAAAGTTTTACTTATTTTAAGTGATAGATCAAAAATTATAGTTGGTACACACCTACAATTTACTTTCTTTTGAGGATCAAGAAAAGGAGGCATTGCAGGAGAGAATGGTGAAAGCAGCATAATTTTCAGTATTAAATTATGTGCATTCAATTGATGCAGAGTCGTTGAAGAAATGTGTTAGCCCATGTTAAAAGAAGTAGCTCCATTCTGCTACTGAAAATGTATTGATGTGCCTGTGCTTTGAAGCAAAACCAGAGAGGTGCTTTTAGAACTCTCTGTGATATTGGTTCACATATGTTCCATAATTCCTTAGATCTTTAGCAAATAAAGCCCACAAAGAAAATGTGTTCCAGTCCAAGGAGCACAAGTGCTGCAGCCCCTAGGGATGCTGAGACCATGGTGGATAAGGGCTTGGGTATACTAGATGAAGAACAGAATCTCTTCAGCACTCTGTAGTGCAAATTTCAGAGGGTAACGAAACAGGCCAGGAGGATTTTGGTGCAGAGGAAGAAAGTGACAAGATCAGGGTTTGAGGTTAACAGCATGGGTTTGAAGAGGGGGTGTCTGAGATTCATTGTTATAATTCTCTATTTTCTGCTTTGAAAGTTCACCCAAGATTTAGATTTCCATTTGTCCAAAGCACCTGCACACCTATCAATGTGTCATCTGCCCCCAGTACTTCTGCTGGACATTGACAGTTCTCTAAGCACATGCAAAGCAGTTGTGTGTAAGTCTGGCAATTCATGAAAGCATGGGAGATTTGCCTTCATGTGAACTCTTCTATTGATTAATGTAGTCGTAATCAATCTGATCTTTCTGAAGATCACTGTGTTTCTTTAAGTGTGTAGCTCATATTTCTATCCAGGAAATTCAGAGCAGGCACCACTTCCAAAGAAGAGACTACTTCATAGCTCATCTCGTCTTAAGTTTTTTAAGAGCGTTGTACTAGTTTGAAAGCAAACCAGTGAGAGACTCAAAATCAGAACTACAATTTAATAGGAAAATTGAAATTAAATGCAATAGTGCAAAAGCACTGACAGAGCCAGGCTACAACCTGACACCCTGCCAGGCAGGGTGGTGGTAGCACTCCCATTAAATGGTGGCTGCAGTCCTCTCGAGGTGATAGATGTGATTCTGTTGAAGTGGCGATCCTGTAAAAGGGTCTGGTCCTCCTCTGAACGTCCAGTGGTGGTTATGTAGCTCTTGTCCTCTAGGAATCCAACAGGTAAGGGCTGAGTGTGGTGTTCCAAACCTCAGATTACATCCAGGTGGGAATGCTTGGCTCCTCGCCCTGGACGTGGCATCTCACAATGTGATGATGTAATTTTGTGAGTCATGCAGTGAGGCTTGATAGCCCATTAACAGAAGATATCTCTCCAGAGGGAGTTATCCATAAAGAACAGTGCCCCACCTGTTTTAACAGCTGGCTCATTAACAGAAGACACCTCCCTGAGGGAGTTACCAGGGGGGTGTCACAGACGAGATAAGGAACAGTGCCCCACCTGGTTTTAACAGCTGGTGTAGAATACATGCTTTTGGTATCTTTTACATCTTACATTGTAACCTAAGACAAGTGTTCAAACTCTAACAAATATCCTGCACAAAGAAACCAAACAATTCATGGTGATAGCCTGCCATAAGTCACAAAAGCAATGAGATCGCTAGCTTCTGAGGGAAAGAGCCTGACATGGCCTGCCATGAGAAAGGATTTTCAGTAGGTATCTACACTGAATTCTGCTTCAGATGGAAATGTTTTCTTTGATCAGATGGAAATGTTTTCTTTGATCCAATTCTGAGCTTCTCCTAGTGGGTGATTTTTATAGAGCTCCTCCAACCTATATATGAAATAGATATTTAAATGAGACATTGGAGGAGGTGATTTCATTTAAAAAAAAAAAAACAAAACCAAACAAAATATTCTTAAGGCACCAAGACCATAATGTATGTTAGAACCTTCAGCCTTTTGCTTTTAGAGGCTCTTTGCTGTCCTAAAGTCTTGGGTGAGCTATATATACTCTATTCCAGGTCAGGTCATTAGTAGCTATTTCATCAGCAAGTTTTGTGCTAAAGCTTTTGAGAATGTTTCATACTTGTTCAGACTCCTTTCTTGTCTCTTAGACTAGGGAACAATACAAAGGTTTATTTCATTTGGTTTGGGGCATTTTTTGTTGCTGTTTGGTTTTGTTTGTTTGTTTTGTAAAACAGCCAACTCATTAATCAAGCAGTTAATTTTTATCTAACCAAGAATAATGCCAAAAAAATAGCCAGCAAAACCAGATCCAAAACACTTAGATATCCTTTGAAGCATACCTGCATATTTGTCTCCATTTAACTCCTTTTTCTCATTTGATCTATTTGCAAGCTAGTATTGCATAATATATAACAAAGAGAGCAATATTATTCTGCTCAGAATAGCAGGCAGAAGTGAAAGGTACTATCTGTCCTACCAAGTTACCCAGTTCAAAGAATCTCTCCAGCTTAACCTGTCTTTTTCTCTTTTCAAATTATATCAGTTGATGTCTGCAAGATTGTTGTACTCCCTGGTGCTAGTGCCTACCTCTGAAAATTTCACCAAGCAGAATTTACAATCTTCCAGAGAGAGATAAGACCAGCCATCACTGCAATCTTTAGGTTATGGTTTTAGCTGTTATAAATTCAAGGTTGCTGGTCCTTTGCCAACCAACACATTAGCACAAAGTTTATGCATTAGGTGCTTGCAGCAAAACAATTCAGACTTGAAATGTATAGATCTTCCAAGAGGAAGTTTCCTTGATGTTACTAACCTTTGCAATTTTGTTTTGCTCTTTGAGAGAGTGTAGTCTCTATAAATAACAGAGGTAAAGTTCTAGGCTTGTAATCAGTCAGCTGTTATTTAAAGGAATTGAAAAGTGCTGGTTTCAAATTCAGACCCAAAATAAGTATCAGTGTCTGACAAAGCTGCAAGATTTCCTGCAAAGCAAGATTTAGTGTCTTTATTTAAGGCAGCAATTTCTGGAAAACTCTAGACACGACTGAGCTTAAAAGGCCACAGTGAATTTGTCGATGAGTTGCAATACTCTCAAGGACCTGTTTCTCTTCTGACTGTGAATCTATTTGGGCATATCTACAGAACCTTTAATATAATGTTGTTGACACGGGAAAAGTGCTAATTTCACCTTTTATTTTATTGAGAAGTATTTCTGACATATCAGTGAAAATTGAGTAAGCTTTTTCAGTTTAATACAGGCAGATTCATACAGCTGGATGATAGCTGAGGCTGGAGCATAGCTTTTGCAGATAGCTTAGCACTGAAGACGATGTCGCTGGAATCAATTCACAAATGAAACAGAAGAAACTATTAATGCAGTTTATACAGAGGTTTCCTTTTCCTCCTTCCTAAACTAAGTGCTGGAATACGGCCTTAGAAGAGGATTTTGTACACAGGGAGCAACTGCTGCATCATTTTTATTAGTGGTATTTCAAATCAAATGAAAGTCCTTTTTTTGAAGCAATCAGAGAGAGAAACAGTCATAATCAACCACTTGGGTGTCTCTGATGCTTTGACACTCTGTTTTCCGTCCTTTGGTCAGGTTTGAGGATGTTTATCAGGCACGAGTTTGACCCACAGAAGAATGACTGAAGTTAACTCTATTTTTCCACAACTTCTGACTCTAACTGTTGCTTTTGCTTGCAGGCAAAACCTAGGAAACCTGTTTTTGTGAGGAGATCAAAACATGTGGTATGCATCTGATGGGGAAAAAAATTAAAAGACTTATTCTCTTTTATCCATTATATTCCTGATATAAGTCTTTTGAAAAAACAGATTGCTGGAAATTAAGACTCTGACTCTACATTAATAACATACAAGCTAAAATGCAGATGCTTAATTAAATTACCATGGTAATGGTAATTTAATTGTAATTAAGTTACAATGGAGTGATTTAGGTAGGGATGTGCCAGTGGAGGTTACGTTGTTCACCGTGCTTCCGCTCAAACAGACCCAACTGACTATGCCAAATTACTCAGGGCTTTGTCCATGTAAGTTTTAAACATCTCAAGGAATAGGGTCTTTGATTTAATGACAAACAGTGGGTTTGATTCTCCTTTGCCTTTTACCTCCTTCAGTTCTCAGTGCCTGAGCAAAAGTGACTATGGAATGCTTCAGGACTGAATGGCATTTTGTACATGCACTTTGCAGAGGCCCTAAAATCTGCAGTTAATCAAATCTTCCCTCAGTCTCAAAGTTTAGACACATCTATGGCATTTGACCACTGTAAGCTCCTCAGGGGAGGCAGGGACTGTGGAGTTCCTGTGCATCTTGAAAAATGCTGCTTTTTTTCTTTTTTTTTTCTAAAATTCTTCTCTGAGGAGTTGGTAGTGGCCTCTTGACCTGAAAATATCTTCCACTTCCATTTTAAGACCTATAATCTTTCTTCTAAGAAGCCTAGCTGTAAGGCATCTGCTTTCTCTGATAAAGAACCTACCATTTATTTCATTACACTGCTGCTCTGTCCTCAAGGTTTGTAATCATCCTGGTGATGTCAATGCAAATTCCCTCTGAAAATCTCAAATTGTAGAGATTTGTGGTGAGCAGAGACAAGATGAAATAGTGATCACACTAAAACAGGGTATATTGCACTGTGGTTCAGGCTTATCAGAAAGCATTTTTGCTGGTTTTAGAGCAATGCTGTAAGACAGTTAATCCACTGGGAAGATGTTAGTTTTCTCTTTGATTCTTGTAAGAATTAAAGTTGCTAAGCACCTTCCAGGATGAAGTCTTTAGAAAGTTAGCACTCAATTTACTCTTATAATGGGTCACCCTTGTTAACTTTTAAAGAAAAAACTCAGATTTTTCATTTTATGCATACAAACAGTCATGATAGTTGGTTTAAGGGATGTCTATACAATACAACAGTATTTCCACTTAGATTTAAATTAAGACATATTAAAGTAAAATTCGTCATCTAAAAAAGACACATTGAGAGAATCTAGTCTCACATTTTGAATGAAAAATATTTTACTCATTTTTCCTTTTTTGAAATAAAATTAGCATTCCACGTGTTATGTCTTGAGATATGGTTCAGCAGCATCATAGTTTCTCCTCTGTCAAATATTTGCATGACTCTTTTCCTCGACTCTTGCTGCTGGTCCATATGTAGTGTGTGGGATTGTGAGGACTGGGGGAATCCTACAGCCTGCTCCTGGCAGTCACTTCCCTCCTGCTGCTCCTGTCTGCCACTCCATGCCCCTTCCCAAAACTGGTTTGTTTATATTTAGGGATGGCACAGGTTTTTGTATCTTTGATATAAATCAATATTTCACAATTTCACCTACAGTGCTGATCCTCAAAGAAATGTCGGGGAGGTGGAGTGTGCATTTTGGAGCAACCAAAGATGGAGTGAGTCCAAACTTTCAGAAGCAGAGGGAGAACTTACATTTGGGTAGCTTGCATTTGTTTCAGTCAATTACATGCATCTAAGCAAGAGGGAAAGTTGGCCTCAGCACGGATATGTCCTGCTGAGAAAACCTTAGAGGTTTTGAGTCCAGGCTTCCTCTTTTATGTGTACCTAGAAGTCCACTCCCTCCACTGCCAGCGTTGCTGTCAGAGATTGGCTCAATGGAGTCCTGGTGGGCAGGGCGCTACAGCCTGCTCCCACTGTCAGCACAACCTGATGCTCCCAGGTTGTCTCTCCTCCATGTACTCAGACATGCTTGACCTTACTTTGTAAACATAATACGGCAAAAGTCGTGAGGATAGTGTTGCAGGCTCAAAAAAAAAGAATTTGTGCAGTACTTCACACAGTCATTTTTTATTACCTCAAATGTCAGGTCAGTCATCATTACATACAGGACTAAGTGCATCCTTTCTTGCCTTCCTTAGTGGCATTTTCTCCCAGCCTCTCTTTGTTCTGTATTTCTCACCTCCTGGTTCTCAGCAGCTTTCAGCATGTTTAGTGCAGTGATAGTCCCCTCATTTTATGTAGTTTAGCAGGACAAATGTATGAGCCACTATTCCCAGCTTTATTGTGCTTAAACCTGTGTCTATATTGGAGCAATGTATCAAGAAGTTCTGTGATATTATTTCTAATGTCAAGCCAAAAATTTTTTTGCAGTTTCTCCAATTTACCCCATCTCTGATGATTCAGCCTAAAAAAGTACAAGCAAGGGATGCATCTTTGCATCTTCTGTTTCAACAGTTTCTCTACATTGATTTGCTAAGTTTTTGTATCCTATATTTCAGTAATTATTTCTCCTCTTTTTTTCTCTTATATTTGATTGGTATCTCCAGTCTTCTAAGCACTTTGGGATGCATAAAGCAATTCACAAATGCAATTAGAGATAAAACATGCACAATGAAATAAAGACATCATAAAGCATTAAAGTAAATCCTAGTGGTCTCGTGATTGGAGCCATGAGACACCATTAGAAGCTTGTTTCTTCAAAAACTAGCCTAGGCTACAAAACTATTTCATTGAAGATAAATGCTTCTGTGCTGCAATGCTGAAGCTCAGGACAGTGGGGTTCACCTTCCAGCTTTACAAAAACTTCCTCTTAGTCTCCCACCTGAACAGGTCACCAAGTGAAATTCTCTATCTGATGGACTATGACAAGGCCCAGAGATTATGGCAATTAACTCTTCTGGTGCCTCCTTGGTCACACCATAAATTTTGTGTCTCGAAGCTATACTATTTTGTAATAAATTGGGGAGTGAGCAGTGTTTCTCTTGTCTTCATAAGGATGTCTTGCTTTGCCAGTTCCTCTTGAGTGATTTCTCTTTCTAGTACGTATGCAGAAAACCCCCAGGCCGAGGGAACAATTTATCCTTCTGTCCTTCCTGGCACCTGCCTCCTGCAAGCCTCTCCATCCCTCTTCTGTCACTTAAGTGGAAACTTGTCCAATTAAATACAGGAGATGACTAGATTCTTGTCACACGCTGATTAAACTTCAGTTTCCAATACAAAAGAGTACTCTCCCAGGATTCAGTGTAAAAGAATCTTGCCATAATAAACAGATGTAGTGAAATTCTTTATTTGAGCAATATTACCAATCTAATCTGAAAATCTAATTCTCTTTAATTAGTTGTTATTTCATATTGATCCTGAATGGCTTGAGAGTGTAAAGCAATAATTCTCACTATCGTAGCATATTGCCAGTTAGTGTTTGGGTAGAGGAAATTATTATGATTTCCTAGTTGGGAATATGGACTTGATTTCTTTCACAGAGGTGAATAGGTAGAAACATGTCTTTCAGTTACAGTGTGCAGTTCAGGTTTCTCATACTGCATTATGCAAGAAAGCAAAGCAGTGGGGGGAAAAAACCCCAGCCTGATCAATAAAAGACCTTTCTTGTTCAAACCTTTTTGAGGAGTAGGGAGGTTAGTTATTTTCTCATCCCTACCCATTCTTTTGCACTTCAGTCCAGCTAGATAGCATCTTAAAATAAATTGCATCCACAATGATAAATGGAGGAGTTCGTATTGACTTGCTAAAATCACACTATAATCACATAATTAGTCTACTTATGAATTGTCTCTACCATGAAGTCAAAAAAAAGGACAGTAAAAAATAATTCCTGCTTGCTCACTGAATACTGGAAAAACAAAACCCAGGCAACACTTCCAAGTAATGTTATGACAGAGACTTTGAAAATGCTCATTTTTACATTCTCCATGGTTACTCATACAGATTTCCATTGTGCATTCTCATTCCACCTGTAGAGCTCTTTGACTCTCATCCAGGAAACCACTTAAATATTTACTGAGCATTTGTGGTTGTTGCTTTTATTGACACCCAGTTCTCACATTCTGTTTGGGAGATTAGACCACCTCCTTATCAGAGCATGGGGTTAATGCATCTACTGGTGTCTTCTGTTGTGCTGGGGCAAAACATTCATTCAGTTTTTTTACAGTAAGATTGGCATCTGCTATGGGGTTTAGCATCCCAAAGGACTGAGAGCCAAGCACACACGTTGACACTGAAATTCTAGAAACAGTGCAACTGCTCACTTTCTTCTCTTGGGCTACACCAGCTTGAACTCACTTGCAGACTACATTATAGCAACGTGAATTCTGACTCATGAGCTAAGAGTAGGTGGCGGCAAGGAAAAGAAGACTGCTTAAAAATAAATTTAAAAAAATAGCAAGAGAGAAGGGAACAAAAGACTAATCAATTGAGGAAAAGCAGCAAATTGAAATAATGAGGCAAGCTTTTTTGTAAAGTCCTGAAAATGAGCCTTCAGATTATCCCTTCTGCCTTTTTCATTTATTAAAATAATGCTTACCTGGGAGGTGATAAAGATAACCCTGAAGTTTTTAAATGAAAAACTGAAGTTTAAGTAAGCCCTTAGGATACACCTTTCTGAAATTCTTGAACCTTATATTCTTATTCTGAGTGAAAAGTGATGATATTCTAACCCTTGTAACTGTAGCCTGATATACAATTTTCTAGCTAAAAAAAAAATCACAGTGGAAAGTATAGAAAAAAATATAATCAACCTCCATACATAAATTCTATTAATTTTATTATTTGTTGGGGGGTTTGTTTATTTGTGTTTTTTTTGTTTGGTTTTTTTTTTCCTAATTAACACATTTAACAGGTCTGAGAATATACAGCTTCTATTTGTGGTATTGTCATTAGCTGATTTAGGTGGTCAATCTGAACTCCAAGAATATGCAAGAAAATTCATTCAGGTATGCTGAGAAACGAAAAATAAAAAATACTCAGTGGTAACTGAAATTAGGACACCAGTGTCTGCTGATTCCACAATTACTATCAAATTGTGGCACAAAAGATTATTCCACTGTACTCCTCAATTCTCCTTGAAATTCTGTCTCCTTCTCAGATCTGAGTTAAGGTGGAGGAACTGTATCAAGCACAGAAAGCTAAAAACAATCCACACGCAGACAGACCTACGAGGAAAGGCACATTTCAGAGATGAGAACCCCTGGAGAATTCATTTTTCTCCCTTTTCACGAAAAGACCTCAGTCTTGTATGCCTTTTCTCATGTCCATAGTGTTGCCTATTTGTTCATAAAGATAATGAATGCTGCATTCTACATAACCCAAGACAACCATTGGCTTTTCTTAGAAACATCATTGCAAACATAATGATTTGGAAGGGGACAATTATTTGGGTATTTATGGGTTGTTGCCAACCTGTGTAAAAAGTTTACCATCTGTCACTAGCTAAAAGCACAAAACAGTAAATATGACTCCCTTTTTCACCTCTGCTCAGAGGTGTAAGCATGAAGCCGCTACCTAATTTGGAAGCAAGAAGCTTGGAAGAAGGAGCTTCTGATTCCTGATTTTTCTAGGCCCGTGGTTGGCAACAGTGTGTCCAAAGTCCTCAGAGGGAGGGGATGTTCCTGGGACACTGTTCAGCCCAGTTTGTAAGTTCTGGAATTTTGTGCTGGTGTCACGAAGTTTCTGAGTTGTTGATGTCTCTTTACAGTGAACCTCAAAACCTTGTGACATTTGCCGATAACAAGAGTAATTTCTTTGCTGTTGTGCATGATTTTTAGGCAGCATACTGAGAAGTGTTTTAATGAAGACATCACTTTAAAGTAAGCTACTACCATCTGTTCTGCCCTCTAATTACAAATAGGGAAAGGGGAGAGAGAGAGAATAATTTGCAATTGCATCATAGAGACAGCAAGGATAAAGAAGTGACATAAAGGTGTGCAAGTCTCCAAATACAGCCTGCATCACTTATGCTGCTTTCATGATTCATATACAAATGGAAGATGAAACTGTTCCCTTGTGAAAGGAAAAATCCCCTATGATAGTAATTTGTTTTCAGGATATCAGAAATGGCATGTGTGTAACAATATATACCAGTGTGTTCTGTTTCGGTGTCAGTTAGTCCTGGAGAAAGCTATAGATGTGAGTTGTGTGTGTTTGAGATCAAACAAATGTTAAAAAAGATGGTCTGGTAGGCAGTGGATTTAGACTCCAAAGAATTGAGTTCAATTCCAGTTTCCATTTATTTCAACCTAAATAAACAACAATTGGGTGTTTAATTTCAAACATAACTCTGGATTTGATGTTCTGTGAGCCTTACACAGCATTTGCTCATAGTACAAGAATAACAGCCCCATATTGTGGAGGAGTGTTGCCAGGATTCAGTCAATTTAATGTTTGTGAGACAGGAAGGTTCTTGCCTGACAGGAAGCATGTAAGATGCACTGAGATACAAGGGCTTTGATTTGATTCCCGGCAGCCTTTTCTGTCCTGCTCATGGCAGCACTATGTGCTACTTTCCCTGCAGTGCTTACACCTTTGCAGCAGCTATGGGCTGGGCTGACGCTGAGAAATGCTCCTCAATCCCTTGGTGGTGCCAAAACCGCACATCCTTGTTCCCAAAGGTGCTGCCCAGCGTGGTTCACGCTGCTGCAGTGGAATATCTCCTGTGGTTGTAATGTTAATCAGAATCTTCAGACATGAGAGGGGTGGCTAAGCAAGGAGACATCAGCTGCTTGAAGACACTTTCTTCTTGCTGATTATCTTGGAGGCATGAGGGCTCCCAGTGCCTGTCTCTGTCTCTCTCAAGGCACTATGCTGCGGCTCCTGGTCGGCAATTATGCACTGCCTTAAGCTGGGGAAATGATGACCTCCTGAAGCGAATTCCTGCAGGCCCTGCAATATGTTTATACATTTATTTAATCAAATTATTGGAGGATTTATCTGAAAGCATCTGAGCACACTGCATAAACTGAGCAGGAGCAAATTCCCATTTGATGCTGGAAAACAAATTCAAAAGCATGTAGCAAAAAGGAGACTTGGATGATAGTCAATGAATCCTTCCTGTCAGGGAGGATCAGTTGGTATTTGATCAGTGTCAACAATCAAATAATTGTGTATTCGTGCACCTTTTCATAAATATCCATTGGTGTTTAAGTGGTACAAAGCATGGTGTTCAAAAGGAGGAGAACCAAACCTGTAGCTCTTTCTTTTTTCTCTGTTTCTCTAATTTCAGCCTGAAAATCTGGTAATGTGTATCATGTTTCCCATCTGTGAATGGGTCCATTACATCCTTTACCAAAATATTGACTATGAAAAATGGAGCAAAATTGTCTCTTTTTCCATCTTCTTCCCCCCACCACCCCCAGCAGTAAAAGTGAACAAAACAAGTTGTTCAAACACATGGCCATTCACAAGTGTGCAAGTGCAATCAAGTATTTGCGAAAGGGAGGGCCCCACCAAAATCACTAAATTGTGTTTGAGTAAAAGAAGGCATAAAATCCAGACCTGCCCTAACCAGTAATAATTTTCTGCAACCATATGGTGCAAGGGGATTTCAGCCACGGTGAATGCTCTCACATGCTTGTTTCAGTTAATGTCTCAGGCTCAGAAGGGATTGCAAGCCCGGATTTAATCATGTTTCTAAAACTAGTTGAACTCTAAGGCACTATAGGAATGCAAATCACTTATAAGTTTGAATCCTGGACATAGACCTCAGAGGGCAGTGTGCTCTTGATGCATTTCTCTGTACGTAACTGTGGCAGATAAAAGATGGTGCACAAAAATTCTCAGCCGGAACATATCTTTCAGCTTTTCCTTTAATTATGGAAAAGGCAAACTCCAGGCTGATCTTGTGACTATATACTTACCAGGAAGCACTGGAAATCTACCTATATTTGTAAATATGATTTTGGTTGTTGGTGACTAATAGGCCATCCTAGGACAGCGCTGCTCAGGAGACAGGCAGGTGCTGTCCTTCACATTCCCGCAGACAAGAGGTATTTGTATGGCTATGAACTCTCCTCATGTACAGATCATTGCTGCTTGGAGGAAAATCTGTGGACATAGGATATTGTTCTGAGGTTAGGGCAAGCCTAAAGTACCACAGAATGCACGAGGTTGGAAGGGATCTTTGGAGCACATCTGGTCCGAGGTCCAAATGTAGCTACACCAAGCTCTCTTTCTTTACGTTCAGAGAAAGTGCCCAAAATTTTGTTGTGTATTTGGATTAGGGAAAAGGAGAGGAATGGTTTCATAGAACTTCTGACACCCTCCTGCAAAGAGATGTGCTCTAATTCTGCCTCATGGCTCCCCTGAGACAATGTGCTGTCTCTCGGAAGAGAATGCGTAGTCTGAATATTAAAGTCACTTTGTAACAAAGGTTCTTGACTGAGCTGTGTGAGCAATATTCCTTTACGTAGCTGAGAAACGTCATCTAGTCTCAGTCATCTAATCTCCCAAAATGGAGAATGCAAGGTCAACCTGCTTCAAATAGAAAATGAAACCAGTATTGAAAATAAACATAAATGATAAATGATCTTACTATTTCTGTGTTATTATATTTTTTCTGCACTCAGCAGATCATAGTGAAGAAATCGCCTTGGATTTACTTTCTGGTTCTCTGCAATTACAGAAATTAGTTTGTGAGACAAATACTTCCAGGAGTCTCTAGTGTACAGGTAGTATGTCTCTAATCTAAACCATTTTCCTTTATCTGCAGCGCTCCAGTAAAAGAGGGAAAGACGTTTTATATCTTTTTGTGTAACAAAATAATTTGATGGTCAGCAGTGGCACTAATACTATAAAACTGCTTCAACACTCCAGGTAGCAGTATTAGCAGCTTTTTTAGTTCTAAGTGAGACATCGAATAGAAAGGAAAAACACTTGCTAAGATGTACAATAATCACATTTTTTGGATTAATTGTTTGGATCTATAAATTACGTCAAAGAATATTGGGTCCTCAGTTTTGAGAATATTATTATTATTATTATTATTTTATTTATTTATTTATTTATTTATTTCTGTTCTGCTAATATACTTGTAGAATCATAAGAAGTATTTCCAATAAATTATTTTGAGGCTGCTTTATTCGTTTCTGAGTTTGCTCAGAGCTCAGAAAAAAAAATCAAATTTGGGGGTGGTCCATGGCAACAAAATATTTCTATTCCTTTGTTAAGGAATGAAATTTCTATTTTGTTTTGGGTTTTTTTCTAATCTTGATGTATATTAGTTGCTAAACATATCTTAGCATTGGAGAAACATTATTTCAAAGACAAAAGCTAAATATATTTTTGTTGAATAAGCATAAATGCTAATTAGGTTAACAAGTTTGTGGGTTGGGTATTCAAGCTGAAACAATTAGCTTGAAAATTATTGCAGGAAAGAATGGTACCTTATTATTTAACAGAGCAGATCCATATGTTTGTTCAGTCATAGTATATTTTGGCTAGGAAGAGAGGAATAACATTTCATTTATTATTTATTTTTCTATTTATTTTTCTATTAACTCTGCGTACTAGCTTATTTTGCACAATCTAAGTTGTCTTCTACTTCTCTCTGCAACAGCAAAATAATCCCTCAAATATCACCTACATTATTCCTTGGCTTTCTGTGCTGCTTTAAGGCTCTAAGAAACCACACAGACAGACTCCATATAGAGTTTATATGAAATGTTTTCGTAAATATAAATGTCTGTGTTTTATGCAGTCACTTTTGATTCTTATGTATGAGGGTTTGAATCATTCACTGTCATGAATCTGTGCTCGCTTTCCTCATTATACAGCAGTCATAAATGTAAAAAGAAGTTATAATGTTGAGAGAGGACAAATGAAAATGGAGAAGGGAAGATAGAAAAATTCAAATGTATGAAAAGCATACTCTAGGGAAGGGCATATTTGTAAAAATAGCAAAATTAGTTTCTCCTCAAATATTTCTGCAAATACTAAATGGAAAGTAATAGCAGTTGAAAGAATATTACATGAGAATAAAGTAAAATTGGAAGTATTTTAAGAAAAAAAGATCCTGACTTTTTGAAAATAAAGCCTCTTTTCCTTCATAATTCTGGAGCTGCTTGGCAAATAAAAAGTTGTTAATATTTGTGTTTCAGCTTTTCTCAGTCTTTTTCTAACCCTCAGAATCTGACACAAACACTTCCTTTCTAAATGTGGAAAGGCTAAACTAATGGGTTTAGTTCAGTTCCTTCAGCTGTAATGAAAAAAAATCAGGCTTTGGAAGCAAGGAGAAAGCCATAACTGGTGGGTATTGCCCAGTTTGACTAGCTGCATAGCACAGCTTAACATTTCATCAGGCTCTGGGAAAGAATGAAATGTGGCAATCCTTTTCTCAGGTGCTTTGACATCTGGATCATTGTCTTAAGAACTGATAGTTCCAATACTATTCTCAATACTATTCCTCCTCTGTTTGTTCAGGTTAGGAAGAAAGGAATAATTTTGTTCTCAGACCCTGTTTGATTTTTAATTAAGGGCTATGTTCTCTCAAGAAAGATCCATGACTATTAATCACAGATGGAAGGAGTCACGCAGGCTTTGAACGGTGGGTGAAGCTCAATATTTAGAGAACTTGCTCTGGGGAAAATCACCCAGGTCCCTCTCCCTGATTCCTAACTCCTCCCAAGCATCTGTGAACACCACCACAAATCAGGCCCTGGGGTACTTTCGTGGGCCAATCCCTCTCTTTAGACACTCGGAATTTTTACGTGACGCCCAAGAGCCTTTTCCTCAGAGCTGACATCTCAACACGATAATGAGAACCTTCCCTGTTTCATCTGAGAAAGTCCAACAAGGAATTGAGACATCAAACAAACAGGAGAAGCTTTCATGTTTGGAAAGCTGACTGTTCTTCTAACACACATCTTCACCATATTTTCTTTTTTTCTAGAGAAAAAAAGAAGCATTTGCCTCTGCAAGAGGGTTAATTATATAAATGAAGCACTTTCCATTCTAAGATACAGGATTAATGAAATGAAATTTTGGGCCCTCTTGAAGTCTGATCCAAGGGGAAATAAAATCAAACACAACATAGGCCAATTGGCTGAATGTGTCAAGTAAAGGTAGAAAAGAGAGAGAAAATTTGACAATGCACAGAAGTTTAAATAAATAATAAAAATGGAAAAAAAAGAAAATAGAAGTTGTTGATGACTGAACATTCGTATTTCCAGCAGCTTTATTTGGCATGGAAGCAGTTTGTGAAGAGTTGAAAGGCTGAGTTGAATTAAGGGGCTCAGAATGAAACAATTGGAAAAAGGAAAGTATGAAGACAGGTATAGGTTCCTTAACTCTCAAAAAAAAAAAAAAAAAAAACCCCAACAAAATCTCTTTTTCCAGGTGTGGTAAATGCTTATTCTCAAACTAATTTTCAGTGTTGCTGTGAAGAGGGATACAGAGTTCAGTATCCTGTGTACAAATACCTCCTTTATGTCCTTTGTACCCATTTGAAGTCTGCATGGTAGAAATTGCTCTGAGCCAGAGTTTATTTTGATCTTTCCTCCTAGATGAGGAAGTGAGGGACAGAAAACAACCATTTTTCTGTTAGAGAAATCCACAACCATAGCAGCCATTCTGAGGGGAAAAATCCCAACCCTGCAGATTCATCCTGGGTCTATTGGGTCTGCCTTGTAAACCCATAAAGAAGTCCTCATTCAAATTCATGACTGCTTTCCACAGCTTTAGTTGTGAAATTATACAGGTGCCCTGAACCTCCGCTCTCATTTAAGTAAACATTGCTTGTGAGCACAGCATTGTGGAGGTGTGCTAGAAAACATGAATCCTGAAGGTGCCTGAATCAGGCAGAGGATATAAAAAGAACACTAAATGTATTTTATACCTTTTGAGGTCTGACTGATGTTTTCAAGCCCTCATGTTAAATTTCACGAGGGCCTGGTCCTGTTGGTGTGCATTAAACTTGTGATGAGACCTGAGCAGAGCATGCCTCCGCCTACAGGGATGAAATCCAAGGGCACTTAGGGTGAGAAATTTCTGGATCCCTTCAGTGGTTTGAGACTACTCTGCTGTGATCAGTAAAAGCTGCCAGTGCCTTTGGCTGTACCAAGGGAGATTTACCCAAGGACATAACTCTTGTGACCAAGAGAGGTCACAAAACTTCAGACACGAAAGGACTGAAGTCCTCTGGGATCAGGAGTGTTCTGGGTTTTAATTTTCAGTCGGAGGACTTTGTGTGCAGATTACACCCCTTTTGGATCCACCCTCAGCTCAGGTGAGAGATAAAGCAAAATTTGCCTTTCTGGAATATTTGGGTGCTGACTCCTGAATTAACATTTTTCATTCCCTCCACTTTTGGAGTGGCCTAGGTAAATTAGGGAATTCTTCCACTTCTTCCTTTTTTTTTTAAATTTTTTTCTCCAGAGAAAGGAATAGAATAATGAAACCAGGCAAGTAAGTTGTTTAGTGTGCTTAATCGCATGGTTAGTATAGTGACTGAACTGAGGACACTTTTTAATGCATGATTTTTATTTGGTTACTTTGTTTTGGACTAAATTTGGTTGGTAACCCTACACTTAATAAATTTTTTTTGTATAAGAAGCCTTTACTTGTGTTCTGAAGACTATATTTAAGCTTCTTGAAATCACTGGAACAAAACCAGGAGTCAACACCCTCTCCCTCCTGGCAGGGCTGGATTCAGTGCTCGTGTCCTCTGAGAGCAAGTCAGGATAAGCATCTCCAGCTGGCTCAATGCTGCAGAGGATTTTTCCCCTCTGTTATGATTGGCAGCACATTTCAGCCTGGTTTATGTGAACAAAGCCAGCGAGCGAGAAGCAATAGGGCACGGATCGTCTGAGGCTTCAAAGCCAAGCTTTTCCCACTTAAATGTCAGTCGACTGCTGTTTGTCAGCAGCATGGAAAGCCCTGACAGAAGGAAATTGAGTCTTTTCTGGTGGTTTAATACCCCTGTGGCAGTGAGCCGTGCGCAGGGAAATGAAGCGTGCCCGGGAAGAGCGCAGCAAGGAGAGGCTGCAGCCTCCAGAGCCCTGGGAACAGACACAGCAGCGGTGCAGGGCACCCAGCCCCTCTTTTAAAGGCTCACCTCAGGGGCTGGGAGAGGCTTCCAATCTGCTTGGTTTTTGCTTGGAAGAGTGCGTCCTAAACGCTTTTTTCATACCTTACCATGCAGCTCTGGCTGGTTGTGATGCTTTCCAGAGTGGATAATTATTAACATGGATCCAGGAACATGTGAGATTTTCTAGAACAGCCTCTGGCCTTGTGCATGAATTTGTTTTCTGGCCCAGCACTGGCAGTGTGGGAATGTATACCAGCAAGGCTCTGTCTGGGCTCTAGGGGATGAGGAGTGAGGTATTCCCATATGTGAGGGGAGTAAGGTCAGGGTTTTAACAACAGGAGTCCAGTCCTTGCTTCCATCACTGATTTTTGAAGGGTTTCTTTGGAAATCAAGGAGGCTGTTTATGTAAGTGAAGGTGTTTGGGAGGAAAAGGATCCTGACTCTGCTTGTCTGTAGCTATACTGAAGTCAGGAATAGTGTCTCTGTCACAAAAATATAAATTATAGTCAAAAGATTTAATCTGATAAAAATTTATATTTCACCTACTTGTTCATAGGCCAAGTGCCACAGATGAGTCACTGCTGAGTGAAGTCATACTGCAGGTATCACTGTCTGAATAAATAATGCTATTGTTTGCATTTAGTTCTGTTTGTAAACTCTCTTGAACAGGTTATTTGCAGTTGTCATCAAGATAAATTTGCACCCTACCAACTGCAAACAAGGACTACCTTTCCCACCAGTTTATTCATGCCAGTGGTTTCAATTATCTGAACTATGAAATACATCAGTCTTAGAAAGAGAAGTACCATACCTAACAAGTCATATTTTCTGTGTCAAAATAGCAATATCACAATGAAATCTGATCTCAGTGACTGGAATAGAACTATGAATAACAGTATCTAATCAAGATATTAATTAAAACTTGTAATATCATCTTAATGGGAACACGTTGCAGAGTTAAATTGGATTTTTTTTCCCCTTTTAAATTAGCACAGTCAATTAACAGGTGTTCTCCATATGTAATTATTTTCAGTGGAATGAAAAGCTGAGTTAAACATTACTGCTGTATAGGGGTAGATTACAGTCAGGCACTTTGAGAGAATGAAGGCTGAGAGGAGTGAAAATGTGGACCAGGATGCTCTGGCTAAGTTCCAGCTTGCTAATCACATGCTACTTTATCAAAACTGCCTGATAGATTCAATTAGTTGCTGTGTTCTCCTCATATTTCCTTGGAGGGCTAGGTGCTTTGCAGTATAAAATTGAAAAGCTCCTTCTCCCTATGTGTGCCTGCCTTTAACTCTCAAGTGACACAAATTTCAAAAAGCAGATCTATTTCAGCTTCATTTTTGTGTGCAGGAAAGGCTTCTCAGTTTCTGTGTGTGTGTGTGTGTGTGTAGGTATGTGTGTTTGAACACACACATGTAAGCTTTTCTTTAAAGGCTACCTACAAACTTAGTCTTTCTCTGAGTAAAATAGTGCTTTTGCTCTTCTTTTGGACCACTCAAGGGTTGAAAACTTGGCAGATTGTTTTTGCTCAAAAATCTGGTTGTGTATTTTCCAGCTTTGTGGCTGTACAAATGATAGCCTCCCAGGCTAATTCAGCTCATCACCCGGGATGAGTCTGAATGTTTTGCCAATGATGGTTGAACTTCCACAGCAAGAAGACTTTAGATTCAGTATCTGTGTTTCTCTAGGTAAACCCAGATATTTTGTTGTCTTGGTATTTGTAGACTGTTGAGTATCTATTGTTACCCACATGTAGAATCATCAGTGTGAGTTGTTCATGTGATTTCTGTCCCACAAACCTGAAGGGATGGATCTGCTCTTCAAAGTAAGACTGAAGGGGACATTCAGATTAACTCTATTTACCTTATAAAATGAATATTCAAGTGAACAGAATCTATTTCATTCAGAATCCAAAGCCTGCCAAAATCAGTGGAAGACTTTCTACAATCTTCAGAGAACTTTAGTCATAAGTGAAAAGAATGAATTTTGCAAGAATAAAAACATCTGAGCAGCCTTTACAAGTGAAAAAAAAGTCATAGAAACAGTTTGTATTTATACAGAACTCTTCCCCAAAGGATTTTGTTCTTTGAAAACGGACTCCTCCAACAAGTTTTGACTCCATTTAAATATGCATTCTTATAGAAAGAGATTATTTTATTTAAAAAGGTTTTTCTTTCCCCCCACAGAGCATAACTTCTTAATCATGCATTTTCTTCCCTCTTTCTGGTTTCTCAGTATTTTTCACCACCTCTAGCCAGACACTAGATTTCCTAAGACAGCGAGATCCATGTCTTGACAGGTTATTAATTATCACAGCTGGAGGTAGGGTGTTGTGGCTGTTCTTTGCTGTTTGTCATTTGACAGTAAAACCAGATGAAAACTAAGGCTTTGGAAGAAAATAGAAACAAACCCCAACATTTGTATACACTGCACATTGGCTGAACAGCTGCTGAGTTGTTTTTCAGACCATCGGCGATGTCTCTTATCCTTCTTTCTTGAACTTCTCCTTTCTGAACTCAGAGATCTTAAAAGAGAGAATAATAAAGAGATAGCAAACCAGTGCAGAAGGTAGTAAAATGTTCCTGAAAATATCTTGCCTTACTTAAAGATATATCCTAGAAATCTGGGGAGCGAGGCTGAAGTGGGGTAATGATGAGAGGATACATTCAAAACAAACGGAAGACTCCTTCCAAGGCAAAGGGCATTTACCAGGAATAATTTGGGGATTCTAAATTCCCTACCTGTCACTCCTTTCTGGAGTCACTCACTTGGGGGGTGGTTGATTTGATTTGATTTGATCTGATCTGGGGTGGCCTCCAATTTCTTGAATGCTGGCAGTGGTGCTGGTGGCTGGCTGGATAAGGTGGGTGTTTGCCACGATGTTGTTTGAGTTGCCAGGGACTTCACCTGTGCTACTGTCGTAATAAGGTGAAGCAAGGCTCTCTCAGGAGCATGCTTTGTCCCCGAGGAAATTCAGCCCAGGAAAGGAAAGTTCCAGCATCAGTACCAGGAAGTGCAAAGGCAGCCAAGCTATCCCGCTAGGAGCACAGAGCCTACAGAAATTGTCCTTTCCTGAGCTTTTGAGGCACCTCTGGGAATGCTTTTAAGCAGGAGCATAGAGAAGGTGTTGGAGGAGTTTGTACAGCCCGGGCCACGCCATCTCCTGAGAAATTTGAATTTATATTTGGGTGAATTTTCCCTTTTTCCCTGACATTCCAGGTTTAGCGTCTGTAGGAAAGCTCTGAAGAGCAGAGAGCATCCAGGAGAGGGCAGTGCTGGTCTCATATATCAGCTGCCAGAAAGCCAGGGCTGGTGAGGAAAGCCAGAAAGCCAGGGCTGGTGAGGAAATAGTGATGTGAAGTGTTCTTCTCATGTAATCAGTTCAATTAGTCAGGGACAGATTCTTCTGCCAGATTCACATTCATTTTATATTTGTATCTTGCCTATCTCTATCATAGAAGTAATGAGATGTTGTCAAGGTAAATTGTGACAGCAGCACTGCCTTCTGGTTTTATTTTTTTCCCTGCTTAAAATGAGATCTGGGAGTGAGAAAGGGGATGAATGATCATCTTAAGATTTTATTTAATAATAGTGACAGCAAGTAAAGAATTTATTACATGAGAAACACTTTTCAATGTTTTCGGAAAGAGAACAAACACCATCGTCTTTCCCCTTTGTCCAGAAATTTCCCTGTGCTCAGATCCCTCAGCCTGGGTACCCATCACTTGTAACTCACTTGAACAGTGTGCCAGGTTTCCTCATTCATTTCATCTCAAAGGACCCCGGCAGCCTTGACTACACCCAGTTGTAGCTAAGTCAGCAGAGATCAGATCCTTTCATTGCCTTGCAGCATGGTACCAAGGCCTTAAATCATGGAAAGAGGTAGGAACAGAGATGATAACAAAGCTCCTAAAATATGGGAGACAAACCACATGTTTGAGCTAACTGGAGCCAGACAGTGAACTGCAGTGATCCACACTGGACATGACAAATGCACAGCTCACCCTGGCCTCCATCTGTAAGAAAGGGAGAATGACAGACACACTTTGGCTCCCAAGGAAAGATGTATTTGTGATCTGAAATGTCCCAGGAGCCACAAGAATTGTCTTGCTCTCAGTGCTGGAAAAGAGGGTGTTTTATGCCCAGCAAGCTGGAAGACTGGGACATCAGCCTGTGTTTGTATAATGTATGTTGGAAGTACCTGCCATTTATCTCTTCTGCACTCGTTCTCCAAAACAGATACTTCTTTCCTGTCTGAGTTTCTCTTGCCAAGTGCCCAGCTCCTCCACAGAAATGGAGAACTGGACAAATTCTTAAAAAAAGTATCTCTTTCAACCCTGAAAATATTGTAGTTTAGAAATTAAACAAAGTTTGGAAAATGATGCTCTGAGCAGTCTCCATTTATCAGTTTTTGAAGGGCTTGTATTATATAGGCAAAAAAAGAACAAAATCCTGCCAGCTAGTTGAGTTTTCATCTTTATATAACCCAAAGCTCTTAGTGCTAGTTAGTCATGTTGCATATTAACATCAACATTCAAAGAAAACTTGTTTGCAAATTTGTCTTGAGGACAACCTAGAAGATGTTCAGTAAATGACCTCTTTTTCAATTCACCACCTCCTTGAGGGCATTTTGGAGTCACAACAAGCCTGAAGACATCTTACTTGAATGACATCTCAGACTCTGCAAAGCAAGCAGGGTAAGGACTGGGACGTATTTAACTGGAGAAACTTCCAAGACAAACCCAGCTACCCCCAGGAGGTGACATGAGAATTTCAGGGCTGAACCAATGTTACTGGATGACGGCTGTTACTGACCTGGCTGTTTTTGTACAGCCTAACTTCACCCTTAGGTAATCCACTTACCTACATATGACGATATTCAATGATGTATTTGTAATTGGAGCTCCCTCCACCCAATGGGAAAGCTTTCAGTTGGTTATTAGTCAGAAAGATCCCATCAAACTCAGTGAGGGGACGAAATTTTTTAAATGTTAATGTGAGGAGAGGTGAACATAAAGGAACTTTTCTCAGACAATGCATTCTATTTGCTTGACATCCGCTGCAGGGTCTGAAGTGAAATTATACCCAAACATATCTAGAGTGCAAATAACTGTGATAGAAAATGGCAAAGTATTTCTTATGTCAGTGACAAACCCTTTCAAAGGGAAAGGCTTACTTGGGGCCTTATCATAATTCTGATTCATGCTTTCTGAGAGAGACAGTCGTTCGGGGATTGCTGGATTGTTGCTGTTTTGTAAATTTCAGGAGAGGAAAGGCTGAAATCTGGGCAGTCATCATCTGATTACACCAGCTCCTCCTGAAATGTTAAGTGTATATAATGCTTTTTCCTTATGGAGCTTAAACTGATAACAGCCTTGCTGTTAAAATGCTATATAGCGTAATGGAAGAAGCTGATGCTTTCTGCTGGGTAGTGCACTTTTGTCAGTGAAATTTCTGTAGAGGTGATGACTTCTTTAATATGTTCTATCCAGGAGGCTCTGTTCCTAGTTTGAATATTTGCCTTTGGGATCCAAGTACAGACAGGTGTGTCTGCAGAGGGGAATAAAATTCCCTCCCCCACCTCACTGCTTTATTGCACTGAATCTCAGCAGGAAACACGTGGCTGGCAGCCTCCTATTTACCATGAATGAAGGTCAGTCAGTACCCCACCAGTTTTCATTCTCCCTCCATAATTGCTTCTCACATTGAAAGAAATATTTTTTATAACTCTCTGACACTGTGTGCTCATGCATAGCTCATGTCATGGATTTATTTTCTCTTCCAGCTTGCTGGCATGTCCACTTTTAGTTCATCTTCTAACTCTTTTTCCAGGAAAGGTTTCTTAAAACCACATATGCGTGTGTATAAAAGGCATGCAGTCTTCAGTTTCAGTCATCCCTTCCAGCTGGCCTCACAAGTTCTGCAGTTGGGTCAATATGAAAGAAATAAAGCAAATTAGCTAGGTTTGTATCGCAAGTTTTAGAGACAGTTTAATTGAGTGGCAAAATATTTCAGTCACTTGCATTTACTACTTCATATTATCTTGTATGAATAAAGCATGCTTGTGAAAATTCCTTCAGAAAATAATAATCTGGGAAAAGTTATTTGGATTTTGTTACTCTGCTTGTGTTGCACAGCTGAGAAAGAGGCTGCCTTCAGCCAGAAATCAAAGCTTTGTCATAAAATCTAGATCTTCTGTAAGAAAATAAGAATTTTGGGGAGACTAATAAAGAAAATATTTCTTGTTTTTAGTGGAAAATCCACTATTTAGTAGGATGAGTTATAATGTGTTCTTAGAGTTAAAATCTGGGGACAGTATTCTCAGTGAACATTGCACAATGTGTGGTCTGATAGCCACTAAATTTTCATGCAGTTCCAGTGTGTGTGCAAACCAGGCCAAGGTAGCTACATACGCTGTCATGATAGGTCCAGAGCCAAACTAGACTTAAAAATGTAAATATAACTTTGCATACAGCTGGACCATCTTGGTCATCAAAAATGTGGCCCTTGCAGCTCTGATTTCTGTGCACAGAAACAAACTGGCGCAGTGCTGACCTTCCTGTGCTCAGAGCCCACCCTGCCCTGCCTCTCCATCTCTGTTGGAGCAGGCAGCATGTGCCCATCATGTTTTGAAAGCTTCTTTTGACATGCTAATGTAAGCCCAGCTTCAAGAGTAGCTTAAGGGAATATGTTTACTCCTGACTCTGGTGTCCAACCTGTAAGCACACAGTCCTTTACAGTGTTTAGGTGTGATAACCAGGGACAAAAACCACCTTGTACTCCCAAGCTGGATTTCAAAAGCCTTTGGTCTCTCTGGGCCTGCCTCCTACCTGTGAAAGGAGTTAGGAAGGTATATGCCTAAAGCTTCCACAGAGTGCCATATCGAGGATCACAAATGTGAACAAAGCCAGACTGAACAGATGACGTGGAAATCCAAGCTGGTGTCATTCTCCACATTGAAAATTGGTGGGATAATTTATGTCTGTTATATTTTTCCTGGTTTTCCTTCTATAGCTAGTGTAGCAGATATGCAAGCTAGTTAAAGGATCATTAATTTATTCTGCCATTCCCAGGGTTGGAATTCCTTGCTGATATGTTGATGAAACTGTACTCAGGTGGAGAGTCTAATTAAGAGCACAGCAGTTGACAAAGCTGGCTAAATTCAGACACCATCCACTGCAAAGCAGAGAAGTCTGACCAATATAAAAAGGCAGGGTTTTTTTCTGTGGTTTTTTTTTCTATAAGACATTCAGGTTTTTTTTTAAAGGATTAGAAAATGAAAAAAAAAAGGACCAGTTAGATATGTATTTTGTGTAGGTACATATACATATGTGCATATATATGTATGTGCATGTATAGCTATATGTATAACAGAAACAAAATTGGGTTGGTGTGATTTTCAGATTAACTGAAAACAAATCCCTTGGCTTTTGCTGATATGATAAAGATTAAATATCACAGTGGCTTTCCAGAAATTCCTTTTTTTGTTTGGCAAATTTCTAAACCACAAAATAATAACTCTGAGCCTTTGCCAAACCCCTTCCCCACTGAGTTCCCTGAGATCCCTTTTGCTGAATCAGAGCATAACATTACCATGTGTGTTTATGGTAACACCTCCACAACCCCTTTTGGCTAGAACATTAGTGAAACTGCCCATGCTTTTGACTAATTGATGAGTAATCAAATATCATCTAATATCCAGTTTCTTCAGACAGTCCACTCATTAGGACTGAATTATAGAGCTGAGAGATATAATTTTCTTTTCTTAGCTATCACTGAGCTGATATTTTACTGTTGGCCAGTTTTATTTTCCTGCTGCCTTTTCCTGTGTTGTTTGGTTTTTTTTATTTGGTGGACAGATACAATAGCTGTGATTTGTGTTGGATTTAACACAGTTAAAATCCAAACTATTCTCAAGAATAATGCTGCTGCTTCTCCTTCAACCCCAAGTTATCGGTTCCCTTGTCTGCATTTCCCACACCAAAGCTGGTGCAGGTCTCTGATGATTCAGGCCAATGAGATGCTCTGGCTGAAAATGAACTTAAAATAAAAACCTGGAGAGGTTTATGCCAGTCTTGAGTACATTGTCATAACAAAAATGGGAGAGGTAATGTATATCCTGCTGCGCAGAGCACAGATTTGAAGAGTCCTCAGTTATCCAAAACTCATATTAATACACAAATGACCCTCTTTGGTAGTGTCTGTATAAAAATGCTCAGTGTTAGATGCAGCATTAATGGGAACCAGAGCCCAGAAATACTTCATGAACAGATTAAGATGCCCAAGATGGGGATGGCTCTGGTCCTTTCCTGCAAGTCTTGGTTCAGGATAATTATGTCTCGCCCACTAGCTTCGCAAATCCTCCAGAGATGAGCAAAATTATTTGCTATTAAATCTTACTAAATTAATTAGGTTATTTTGATGGACTACATTTGGTTCATTTCGGAAGCAGCACTCCAGTTTCTGCAAACCACATCACCATTCTGAGTGCATAATCTTTGACAACATAAGTTCCTTTCATGCAGATTTTTCTAGTCTAAAAAATCGAGCACTGGGAGAAAAGCAGTGTTTTGTTCAGAAGTGAAGTTTTTTAAGTTTTGTTTTTTAGCATAAACCATTTCTAATTCTTGTATTTTGCTTTGTGTAAGAGAACTGGAATGAATGACTCACAACATAATCATTTGGTCATAGTTGTTATAGAACAATAAAGATTTTGCTTTCTTTTTAATGTTCTATCTGCAAAGTGGGGATAGAGTTTCTGTCTTAGAGAAATGTTACAAAGATTTGTTGGTTAATGCTTGGACTGCATTTAACTGTGCTAAATACTATACAATTATTTAATGTCCCAGTTACAAATGGTTAACACTGTGTTGTCTCCTTGGAACATTGCTCACTTATTTTATTTTTCAAGACCATGAACATCTGAATGAAAATTTTAAATATAAACGAGTGTAATGTTTCAAACATCAAAGAACAAATGTGATGTTTTTTAATAATGCTTAGAAGAATACTCCAACGCATGAATTTTTCTGTTTCCTCCTAATACCCAATATGTTTCCATCATTTTATGCAACACTGACAAAAAATTCTTGCTGTACTTCTTTTTAATCTCAAGAAGGCTCTTGTATATTTTCTTCTTCCTGTGGCCTAGATTGTGACATGGTTTTATTGCAGCACTCACCTTTAGAGGATAGAGCTATTTATATGATCAAATTTCAGGTGTGCTCAAAAACACGAGTGCAGTGTTGAGGAGTCTAATAAAAGCTCATCACTTATTAATTGGAAACTAGTTTTAGTATGTGCAGCTGAGCACAAAAAATAGCAAGACTGAGTCATTAAAAGAGCTGGTAGAAGAAAGTCTCTCTGCTTTTTGTAAAGAGTTGAGAGCTTCAGGCCTCAACACCACACACCCTCTGGTTGTGGCAGCCACTTGTAACGAGCACTGTCATTTTGAGGGGTTTTATTTATTTATTTGATTTCACTTGCTGGGGTCTCTAAGCACCAGCCCAACACCAAACAGCCCAGCTGCCACTGGATGGAGAGCAAAGCAAACAAGAGCATGTCTCAGTGGTCTAGAAATTGTGAGTGTACTCCCCATTCATATTTGCTAGATTTATAAAAGAATTATAAACAGAAACAATTGAAAAAATTCCTGCATAACTCAGTTACCTTTGATATCCCCTCCTATATGTTGTACTCTGACCATGGCACTTAGAGAGTCATGTTCTTCCTGTGGTACATTGAAGGATCTCATGTTGCTGAATTTGTCCCTGGGTGTTGGATGACTTTCTCTCCTTCCCTCACAGTGGTGGGACACCCTCCAGGGGAAGGGGCCTGAGCTCCTGCTGAGGCAGATGGCTTTGTGGTACAGATGGGTCTTACCTTGTATTTTAGGGATACCCCAGTCTTTCCTTGCATGCAGAGTGGAAAGCAAACAGCCTCTATGGTCATGGCTTATTAAAAACCTCTTCTAGGAATTTTTGGATCAAAAATACAAATGTCTGATGAGATCAGATGCTGCTAAACTGGATTGCTAACTGGAGTTATAGCGTAAGACTTAGAAATTAAGACATTCTTCACGTCGAGTTTTAGATGCCCCAGTTTTTTCATTAGACCTGGTCTGTGACCTGTGAGGAGATTTATCTCCTTCAACAGTTCAGTTCAGGTTGTATCTGCATTTTCATGGCTTTCTGTAGTCAGACCTAGGACTTCCTGTTGCCAAAGCTGAATCACAGATGAATTTCAGAGATGCAGCCTGAAGACAGCGATCCAATCTGTCACTAAAAGACATCCTTAAAATAAGAGTCTTCAGGTGTGAGATACATTTGTCATGTACTTACCTACATTCTCTGAGATAAAGAGTCTCACTTTCATGGAGGGACAGACTTCACAGCCCACCATTTATGGAAACCTCCACTTGGATGAGACCTACCTTACACTACACTTCAAGAACCTGCATCCCCAAAATCAGCACCCCAGGCTTTTAAATCCACCACTACTTTCCAAATACAGGCTAACAGAGCATTTTTCTTTCTCACTTTCTGTGATACACCTTCACTTCTTGAAACCTTATGCCTGACTACCCTTGGCTCTATCTTTTTTTAACCTGTTGGAATATATAATTGGTTCTGCATGTATTTCAGTCTGCTGCCTGTGATCTCATCCAGCTCCCAGTTCTCTGCTGTCCAGCTATCTAGTCAGTCGGTCACTGGCTCGACAGAATTCCTTGGTGAGATGCTACCTGTTATACGGTAGAAAACCTGCAAGACACAGCAGCTTTTACCTCCCAAAGATCAGCTGCCATGCAGTGTCTTGTTCCTGCTTGAGGCAGCAACTCTCAGCTCTTGAACTTTTCAGTTCATTTCCATACATATTGCTGTCCAAAATTAATGCTTTTCACATTTCAACCTGCTAAAATATGCAGTCAGAAAATCAGCACATTTGATAAGCAAGCAGATCATGAACTGCTTGTGAGCCACTTTTTGGTTGTCACTATTATAGTTAGATAGATAGAAACTACAGAAAAAATTGCCCATAGTATCTAAATATGAAAGCTTTGAGAAAGAAATTAACATTTTCTTTATCTTTTGACAACAGAATAGTATGTCTTTGTCTCTCCTGAAATTCCACCAGAGGTACAGCAAGGATGAATCTGCTCCATAAAAACAAAATTACACAAAAGAAAATTAAACTAATAAAAAGAGAGAGAGATTATAATAACAATAAAAAACAATTGGCAAAAGGGAAAACAACTCTCCCTCCTTATTGTTATGCATTCAGAATCAGTGTCTTACTCATTTGTTAAACTTTTATGGCACAGGCAGTCTCCAATACTAATTTTGTTCAGCATGAAAGTGCCCTTTTTAATGGGATGAATATGATGCTTCCAGTGCAGGCAAGAGCAGGCATCTGGGGGATGCTAATGGTATATTCTACTCTGCTGGAAGTTTCTGGACAAAACACCTTTGCCTTCTTTCTTCTTCCACTGTTTTTCTACCCTAACCTGCTGATGCTGCACGAACATCTGGTCAAAACCCACCTGTTAAAACCAGCTGTAAAGTAATTTTGATACCAACATGCTGCAGCTTTCATTGGCAGGCTAAAAAAAATCACTTTTTCAAAAAGTAAAATCTTTAGCCACAAAAATGAAATGGTGTCCTTGTGGAAATGACATGTGCATTCCTCATGGGAAGTGCAGCCAGGTGATGTCCTGCCATGGCTGTCCATGAGCCACCAGGCTTCCATGGGACATCGTGTTGGGGCTGTCCCTTGGATTCTCCTACTCGATGAATCATAGATTGGGTTATCCTAGGACAGGGAGAGAAAGAAGCACTGCCAGGGATATTTATTTGCAATAATGGGAATTCCTGTTACAAAAAGAATGTCCTCCATCCTTCTATGACAAATGAAGAATTAAAGTTTCACAAGTGACAAATTGAAAAACCTGTGTACAGTGATGAAAGGCTTTGCTTCAAGGTCTTCATATGGGTAAGCGTACAGCTGAGCCCAACCTGACTGGAATTTCAGCATCCATAATAGAAATAATTAGCTATACTGGTTCATATGCACAGGTTTTCATTATTTGCCAAGCTTTATTTAGTGCCACTGTGTGAATCCTAACAACACACACAGCTCTCCAGGACTTTTGAAAAAGTAGGCCATTTAAACAGGCGAATATCACAGGGTAACCTTAACTATTGGTAAGAAGATAGACCAGAAATTATGTTCATGGCCATACTTGCAAGACTCTGATGGTAATAATAATAATAATAAAAGAAGATATCATGCCATTGACAAATAGAAACAATTTTATATCTAATAGGATTTAAGTAATAAAGGCTGAAGGGCTGCAACGGCTGCAAAGAGATTAGATACGTTATGTTTTCTCAGTGTAATAAAACTTGTCAAATAAAGCTGAATAAAATCTTCTTATCTGTGTCTCTGGTTTATTTTTCCTGCAGCCTCTTTCTTTTCAGCTGATTGCAGGAATCACCATTTCTCTGGAATGGTTACACACACGACAGTTCAATTAGAGTCAAGTTAGTGAAAGTTATTGCTGGGTTTGCTTTTGGTCGCACCTTTTCTTTTTAAAGTAAAGGACATCTGCAACATTTGGAAAGAATGAAGCAGATCAAAAACTCACTCTGCCAATCTCTGCTGATATTTACTGGATGACTGGGCTGGACTGTGCATATCAGTGTAGCACTATTAAATTTAGTATTGCTTTACACAAGATCTGGTTCTGATTTTTAAAAAAACCCATCAAAACAGCAAGACGTCCATCCCCAGTCACACTTGATTCTGCCTTGGCTGCTCCAAGGCTGCCCTTGTTCTATCTCCTTCTTCTCACCTGTCTGCTCCCATCTCTGGGCACTGTCTGGAGTCCTTCTCCATTCTTGCTGCTCCTTCTGCCTCAGTTTCTCTGCATGCTTAGAGGAAGGTCTCACGGTTTGTCTTTCTAGGGCTGGTGTGCTAATCTTTGCCAAGACCTTTAGGATATGCAGATGGAATTTGCATTCAGAAGTGTGAGTTGTTATTATTAGTGTTAATTAGATGTGACAGGCTGACATTCTGCTAACCTTTCCCTGAAATCCAAGGCCAAACCTTTGTCTGGGTTACAAAAATTCTTGGATTTTCCATGTGGTCCACCCTTCCATCCAGGTCAGTATTTCTGAACTTACCTGTGTGTCTGATTTAAATTGCACAAGCATCTAAAGCAGGGGTATTGTTTTAAATACCGAGCGGGAAGAGTGAACGACGTTTGAGCAGTGTTGAGTAAGTTTGAGCAGTGTTGCTGTTGCCTTTGGCATGTACTTGAACAAAGTTTTTACCTCCCAAGTCAAAGCAGTGGACCTAGTAAGAAAAGCCAAGGGATCTGTCCAAGCTGATGTAATACGTAAAGACACAAACATCATCCATAAATCAATAGGCATTGATTTAGGTAAATGAGAGCTTTGCCCTTAGGTAAGAAAAAAATATATTTATTTGTATGTATGTGTTTAAAATATTTCATGCAGAATTTCTGGGGACACATATCCAATATCAATTAAAATTTAAGTGTGTTGTGTCAGTGCCCACAAACCCATTGTTTAAGATTTTTATTTTTCTTTTTGTCAAATTAAAGTTTTCTCCTGCATTTCTCCCTCCAGGTAGAAAGTTCAGGAAACCAGTGCATGATGACAATATGGTAACCAATTAGGGAAAAAAACCCTGAAACCAGCTGCTGGTGCTGAAACTACTGTCAAAATCTGCAGTGTATCTGTGCTGAAACAATTTCTGGCCACCTTTTTAAACACATCTCTTCCTTGGGGTAGAGGGGGAAAAAGGAAATTTCTGTATAAATTTAATCTAATAATTTAATTTAGTGTCAGTCCTGATTGCATGGAACTGGGAAAACAGTGGAAAATAAGGATAAGTGTAAAGCCTGTGTCACCCTGCAGACAAGTGCTGCAGTCAGTTCTGAGTGAGCCCGTGTGAGTCCCCAGGGAGGTAACTGCAGTAACCAGAGTGCTCCCAGCCTCCAAGCTGGCATCACAGACCCCGGATGTGCAGGTTTATTGGAAGGATGGGGGAGATTCAGATGCTTCTCTTCTTTTAATAGCACAGGACATCTGATGACTGGAAGGATGCATTACTCTGAATTTGAAGACTCTAAAGCAACGAGGCCGATCAGCTGCCAGCAGGATGTACAAGCACATCACTCTCATCTTGTTTGTCTGATCCCAGCTGCAGCCCTGGCCTCCAGTGTGGAGCAGGCTGAAATGTAAAAATGCCCCATGTCAGTCCAGTGCTCAGCATCTCAGAGGGTCCTGGGCTCTCTTCCCCATCTCCCCGTTTCTCCACCTATATGTTTCTACTTCAAGAATATTTTTCTTTCCTCACAAGGTAAGGGAAGAATTGTATTGGGAAATTCTCTTCACAGGTTTAAATGAAGAATGACTCCACTGATTTGAATACTGTTCATAGAATCATAGAATATGCTGAGTGAGAAGGGACCTACAGGGATCACCAAGTCCAGTCATTGTCCCTGCATCGGATAAGTTTGATTGGTTTGTTTCCAGCTGAAGTTGAAATCCATTTGTTGAGATGACTTTAGGTATAGGTGATAAAAGGTGTTACGATAGTAGTTAGGTGGGTAAAATAGCACTTTAGAACATGCAAACCTTTCCCACTTGTTTCCCTATTCTGTGATATCCAGTTTTTCACAGTGGCTCAGGTATAAATAAACATAAGAAGAGCCTACAAAAATTGTCCAAGGAGGCCAATGGCATCTGGCCTGGATCAGCAACAGTGTGTCCAGCAGGACCAGGGCAGTGCTTGTCCCCCTGTGCTCAGCACTGGTGAGGCCACACCTTGAGTGCTGTGTCCATTTCTGGGCCCCTCAACTCAGGAAGGACATTGAGGTGTTGGAGTGAGTCCAGAGAAAGGCAGCGGAGCTGGTGGAGGGTCTGGAGCACAAGTCCTGTGAGGAGCAGCGGAGGGAGCTGGGAGTGTTTAGCCTGGAGAAAAGGAGGCTCAGGGGAGACCTTATCACTCACTACAACTGTATGAAGGGAGATTGCAGCTAGCGGAGGTAGGGCTCTTCTCCCAGGCAACCAGGGACAGGATGAGAGGACACAGCCCCAGGGTGCACCAGGGGAGGTTAAGGGGAAGATCAGGAAGAATTTCTTCACAGAAGGGGTGATTAGACATTGGAATGGGCTGCCCAGGGAGGTGGTGGAGTCACCGTCCCTGGAGGTGTTCAAGGAAAGACTGGACGTGGCACTCAGTGCCATGGTAGGGTTGATGTGCTGGTGTTTGGTCATAGGTTGGCTTCAATGACCTCAGAGGTCTTTTCTTAACTAATTGATCCTGTGTTTCTGTAAAGCCATTCCTTTCTCTCACCTGAGCAAAGGCTTTTTCTAAAAATTCCTTCCCACCAAGGTACACTTTTCCCAATTTGACAGGATATTTTAAAAGGCACCTGCATGGCTCAACCCTCTGCACACGAAACTCTTCATGTAGGTACAAAGCCATCTTGTTTTTCTAGGAATATGAATAGGTGTCAAGACAGCATAGTGGAGAATTTCATCCTCTGCTTAAATTTCTCCCCCTTCCTCTCTTCCTTCAAGGTTATAAAAGAATCTTGTGTGCAAGTAGAGATTTGCTTTAGCTCTTGTCAGAAGTTCACATTTTAATATTAGTTTCTTTCTGTTTTGTTTGGGTTTTCTCATTTTCTTTTGCTGGTAAAGACTTAATGAATGGTAACATGACAGAAAACGCTGTGACCCAAACTGTGGATGGTTTGCTGCCACCAAAGTCCTTTGAGCCTTAGAGTTCATCCTTATCACTGCTATTGGATATAACAGCATTTTCAGATTACTTTCTTGCAACAGTTTTCACACATGATTGACAGATGTAATAAGCAGGTAGGCAAGAAACTCAGTTTGTTGCAGGACAATGGATATGTGCATTAGAAGCCTTCTGAAATGCAGAATGTTACTAAAAGCCATAGCCTGATATCAGCAATGAAGATGGCTACAAACCACTCAGTGCATTTCAGTTCTTAATATTTCATTTTTGTTTGTTGCTTATCTTTTGTAATAGATCAGTACTCATGTCCTCAAGGTATTTCTTGCATACCAGGAGCCCTCAGGACATGGAAACCAATTAAAGACAGTGATATTCTTGCTTCAGCATTAAGCCAGGGAAAGAACTGACAGGAATTTCAAGTTCACTGTGCATGCAGGAGCTGGTTATCATTTCCATATGGCTTTCAGACTGTCTCACACTAAAACCCACACCTGAGGGAGACCCAGAAGAGCCTGGGGCATGATTTGTTCAAAACTGCTTTTGATTCCAACCAGCATAATTTATTGGAAACATTCTGCTTTTTTTGGAAACATTCACAGCCGGTCTGGGAGCTACTGAAACATATTCCTATAACGTAGAAGAGATTTTGAAAGACAAAGCTCAAAGTAGCCATGGCCAGGGGTTGGACAAAGTGCCTTGTGACTGTCCGTGCAGCAGGCCCCGGATCATACATGCACTCATGTTTTCAGTCACTTGTGTTTTGGTTTTGGTTTTTTTTTTTTTATATTGGACATCTAGAAGTTCTACGGCAAGGCCAAGCTGGAGTCCCACTATCCCAGCCTTGCACAAGCAGGATTTCACCAAACTGAGCAGCTGCTCCTCGCATTCCCCAGCTGGTACTGTATGGAATGCTGTGTGATGGTGACCAGGGAGAGAAGGTGCAGGAAGGAGGTCCTTAAGGACTAAAAAGCTAATTATGCATATGACATCTTAGCTCATATTTGCAGCCTGGCCATGTCCTCGGCCTGTGCTCAGGAACACAGTGCCAGCTCCAGTGCTGTTTTATGAACAGCTTTTTCCTGCCTGAAAGAGGAAAGAGGGATAGTGCTACAGACCTCAAAGATTTCTGGGGAGTAGCTTGACATTTCTAATTTTGGCTTGCCTCTTTTACCCTCACCAGCAGCTCCTCAGTTTTTCAGCACACAAAGCTTGCATAAATATAAGCACTGTATTTCTCAGCAGGAACCCCATAAACTAATGGAACGAAAATATTTTATAAAAATGTCAACCTTCATTTGATACGTGTGCAAGGTCCAATAACTGTATTATAGATGACAACCTTGTGTAATTACATTGTTGTTTTACCTGTTCTTATCCTGGTGCAAATCTAATTCCCAAGAAGTTTTGACTAAATGAAGGGGGTTTCTCAGATGACTTTCAAGGGGAGATTTGAGTATGAGCCACCCTCTTCTTCCTGCATCTTTTCAGTCTCCTATCTATTCCCATTTCAGCCTGAGGCAAGTGAAGGCTCGTGACTTGCTCTTTCACCAGCAGTTCCTATGTGTGGTTAAATGGCTGCAGTGTTTCTCTGCAAAAGTCATTGAGTTTCAGAGAGAGGTGAAGCGGTGCTGGTTATACTGCACTTTGTATTTTGAGGTTGTCCAGATATACATTTGAGATAAGAGACTAGGGATGTTTCTGATTAACACTACCAATGTTTGCTGTCTGTGCAGCAGGAGAGATAGACCTGCACTGCTCCGAGTGCATCTAATGAGAGTCCATGGCTGTAAGGAGTGAGTAGGCAAACATTCATCTCACTGACCTTGGCTATCTACAAGATGCAGCTCTGATCTGACTGCCTTGTCCAAGCTTTCTCTGTACTTGGTGGAGAGGTTAATAAGTCTCTCCAGTTTCCGACACCTCTCTCAGGCTGAGATTAATCATCTCAGGTGATAATCGTTCTCTGTTGGCTCCGGTGGAAGCTGATGTGACCAGCATGGATTAGATAGCTATGTTTCAGATGACTGATTTCCTTATACCACTGGGTTTGGTAAACTGAAGTCTTCTGTACAGGATGGAAAGGAATAGCCAAAGCCATCTTTTCATGATGCATGGTGCCAGGGAGTGTGACTGTCAAGTACCCACACATCTTTACTTGTACACCCAGCTTGGGAGCAGGAATAGGAAATTGGATTATGATTCTTGCTCTTCTGTCATTTCTTCAAATAGCAGATTGATAAGTAAGCTCAAAATGGATATTCACAAACATGTAATAAATCCATTATATAGCAAACAATAATGAACAGGTTCTTTTGGTTGGGATTTTCTTATACTTATAGAGCATATTAAGTCTGTTTTTAATTGTTGAGGCTAAAGAAACACATAGCTTCTGATCTGCTTTTTAATGACTGAAAATCTAACAGCACTGTAATATTGCCGATTCCTTCTGACCCCGTGGAAGAATAATCATAAAAAAAACAATCTTCAGGGCTCAAGGTGAGATTATCTGTCATTCTCAGCAGCAGGAGCTGCTCAGAATGTTAATCAATGCTGTTTCCAAGTTCAGAGCCACTTACTTCCAGAAGAAAACACCTAAACTTTTCAGTCCTAATTTAAGTTGTCCCAGTGGTACATCTTTCCTTCGCACTCTGCTTCTTGTACCCCTACACTGCCCACATGTAACTGTCAAGGGCTTAACAGCCCCTCTTCACTCATCATTTACATTTACAATGAGTGAAACAACAGAACAGGTTGCTCAGAGAGGTGGGAGATGCCCCATCCCTGGTAACATCTGAGGTCAGATGGGGCAGGACACTGAGGCACCTGATCTAGTTGAAGATATCCCTGCACATTGTAGCGGGGTTGAACTGGATGGGCTTTAAGGGTCCCTTGAATCCTAACTGTTCTATGATTTTATGAGCAGTTATCCTGGTCAAAAATGACAAAACTGAAATGAGAAATTAGGAAGGGTCATTTCTGTGTTCTGGCTGGGAAGATGTATGGATACTGGTTTGGATGCCTCCATGCTGTGATGTCCTGGTACTTGGCATTAAAGATTCTGCCACAGTACAGGTGATGTTAGTCCACATGCCCCATAAATAACCAGTTAAAAAAATAGTAATAAAAAGGTGAAACCTGAAGCCTGTGAACAGGACCAACTTGTAAAATTTGGCATCATCCTGTGGGCTTGACTTTGACCAGTCTCTAAATCAATCCTCTCCTTCATGGTTTGCACCAGCAGGTGCAAAACCTGCCATACCTCTGTTGGGACATTTTAATATCCCTGTCACAGGCTGTGCTGTGCTACTGCCCCAAAGAGCACAGAGTGGCTCCCCCTTCCCAAAAGGCTCCCTCCAAATGCACAAGAGCATGGCAGGAGAGCAGAAGCTCTGTGTGCTCCGTTCAAGGAGTAGGGGTCTGAAATCAGGAGTAGCCATTTGCTGACAGACTGATTTATTTTCATAGCATTACATTTACATGGACTTCACTTGCAGGAAAGGACCAATATATAATTTTTCCCAACTTTTATATTTAAAGCCTTGTTTAAAGAACTTTAATTAGGATCAAGGATTAAATTAAAGACACTGGTATTAAAAGAAATATTGCAGCATCTGCCTTTTCATCACCTATGAATGAAGCCAAGCAGCAGGACCAGCATGAAAAACCAGCATGAAAAGCCCCACAAACAGAGTATTTTCCAATTTAATTATATATTTTATGAACAGGAAACTGTTGATTTTTGGGGGAACTGCAATAAGAATTTACATATTCTGCTTATAAACATTTCTTGGGGCAATTTATCTCTGTTTACAAATGACAGTTTTCTTCTAAGTATTTGTTGTGTTTATTGAACACCTCTGTGATAAACACAGGTTAGAGGGCATCCAGACTCTAACACTGCATGTGTTATTTTACATTTTTCTCTTCCCCCGTGTTTTCTTTGGTTTGGGTTTGTTGACCTCCTAATGCCTTTGCTCCCTCACCTGAAACACCAGGAAACATATCAAATCTCCATGGGGGAAAGGTAATCTTTAAAACTTGTTTTGGTTTCCAATGCAGCAGCAGCACAAAGTCAGAGTACACTTGACACAAATAACCTCAGTCTTTAACCTGCAGCCCCGCCCTGCGTAACGTTCAGTAATTTTGCCAACATGTCAGGGAAAAAAAATATTCCTGGATTTTTCTTCTTTGGGGCAAACAAGAAAGCACTTGTCAAAGAAAAAACATTTTAGTATTGGAGTTATGGCTCTTCTTTTTCATCTCTCCTACTTCAGTTACTTTGGCAAGATGCTTGGTTCTAAGTGCTGGAGTTTGAGAACAGAGTGTTTTAAATTTAATTTTATTCTTTTGAAAATGGATATCATTAGCTGTAAGTTTCTGGGAGACATTTTCAATGTGTATGAGTCTTACTGATCCCCCCATGGGAGATGCATTCCTGAATGTAAACTTTTGGCATCTGCCATAATGAGGCTTTGTCAAAACAGAGAGGAGCTCCTCTTGCAGCAGCCTGGGATCAGGGCCTGGGAAGCACCAGCACTGTGCTGTCTCCGGGGGATGCTGGCTGCCTGTCACACACCCCCTGTGCGGCCTTGGGCAAGTCATTTGAGAATGGTCCAAAGCCAGGGAGTTTCACAGGTTTATAAACCTGCAGAGACTGTGCTTTCAGCGAGTGTTTCCTGCTCCTGCAGGATTTCCCTCATTGAATTTATCTTTAAACTTTGCTACGTCTTTGAGTAAAACTCATGTAAACCTGTCTTAACTTTAGCATGCCCAGTAACACTACAGCTCTCAGCTCTCATTCCCCTGGTTGATTACTATTCACATCAAAAAAACTTTGGTGTTCTTGAGGAAGCACAAGGCCTGGAGTTTTTATTTTCCCTCTATAATATCATTACATAATGAATACAATAGAGGAAACAGGATTTAATTTCTGACTCACAAATGCCACTACCTCAGCAATACAGCAATACCTGAGCTAGCTCGGTGTGAGAGTCCAGATCCCGATGCAGTTTAATTGAATATGCTGATTATTAGCTACTGCAGCCTGAGTTGTCAGTCAGAGTGGAACTGTACTGAACAGCGGCACTGACCAGCTTGTGGCTTCTCACCCCAGATACCAAGGCATCTCTTCACAATTCCTGTTGGTGCATGCCATGCTTACAAGGCAGGACTATTTGGACAGGAGAAGCTTTCAGGCAGAGCTCAAATTTTGCTTACAGACATCTGGAAGCCCTGGGGAATAATAATGCAATACTTACACTCAGACCAGGCTTCCAGGGTCTGACCAGGTCCAGCATGTGGCCAGCTTTTAAGTGCTGAGCTCTCATTTAGCCTGCTCAAGAAAGAGCCTTGTAAAAGCACTCTCACATCAGGGATGCTGCAACACGATCAGATAAACAGTATTGTGACAGACTAATTCTCCATGTAGTTTGAGCAGGATTAAGGTGCCTAAACATAAGCATCTAGGGGACCCCACCAGGTCTCAACTGCTGTTTTAAGTGAGCATTTCTGTTTGTGCAGAACAAGCAGGAAATGCTGCTTGGAATTGTCTAAGGGCATTGGAAACAGCTCTAGACTCCAATGTATGGATATTTCAGTGACAGCACGACTAGCTGAAGAAAAACGCCTAAATCTACTCCAGCTGGATCAAGAAGTATGATTTACAAACTTCAGTGATCTGTTAAAGCATCTGCTTCACAAAGCTAGGCTGCTTAAACCCAAACTAATCCACTGTGAATTTAGTCTTTTAAGACAGGGTTAAGAACCTGTGTACCAGTGTCCCTTCTGTGGTCAGACAAATGAGAGATGCATCTAAGAGTTTACCTAAAATCTAGCAGATTCTACATGGGATTATTCTGGGGTTCCCCAGCTAAAAATTCTTGGCCAGGTGCTTTTTCTTTACATGCTTATTTTGATCCACATGGGATGGACTTTTGCTCTGTGGCAGCACTTTCCCTGAAGGAGAGGGTCGGGAGGAGTCGAAGCTTGTGAGTGACTATCATGCAGCCCATGGAGCTTCATCTGCTATCGAAAATGCGTGAGAGTAGAAGCAGGTGCCCCCACTGTTCAGAGAAACAATCCGGGTTTCAGATTAGATCCAGCATTTGTCTACCTGAAAGTCCCTGGTGCACCTGATGACATGTAACTCTAGTTAGGTCTGTTACCCTTTTGTCATACAGATCAGAACTAGACAGATCCTAAACAGCTCTTCTAGTGAAAGGGAGAGGGCGGGGGAGAGGAGGAAACTTAGCAATGTGTGAAATGACATTTCAATGAGAAGCTTGCCACTGAGCTGACAGCTGAAATCTAAATTTTACCAAGATGAGGAGCGTGGAGTTACATGGCCAGACCTTACGTGCTGCAAGGACTTGAATTTTTGAGGTATGAACTGACTTGAAAATGACAGTTTTACAGGGCATCAGACCCAAGTGGTGGGAGGAATGGCCCAGCAAGGGGAATATCCATAAATTGTTCCCATGTTTTGTTTTATGATATGAGCTTTTTTGAATGCATTCGTGTGATAAATAAATAAATAAATAATCGAAGTATATCACTGTCACCAAGGGACTTTTCTGATATTTATCAGAGAGACATGCTGTGTTTTTCTTTTGAATAGCAATGCTTTTCACTGCTGACAGATTCCTGCAGGAGAATCTCAAAGTCTTAAAGGAGAACTGAATGGATTTTTCAGCAGAATTAAAACATAGCAAGTGGCATATTACAATGTTTTTGCTGACTTAGCAGCCCAAATAAACCAAGAAAGTTAGATATAGAAAAATCCAATGTATGTCTGAAAGTCTTGGGGCAAGTCTAATTTCGGTGACATAAAAATCAAGATATATTACATTATCATCTCCATTTTAATTTGAATGGTGTGTTTTACACCACTGAATAACTACTGAAATATCTCTGATATTTATTGCCCTTTTTATACCATTTTGTCGAGTCTTACTACTGATAACCTTAAACTGATGTCAGTGGTCATCACGTTTTTTCTTGTGGGGCATGGTCTGATCTCTGGTTTCAGATGATATTGTTTTAAGAATCAGATTCTGTACGTTTCAAATTTGCTCTGACATGTTGAGCTAAACTGACAATGCCCTGCCCTGCCTATAGATCTGCAAATAGAGGGGCAACACATGGGTGCAGAACTGTTTAAGAACTCAGTAAGCACAGTAAATTCCTGTTGGTTACTTCATAGGGTTCTTCAGCACAACTCTACACCAGCTTTCCAGCAGCAATCAGCCTGTATTCCTCAGCTTTTCCTGCAGACTTTCCTGCCCCTTGTTAGTGCCAAAAAATTATTTGATTTATCCCTCACAGATTTGCTTTCTGCCGTAAAACTGCACTTGTGTCTCAAAGAAACATTTCTCATCCATTCAAGTGGCTTAGGGTGTCCCCTCCTCATTTCCATTCTTCACCTTCCAATGTGAGAAAAGAAGAGATGAGAGAGTTGAGCTGTTCAAACATGAGTAAAAGGACAGAAGTTAAAAGATGGGACTTGTATAGAGCATTTTCCAACCAGCCAGGAATATTCCCTTAAGGGAGACAGACCCAAAACAAATGGGAATATTCAACATTAATTAATTAGGAGAAGAGATCTTTAACCTTTTTCATCACTGCTTGGGAAACTGATCTTCTACAGCTCTGGGCAAATTGCTTCTTCTTTCCTTTGTCTTTCTTTGGTCTTGTTTACACTGTTTTGTGTCTGCATTTTGCAAGCTCTTACAGGAGATTTAAAAAAGTGGAGTTTTCTATTGCATGATTATAAACACTGTTACATAAATGTCCTGATCTGAAGAGCCAAGGATCTATGAGAGGAAAGCCTCAGAGACTTGGAGACTCAGAGACTCAGAGATTCATGGCCCTGAATGCCCACCATCCAAAGGCAAAAGAATGAGATGTAGTGCTCCATCAGCTGCTTCCAGCTTCCATCCCGGATAGGACATGAAGTATTTGTTTCTGAATTAGGTTTCAGGAGGTGTGGCTTCAATTCCCAGGCTGTGCTGAGTTGCCATTCTCGAGGGTATTTAAAAGTGTAAATGTCACAATGTAGGGACATGGCTTGGTGGTGGATTTGGCAGTCCTGAGAACAGTTGGACGTGATGATTTAAGACTCTTTTCCAACCTAAAAAATTATATGATTACAAGATTCATCATGGAATTTTTGCAGGACTGGGAAAGCAGTTTATTATAATGAAGCCTCAGTTGATCATTGTTAACCTGTGTGATGATGCTGTCCTGTGTTCCAGGAATGTTGCTGTGGCCTGAATCTATCACTGTTTATAGGTAGTTTAATAATATGGGTTATCTGGTAAGGCTCTTTCTTCACAGAACAATTTACTGGTCATAGCATCAGATGAAAACTCAAAACATTGTTTTGTATTGAAATAATTTTCAAAAATAAAAAAGTATTTAATCTACTTTTTTCTTCCTCAGGTTTTCCATAAACAGCCTAAACTTTTCAAAGAAAACAATTCTTCATTCAAAAGATAATGTATGTATTAACTAAAATAATTGCTCATCATTAAGTAAACTCATTTTTTAGCAGTTGCTGAGCTCCTGACTTTCCTCTTTTTTCCCTGTTCCAATGTGTAGTGATTTCACTGGGTGTGTATGATGCAGACAACTCATTTAATCTTCCCAACTGTTTTAGGGCTTCACTTATGTCATTCTCTTCCTTATCAACGTTATTTTTTTTATCAAAATGATCAGTACTAACAGAAGGTGGGTTGTCTCCCACCTTCCCTTCAGGTATACAAAGGAGAACTTAAACCCGTTGTTTATTCCTCCTTCCCAAAGGTAAGTCTTAGGTTCAAGCAGATGGAATTTTTTATATTTGGAGAGGCTCCACCTCTGCACATAATGAGAGTGGGTAAGGACAGAAAAGTGATGGAAAAGCTGATTTACATCCTTGGAACAGTACCGGTCTGTCATTTATCCTTGTTGTGTCTCAGTTTGCAAAACTATAAAATTCAGTAAGAAGCTGTGAACACCTCTTCTTTATTTCCTTCACTCAAAACCTCTTTCTTACTTGCTCTTTTTTTAAATGATCTGGTTTAAAAGAGGTCAGGCAGAACATTTCTGCTTCACACTGCCTTAGGACAGGAGAAGGCTTCAAGCAGTGTCCAAGGGACCCATTTGTGGTGGGTTGGTGTGCTCAAATTCACAACTCTCCTGCTCTGATAAACACAGTGGTCATTTACATGCAAGTGCCAGTGTGGTTCTCATTTAAAATTCTTTGAAGAAGTTTCTAAGTCTCATTTGCCATAAAACAGAAACTCTCTTCTCTCTCTGCCCCTTCTGCCTCTAGCTGACTGGTAGATTGCTGATTCCTTGTCTTTCACTGTGATGGGACTATACCAGCAAGAATATAAATACTCATTGTTTAAATCCCATTTGCATTAAAATAACATCAAAATGTTGTGACAACATTAAGGAAAGAGAGAAACAGAGATAGAAAACTTAAAAATAAAATCTCCCATCAGAATGCAATTAACCTGCTGCTCACCTTCTCTTCTATGGACTGTCAGAAGGAAACTTTCCAGTATTTATGTCATGGCAACATAAGCATTTTTTTTTCTTTTTTCCTTGTCATATATAAAGATCCAAACAGATTTCTGGTGCTACTCAGCTGTTGAGTTCACTCTTGTTTTAAAAAAGACCTTGCCTGAAGGTCACTGGAAACTGGGAGAGTATTCCACAGAAATATCACAATAGGATTGTGTTAACTCTATATTTGGCCCTTGATGTTTGCTGTTGGGGCAGGATCCTGTGGTCAATACAGAGCTGGGCCGATGTTGCCCAACTGCTGCTCTATATCTGTGCATTAAAGAAGCTTTCAGGCACACTGATTTTGCTTTACATTAGTGCCTGCATCTCCTGGCAGTGGCTTGCTGCAGGTCTGGACCTGTAAGAGTTTTGATTTCTAATACAAGTGACACATTATGGTTAGATGCCAAGTAAGTAGTTCTGAAGGATAAAAATCCCATATCTCCTGTCCAGTGGTGTGGAAGGACTGCTGAATATGGACACATGTTCTGTTTTTAGATCCAATGTTGAGACTGAGGAAAAAGAGCAGAAGAGCAAAAAGCACACCAAGGCTGGCCTTTATAACAAGGAATCATACAGATATATGAATCCATTTTTCTTATTCCTCTGTTTCTGGTCCCTTCTGATCTTTTAAAATATAAAGAGTCAAAAGAGTTAAAAAAGGAAATACACCAAAAAAAAGTTCGATTTTAGTTTTTAATGAAAAGTTTTAATTTATCATTATATTACTTGGGTTTTGTATAACATTATTTCCTAGGTCTGGGTGAATTCAAACACAAAAATAGAAAAGTTACCTTTTTTGCTGAAGGCCTCCCATGCAAATATAAGAAAAGACTAGACAAATTCAGTAATAGGAAAATACAGAGGAAAATCATGTCAAAATTGAGTATAGGGTTGAAGAACTTAGCACTGCAACATCTTCACACACCCATATATTTTGGCTATTTATTATTTTGCAAAGCAGTTTTCTCTAAAAATATATACACACAGAGGAAAAAGTAATATTCAAGATCCTTTATTTTTACAATAAAACTACCATATATCAGCTCAAAAAACCTCAGAGGGCTCTGCTAACTCCACTACTGATGAACCTTTGAGGCCGATCAAATCTCTTAGCTTCTTTTGCCCTCATTTCAGCTTGCAGAAATGGTCTGTTCCTGATAATTCTGGTATTTGCCTCTTGGTCAAAGTGTATCTCACCTACCTCCTGCTATGCTATGTGTCTGTGCAGCCCATAGGGTGGCCGTGCCCCAGTCTTTTGCTGTCATTGTAGTGCTAATAATAAAAATAATAAACCACGTTAAGAACAACTGGTAGCAAAGCTAAGGTGAAATTTTTGTAAACCACAATTCTACTTTGTGGGCTACTCATAATAAACTGGATTTTGACAGACAAAAATCAGAATAATGCTATTAGTTCCAACAAAGCTGTTCCAGTTTACCTTACATAATACGTAAACTTACTCACTTAAAAAATCTTAAGCACACAGCTTTTGCAGCTATGAGGTTTATTTCTCATTTTTTCCCCCAAAGAACTGGAAGAAAATTTACAGTCTACCAAGAGGACATCTAACATATTAAATTAGATCACGGACCAAATATATTAGATCAACATCTGTGCTCCCAGAAGAGGCTTGCATACTGTCAATAATACAACCTGACAGCTTTAGGATCAATCATCTTATTAAAACTTTCTTCTCTCTCTTTTTCCTCTCTCTCTATCACTCCTTGAAGGAGCTTGGCAAGGTTTATTTTTCTGGCTGGTAGCTTGCTTTTTTTCTACTTCAGAATTTCTCTCACTAATACTTCCATAAGAAATAGATTTCCCTCAAGTAGCTTGCATTAATCTGGGACACAATAATGAATAAATATTTGGAATAAATAATGCATAATGTCTAAGTCTGATAATTATCGTAATGATGACTGACATCTTCCTAGCACCTTCCAATCCTGAATCCCAAGACACTTAATTGAATGACTAGAGATTTAGGGGCTGGGGGAGAAGATGGGGAAAGATCCTGAGCTGCAGCAAGCTGTCAAAGCTCTGATGTCTCTTGGGCCTCTTTACCATGCATCCAGTCTGCTTTTGTTGGCAGGACTGATGCCTTAAAAGGCGAACCTGGAAACAGAGACTAGACAGGGTAAGGGAATAAAGGTGATATTTATTTTAAAAAAGCCCACAAAGGCTGTCTAGTCTCTGTTTCCAGGTTGGCCTTTTTAGGCATCAAGACCCTCACTATTAGCTATAAAATAGGATGCTTTTCATTATGAAAATGGCTCCCTAAGAATATTTTTTTTTGGTGGTTGCTTACTGGGCAAAGAGATGTAAAAGGCCTCTGCTTGGAAGAGCTTGCAAGGCAGTAGGAGGGTGCACCAGAATTCAGGGTACCAGAACCTCTGGGCTCCACCTTTTGCTGTAAAAGAGGTTCACTTGGGTTGGTTTTCTTCCTTTCAGCTGGCAGCCCTCACAAGTAAACACATTCTCTTGAAAGCTGGCAGCTGTCACAGTGGCTCCAAGTTAGAGTAACCCTGGGCATCCCTTTCTCAGCAGCCTGTCTGGCACTGTAAAGTTCGTGGACCTTCTACAAGTACCATAGAAAGCGTTGTACCTTAGGTCTCAGAGATATGTCAACCATTTTAAAAGTCTGCTTTGTCCCCAGCTGAATTCTAGCAGAAGAAGAAAATCTTCCAGATAATATAGGGTTGACTCTGAACCCATATGTTCTGGAGCAGATCTATACAAGAGGAGCACAGCAGGGACTTCTTCAGGGAGGTGTACAGATTTATCATCAGGGTCACAGCCTTTGACGAGTCATACACATCCTCCATTTCACAAATGCTTCAACAGAACTGTCCACAGGAGGAAAGATAATACAATGATTTGCCTATATAAGCATGACAGACAGAAACACAATGTGCAGCTGGAGAGCGATAAGGGAAATTGATTTCTTTTTCCTGTTCCTTTGCACTTTATTTCTGCCTGGCAGCAGCAGTTCTGTTCATCAGTACATTTCCTCCTTCTCATATATGGGGGCAAATTTTCCAAAGGGCTTGAGCCTGCTGCAGGTATATATATTGAATAATCTGCCTTTTTAAAATAGAACTGAATTTTCTGCTCTATGTTGTATAAGTTACTGGAATATTTCTCATTTTTCTTTATACCCTTCACCAAGCTGTAGGACTGAGAGAATTGTTCTGACTGTCATACAATTGTCCTAATCAGCTGGTGATTTGGAGAGACACGTGTCAGCTAACCCATGGGGTTTCTTGCCAGCTCTTCTTGGTGTGCTAGACATGGTATTAAACACTTAACCACCCATAAGATTTCTGTGCAGACTCTGCTTGTGTTTAGGCTGCAGATGAAGCAATGTCAACACAAGCATGATAAATTGGAGGTTTCTTCCCGGAGCACTTGCACTCACGCAAACAAACACTTCATTAGCAAGACGATAAACAAAACAAAACCCACAGCAGTCCCCACGAATGTGTCAGTAAATTGCTTCAGGGTGAGAAAACACCCTCTGCATCAACTTCAGGATATCACGGGATGTGCCGCCAGGCTGGAGCATCTCTTGGCGTGCTGCCTCTGTGAGAGGAAGCTGAAGAGTGGAAAGCCTCCCCCCGGCCGAAGGGCAGGTCCTGCTGGCACATTTCTGGCTCCTGCCGCTCTCCAGGGTTCGGTTGTCGGCCTGTAAACCAACCCTGTGGAATTACTCCAGATGAGGTGTTTGGAGTGGATGGATTCTGCCACAGGTTGGCTCACTCTGAGGACTGCCAGTTTCCCCTCCCATTTTAACTGCAAGGTTTGAAATCCAGCTACAGGGACTGATGCCCCTTAGGGAGAAGGGAAAATTTGGGTTCTCTTACGTGCAAGAAACACAAGAGAATTAGAAAATCTCTAATTAGAATTTTCAGTGCTGTTTGTATTTCTACAATCACTTTGGAGAGAAGGGCTTAGGAAATATACACAAACAAGTCCCATTAGGAAGTATGTTTTTTGCCTATGATTTTTCTTCTTTTAATTTTCAACTACTATTTAAAATGTTAACTTATTTAACAGTTTTTGATATCCCAGCACAACAGGAAAAGTTGTACCTATGGGATTCAGTTGTCTTCCTCATTTATGTATCTGTTCAGCTGCCTTAACTTGGTAAAAGGTAAGGCAAAGTAATTTTATTTTTTGTTGACCAAGTGGTCTAAGATGCATCTTGATTTTTTTGAATATGTATTGAATAAATATTGAATACGTATCTTTGTCTCAGCCTGTAACGCTATTGATTTCAAAGGTTGTAAATGTAAAGAAAATTAAATGCAAGAGGAGAGATAAAAACGAGTCTGGGACTCATTCATACAGCAGAATTTGGATCTGAAAGTGGAAGAAGGAAAAATACTGAGGAGCAAATATTTAAAAATAGAAAAGACGAAAAGCAAATTATATATTAAATTTCATTAAATAAAAATAATGCAGTATTGGCAGGTTGTAAGTCTATTTCCTTTAAGGGGATTTTGAAAGGATTGAGACTGGATTTTTTGATGAATAATTTTCTCTGTGACTTATCAGATAACTGGTTCATATGCTAACTTTAGATACTGTGATGCTCATATCCTCTAGAATCAAGGAAGCTTAGGCTGTCTTCACTTATCCTTTTCACTTGCTGATTCAAAGTATTTCATTAGGAGAATTCAGTGGAACTAAAAAAGGCACACTTCTTTAAAAAATTTTTTTTCTTCATAAGAACTTGAACAAATTTGCCACTGCTGACAACTTTAAATATTTTATGTTACATATTATTTCTGAACCAATATAGCAAGGTAGGAACACTGCCTTTTCTGGAAACATAATCCATACACATTTGTGTTCTTCTGAAATTTTTTTTTTTTTTTTTGGTTGGGGTTTTTTTCCCCCTTACCCCCTGCTGCACACTTGAGTGAAGCTGCCTTTAAATTGGTAAAGGCTTACAGGTGTGGTTTTTAGGTTTTGCAGCATCTGTGTCACAGTGACCTGTATCTGTTTGCCTGCTTCTACCTAGTGAGTATTCTACTTCATTTCATGGCTTGTGTTCTAGTTTAGTTTTCGTTAGTTTTGTTGGTGGTTTTTGGTGTTTGTTTGGGGGTTTTGTTTCTTGTTTATTTTAATTCACAGTACTTTGATGGTTCTGAGCATGTTGTTCCAGAATATGCAGACATCCAGCTGAGTTTGTTAGGGGGTGAAATAAGGAACTGCTTGCAGTATTCCAGTGTTCTTATTGCATAAGAAGCCTAGATCTTTCACTGTGAGTGAGACAACTTTTTTGGTTTTATCCTTAAAGGCAGTTTGCGCTTAAATATCTTGTGTAGTATGGTTTCTTTAAACAAGGAACTGAAATAAAAGGTAAAAATTCAGGAAAATGTATGTTGGACCTGTAAAACAATCCCTCAGACATACAGTTGAATTGTTTGTCTTGACAGGTGTTTCAGACATACCTGTGCCTTTCAGATAGTTTTTCATGTGGTTGTATATGCTTTCAAAGACTTTCTCTGAATTTTTAAGCTTCAGCTGCTTTGAAGATGTGTTTTATACTATGCAATCCTATATTCACGGTACTGTCCCTTTGGTCTTTACTAAGCTAGATATTTTTCTTTCTTTTTCCATTTCTTGTCTCTTTCTTTAATTCAGATTCACAGAAGTTCATGCTTCTTGTTGCTGAAGTCTCTTTTTCTCTCCTTGTATTGTTTTTAAGCTTATTTATATAATCCTGTGTCATGGGTGGGACTCAACTAATGAGCAGCTTGAAAATCTGAATCTGTAGTTACAAATGTTCTAATTTTCAGGCAGCTTTTCTTTCATTCATTTTTCCTTTTTAAAAAAAGATCAAGTATGACTAGGAAATGATCTCACTTTTTTCCCCCATAAAAAATGTTTGAGAGTGTCACATGGACTTCTCACAGGTTAATAAATTACATACCTGTAGTGAATGGCAAAAAGTACAGGAGTGATCACATCAAAAGTGTCTACAGATGTAGCCCCATACTGGAGATATTCAGTACTTGGTACCATTTATCTTCTTGTTTATTGTATCACTTATATTAAATCTAATTATTTTCAGGCATTTAATTAGTGTCTGCACATGAGAAAATAACTGTTCCTTTAATTTTATGTTTTAAAATATCACCAAGACTCATTGTTGTCTCAGAACTAACTCTGTGTATAGAAGTTTGATGTCCTCTCTCACTGCTGCATATTTACATCACAAATAAAGAATTATAAAATGAGAATTTAGACAGAACTATTTATGCCAGATGAATTAATTCCACCGTCTTTTATGTTCCATGTGTGAATAATAGTTCAGCAACATTCTTCTTCAGTTTTTGCCAAGCTTTACCTTCTGTGTTTGCACTTGGTTTGATGCTGGAAGTTCACACCATCACAGTCTTTTTCCCACTCCCCTCCCAACAATATGGTAGGATTTTTACAGGGATTTATTTAGCAGTTCACTGGGAATCTGACTCTTCAGTTTTATCACTTACTTTTCTTACAGTTTTTGATACTTAGTATTGCCTGAGTACAGACAAGGTTTCTGGCATTTAACATACAGAAAACTGTGCTTAAGATAACATTACTGTTGTAACACACCAATAAATCCTGAAGAATTCATTTGAAAGGCTGAAATTATAGCCTTAATTTACATGCTTTTGCTTTCCCTTGTTAAGAACAGTGGTAATGAAGTGTCATCCTTAACTTGGAATTGCCCAGCATCTGTTGGTTTGTGGCACAGCCCAACCCTAGCATTATTCAAATGGGTTTTTTGTGCATCTGAATATTAAATGGTGCCCTGAGGATTCGATTGAGCAGTCAGGACTATGGTAGTTACACGGTTACAATTTCTCTGTGTTCATTTTTTGTTCACGTATCTATCTAACTTATTCAGTGGAAAAAAAAAAAACAACCCACAAAATCCAAAAGACACCCCACCAATAAAACCCAGGGAGGAGGGAATCCAGATTATATTTGTGGAAATACTGTGGAGATAGGGTTATCAGTCTGTTTCCTTCCTTTAAACGTTCAATTTAAGTCCCCAGAGCAAGGATACTTTGAATTTCTCACAGTGCTCAGTTTCACATCAGTTTGCACATTTCAGAGTTCATCAGTTCTTAAATTTGATTTGGTTTTCCTTACCAAATTAATAGCAAAAACCATATGCATATATATAATAAATATATCAGCTGAGAGACCCTGAAACCTGTTTCTATCAGAAGGAAAAGGTGGAACAAATTTGGAAAGAGACACACCACATTCATCTCTGGCTGCAAATGGTAGCAAACCACCTCTGTCAAGGTTCTCTGTTTTCATGCGCTACCATGACTTTGTATGTGTTTACATAGGTTTAAATGGTGATAAGTTCAGCAACTCTGTTTCAAATGCACAGATGGATTGCTAAAATTTGGATTAAAAGTAGTATTAAAAATAGGGCTTTCGGGAATGTGGGGTTTGGTTCATTTCTTAGGATTCACAGAGGTCATTTTTCAAACCAGACAGCTTATGTAGGTACCTTTTTTCGTTTCAGAAGAGCTGTTGTTTACAGCCATATGAACTGCTTCGATAAAATCTGTAATGCTGTGTAAAAACATTTTTTTATGTGTAGATTTCATAGTCGTGCCACTAACCAAGTTTGGGGATTTTTTATTTTAAAAAGACATTAGAATCTCCAACAAGGAAAAAAATGAATGCTGATACAATGTTTAAACTAGTAAAATACGAGAAGTTTTTTACTGCAAGTATTGCTCCTTTTGAATGCTTGTCCCATCTTGCATTCCAGGTAACATCAGCTGGCTTCTTCTCAGGGCAACTGCTAGTTTTTTCAAGGGGAAGAAAATGCCTTGCTGAGGGAAAAAAAATAAGAGCAATCACATTCTTTCTTCACATTCTCTGCATTTATTCATGTCTCTTCCTCTTAATTTTTCATCTTTCTTATGTGGCCTGGAGCAGAATCTCATCTATTTACAATAATGGGAAAAAATATTGAAAAATAGTAGATCCTTTTCAGGGTCCATTAGCTAAGCAATATGATGCATGTTGATGAAAGGTGCTGACAGCCTCTCATAACTCAGGTCTGGAGAGTGATTCCATAACCAGTGTTGGCTCCATTGCTCAAAGCTCACCCTTAATGCTGCTGCTTGAGAAGGGCACATGAGGGATGCCATCCTTTGGCTGGGCTGACATCAGCATGAAGCCTGCAAGGAGCTGGATTCCACACCTTGTCCTCTTGTGCTGGTTTCTTGCTGGTGTCATGGCAGTGTCTTTGCAGAGAGAGAGCCTCGGCACCCCCAAGTGCAACATTATCTTTGGGTTCCTTTGATATTTCTAAGCATCGAGGACATCTGAGCAAATCATAGTAGATGGTAGAACTGCTTCAGCATGGCACCTGCAGGCTCCTGAATCATCACTGGTGTACTCTGGTTTGCAGGTACTGTTGGCTCACACAGCACTGCCTTGTTGGACTCAATTTCTTCACAATTATTCGCTTGGCTGCTTAAGGAACCTCTTTGTGAGACCCAGCAGAGGCCTGCTGGTTGTCAGTGGTACCCACAACTGTATCACTGCCTGTAAACATGAAAGATGTAAATTGCATTGGAGATGAAGTGGAAGAACTGCAAGTGAAACATATGTGCCTAGAATTATGTAAGGGCAAACCACTGAGGGCTGGTATGCCACACAAGTACCTACACTAAGCCAAATGTGAAAATTAGCTCTGGTTTCCAACATATTTTCATGCAGAAGAAAGAGAGAAGCAGACTTGAACGTGTTTTTCATCGTACCTATGTTGTTGCTTCCCAAGGTGTTATTCTATTATGTGAGAAAGATGTGCATAGCAGAGCTGTCAAAACAGCAAACAACCACATCCAGGCAGCTGCTGAACACCTGCAAATCCCACTGAAGTTGTGGAAGCTGCAGCTGCCAAGGTGTAGCTCAGCTCTTTGAAGGGATTGACTACAGTGAGTAATAACAAAAGCAATTAAGAGTCACAACTACCTTGCAATGTCTATTTTAGGGAGATTGGTTATATACTGTAGAAAGTCAAACTCCATTTCTGTACTGGAAATAAAAAGAGACTAAATTAATGTTGCACACCAGTGACTACTCTGGTTGTTATCCAAAGCCTGTGTAGGTTTTCTGCTGCTTTTTTTTTTATTTCATGGAACTTTTGGTGTTATTGCCTCAATAGCAGTTATGCTAAGTTTGAAGAACCTGACAGAAACTCTAACAAGCACCTTATTTAAATTGTTCAGAATGGTAGTGCATAACTTTTAAATAAAAAGCCTGATCACTGAAAGAGATTTCTGTGCCTGATACCAACAGAGGGCTGTAGCCAGTGTTGACTCTGAAAACCTGAAGGCTAAATTTAGATCACTGCATTGGCAGGAGATTAGCAAGCAGACATCAAATTGAGATAATGAGTTTATGATTAAAGAAGTAAAAATCACCTTTCCTGAAGAAGGAGCCACATGAAGGCCTTGAGTAGCCCAGTGAAAGGCAAGCTGTGTGCGGCTTCCGAAGGTCTCAGTAATGATCTCTGCCTCCACGTGCCTCAGTGCAGCACAGACAGGCAGGGATTTGCAATGCTTTGCAGTCTGTGTGCAGTGAGCTGCTCTTTCTCAAGACCAAGTAGAGAAAATGACTCAGAAGGCTTCAAGTTCTACTTTCTTAGAAATACTTTACTTAAAGAGGAAAAGGCTGCTCGATTCAGAAATTGCTTTGCATCGGTATGTTGATGAGTTGGCAGATTGCATTCACTTCAAATCTAATTCATTTACACCTTGTTAAGTAAATCCCGTGTTACATCCATTTTTGTCTTTTGGAAAGATGTAAGTGATGTTTTTGAAGAAAATATAGATCGTTGTTCTTCTGGACATTTTTCAAGCCTCTCAGTGGGGCTTTTGCCTTTCATTCACACAGAAAGTCATGGCTGTGAAATACCTGTTTGCAATGCCCTTTTGAACTTCCCCTGTGGGACAAAGGAGGACTGCATGAGCCCTCTTCTAGCTTCATTCATGAAATTCTCCAAGTAATTTCAATTTTACAATGGCTTTGCATGACTCTGTGTGTGATTTCTTCTAATACTTTCTTCTACTTCTTTTAAGGCCACAGTGCACGGAACAAAAAATACTGCATCGGTTATTTTATTGATGGATGCAGGGGACCTGGTGGGAACTTAGAGAATAGAATTGATTTTTTTACTAACTTTGCCTTTGCATCTGTCTTTAAGACCAGCCTCATAAAGTAGGCAACTTCAGTAGCAGCACATGAGCTTCAAGCAGATAGAATCATCTTTGTGTTATATTTTCTTTGAACTGTCATGATGTCCTTGCGTCCTCGGGGTTTTATTTTTCTTGGTGGATTTTTTGTTTTGTTTTGTTTTGGTTTTTTTGCTTCCCCTTGATTCTCTTTTCTGTCTCAGGCCTTTCATATTCTTCAGCTTCGAGTTTAAGTGACCTGTGTGTATTTTGCAACGCGAACACAGAATTTCATTTATATCTGACAATTAATCAACAGGGAGCAAAGCTCAATGTCAAATTAACACTACTTTGTTGTGCAACTCCCCAGATTTGCCTGAATCTGTATGTGTACGTGTGTTTGGAGCACAGGTTGCTTTTATTTTGTTACAACTATGCCTTCTTTTTCCTTTTTATTTTATTTTAAGAAATGCCAAGAGCTAGGAGCATCACCCTCAAAACAAGTGAAACAGTCGGTGTTTTGTGGCCGGTTTAACACGCTCTTCCCATTATGGCTCAACTGTATGCTGCACAAATGTCTGCTCCGAGTGCTGCCTTGCACAGAGGATGGGTGTGGCACTGGTGGAGCTGCTGGGTTGGTGGGCTGCAGTCTGGCTGCCGTTTCATGCCTTTACCTTGCTTTGCATCCCAGACTGAAGGCTGGAAGCATATGCCACATCTTTTTGTTCAAAGTGCAGCTTGTGTGCATGCACACACACACACACACACAAACACAGCATGAGTTTGTGTGATAGCCACCCTGTTCTGATCATGGCCACAGGACACAGCAGTTTCCTGTGGCTTCTCTATGTGGAGCCTGTGGATGCAACAGCCCGGCAGCTCAGTACCTCTGTAAAAGTAGGGGGGGTTGACATGTCAGGTATTTTTTAGCATTCCTCTGGATGAGGGCTTGGGGTTTGGACTTGTAAAATGTGTTTAAGTCGGTGTCACCCCTGTAGTTCCCTGTGCCCACGTTTAAGGTTTGTGCCCAAGGGAACGCTTTACTGCAAACCTGCGTGCTCACCACAGGAAGGCTGAGGGAAGCTTGCTTTGTATGCTACCAACTTACACTGCAGGACAGCAAGGAAAAGACTAAGGGCAGCAGGAGACAGCAGAGGGCATTCAGTTCTTAAAACCCTATCGGCTCCATGGATGGTGATTTTGCTTTTTAAAAAGGAGTGGAGTTATGGAAGTAAATGTCACACGTGCTTTCGGAAAAGACGGATGTTGACATTCATAAGAGATTGTTTATTTGGTTAGACAGATCTTGCTGTTCTTTCCCCGTTCCTTTCCCAGAGCTCTGGTATATCACAAAGTGGAAGCACTGATTAAACAAGATGTTAACCACTTAAAGGATAAAACATTTTCTTTTCCTATGGACAAATTATTCAGAATCAGTAAAATATTTATGCCTTATCTTGTTTTAATACATTCAAGAAAATAATGCTATTTTCAATTGCTTTCAAGGCTGGGGGAGAAACTTTATCACTGCTTAATTCGATCTCTGGTTTAATGCATTCTGTGTATTTTTTCCCCTGTAACTTCTATTTGCATTATGTCATATATTTTAGACAGCTTTTAGCCTTTATTTAACATTCACAGATAATGAAGACTTTACCACATCTCTAAGTAGTTTCTTCTAATGGCTAATCACTTTGCTGTTAACACAGTGTTTTGTAACTTTACTGTGATGATTTATTTTTTTTTGTCTGCTTTATGTTTCCAGCCATTGTCTCTCACTATCTAAAAAACTCGACTTGTCAGTTGTGGCAAGTTGCTTTACAGCACTATATTGGTTAAATTATACTGAGAGGCTCTCTTTGTTTCTGCTGTTTTACTGCAGTTTTACAGGACTATGGGCTTATCCTCTGGCTCTCACAGCTCTTCTGTGACTCTGTCCCAGCCTGGAGACAGTGTGGTTCCCAAATAACTCTAAGCAGGACCACGGGCCCTTTTTTCTACTCCCTGGTGTACTTTTCATTATATCACACCAACCCATTTATCTATAGCATTATACTGTGGGCTTGCTGGTTTTTTTCTTCACCAAACCTTACTCAGATGACTGGTTGCCTCTGGGATTTGGATAAGTGCTGTGCTACTTTAGGGTTCCCCCAGATGCTTTGGTAGGCTGTGGGAAAATATGTGCATGAAGAAGCAGAGAAGATTTGGTGACAGTCCCTTTCTCTCAAAATGTAAAATGAGGATTAGTGGAATTGGTAAAACACTCAGACTTCTGCATAAGTGCTGTGTTATCCCAGGGCTCTGTAACTCTATCTCCTTTGAGTCTCCCACCACAAGTAACTTTTTTCAGATACAATTCTTTAAAAATATAATTATCTGAACACTGACCTTAGGGTAAGCTGACCCACTGGCTCTTTGCATTTAAAACTATTAAATCTCTGATAACATATCCATTAGAAATGAATGCAGTAATGATGTGGATGAAGCTAAACCAAAGCACACAATTAATTAGATTTCATTTTATATTGTGATGGATTCCTGGAGCTCTGTGGGCACTGACCAAAGATACATTTGCTTTTCTCATGCAGGGTAATTGGATTACTAGGTAGTATGAGCCTTTAATCTTTGCTGATAGAGTGAGATAAATGTCTGCTAAATACACTGAGCAAACAGGAGTAGCTTAAGAAAAGAAGTGACAAAAAAGGTGTTTTGAATATAGAAGCTTAAACTATATTTCTTCTGGTGATGGAGAGGAAAAAGTGGTTCTGTTGTCACTTGGCTGGTTGAACATACTGTGACAACAGGGGTAGCTGCTCCCCTGCACACTTTAATAGTGTCTCCCTGTATGCACTGAATTTTGAAATGGGGTGTCTCGTTTTTGTGCCGGCATAAATGTCTTCACTTTTCAGGAAATGAATGTTTGGAAAGACTTGGAAACTTTTCTCTGTGAGGAGCTCTGAAATTGAGGTGTTTGTAGTCATTTCTAGGGCTGAAAATGAACACCAGCTTTTCATCCTGTGATCAGGAGTGAAAATACAGAGTGTGCTGCGGTAATTTGGGGTTGGGGTATGTGCTTTATTTTTTAAGGTATGAGAACACAAAAAGAAATATGACAAAACTGAAATAGCTTCACAATTCTGGAAATTCATCCTATGAATCACCACCCTGAAAAAAACAATGCCACTGATCTATGACTAGTCATAGACCCTCATTCAAGCAAAAACAGAGCACAAAAATAAAGATTATGGGCTGTGCTGCTTGGTAGGGAAAAACAAATAAATTGCTGTTGGGCTGCTTTGAGACTGGAAACAATTTCCTGTGGAAGACCTTTCCTCCTGAGCTGTAATTTATACCCTGCTTGAACACTTAGGCAGAACCTGATCTCTTTTGGATAACAGAGAAGCACAGGAGGAAGCACAGATGTAATTCCCACCTGTGGGAAATGACTGAGATCCGAGTGCCTCTGCAGAGCTCCAGGGCTGTCCTACACAGCCAGAGAGGGGCACTTTCAGAGAGACAGAGTATGGCCACCTTTCCTTAAAAGCCATGTGGGCAGAGCGTTCAAACCCAGCCCCTGGAGGAGCAGGTCTGGATGACTAAACAAACAGCCTGAATTCCAGCAAGGGGGCAGACCACCTCCAGAAGTGTTGATATCCTGAAATCCTGTCTTGAAGGCGGCTCTGGGCTCTGAATGAGCTCAGTGGGCTGCTGTCATTCCAGAGGGGTCGGATCACTGCCAGTTACAAACTCAACAGGGACTGATCACCAAACTCATTTGTTTGAATACGTATCCTGAGTTTGCTCCATTCTAGGAAAGCCACAAAGCTCTGACACCCAGATCACACTCTACAGATGAACTTCCCCTCTTTCTGGGTCATTTTGTGGCTGTAGGATTCTGGGACACATGGAAATATATCCTGAACTCTTTCATAAATGCCAGAGAGGTCAATCTTCCTTCCTTGATGTTTCACAAGAAAGTGATTGATGCTTGGCACTTCTGTATAATAATAAAACATTTCCAAAGCTTATGGTCAATAAACTTGTGTAATAAATAATGCATCCCAGTGCTATTATAGTTCATACTTCAATAACTTTTCTAAGTTATTTTCTAAGGCTAAGATAATGGAAATTTTAGTCATGCTTTTTTTCCTTTTCAAAGAGCAAAGTCTTTGAAATTCCTTTTAAGCCTAGTGCATGTTAAGGTTAGTGTCTCCTTGAACTAGTGATTTCTACTGGAGTCAAAACTGTGATTTTGATTTGAATTTTCTATGAGTGTCTGTAAAATGGTGTGGTCTGTGACTTTAAGTGGGTTCCAGATATCTTCATGTTACTTTTTGTTCTAGACACTTCTGAATACACTCTTACTTTTTAGTGAAGCAGCCCACAAAATCAGCTTTCTGTTCAGGTATCTTTCATGAAGTGTTTTGACATCTATGTCAAAATCTATGTATCTAAGAGTATCCAAAGAGGGGTTCAATCACAGGGTAACTCTTCACTGTCTCTACCGATATATGAATAAAATCTTCAAGTTAAGTGGTAATGTAAAAACACTCATCTGTATTCAAGGCATAAAGTTTATAAAATCTTTTTTTCCAATGTTTTTGTTTTCTCTCATTTTTGATTTTTTGTCTTTTTTGCCAGCAGTCCTTTTTTCTTTTTTTTTTTTTTTAACTTTGGGTTCTGATAGCAACAGTAAATGGAGCTGATAAAGGAGAGGACTCCAGTCATGTTTCCACTGATGAGGATGTAGGTTTGTGTAAAGAATTGTGCAGGTCCAGAAGGGTTCTCATGAGGAATGTAATAGAGATTGGAGACCAGATTAGTGAGATTTTCAGTCATACAAATTCCTAGCTGCTCCAGAACCACATTTCAGCCAGCTTTAGAAATCAGATTAAAAGTTTTAAACTGCCTTGGTTTTCCTTTTAAGACCTCATATCAGGTTTTGGATGTGTTAGGCCACTTTTTGGCCTTTCTGTTTTCCATGCAACCATGATAGTTCGGCACCAATTCAGTTGCCAGAGCATAAATGCAGAGAAAGAGGCATAATCAGGCTCCTCAAACACTGCAGAGGGGGGCAGTCACTCTCTGGGTCCTGTGCCATCCCTGGTAGTCTCACCTGAGCACCTCACAGGGTCTGCAACACGAAATCTGCCAGTGTGTAGACACAGCAGTCCTTTTTTCAATGTTCACTTTTGCTTCCTTTTGAAAATTTTGCTTCCTTTTGAAAAGAAATAACAGACAGTATGGACTGAAAAAGCCCTGAATTTCCCTTTATTATTAATTTAAAGTTGAACAAGTTTTGGGTAGTTATTCTTGATTTAACCCTTCTTTTCTCACAATGCTGAAAAAGATTACTAAAAAATGTTTAGAACATGAACTAGCAGAGAACAGAAGCTGCTCAATTTTCTCAAGTCCATCTTGTAATAAACTATTCTCTAAAAACTCCTTCTGAAAGGCAGTTTTGAGAAGTTTGTTCCCTGTAGCAAATATTGAGGATACATACTATTCTGGGATATTTGCCTGTTTGGGAATGTCTGTTCTCTGTTAGATTGCTCAGGTTTGGTGGAGCAATTGTGGAGAGACACAGGAGAAACACAGAAAAATAAAAACTGGGACTGGAGGAAGGAGTCAGTGGACAGCATTTCAGACTTAGCTTGACAAGGGATTCGTCTTGCCAGGCTGAATTTAGCCAACTTATCCAGGTCCCCCTGATAGAGAAGAATGATCTCCAGAAAAAACTTTTCCCATCATCCTGAGAAAGGTGTTAACAAAACCAGAGGCCGTGTGAAATTGATCCTAACTTACCTCTTTGCCTTCCCCTCAAGTCAACTTTGAGATAGGAAAACTATGACTTAGCACCTTTGCTTTCTGTTTTGATAAAATTTTTACCATTTTTCCTTCAAGCTGCGTTGTCAGGAGATTGCATGTGCCCTCTGCCTTGTCCTGATGCCTTCTGTCACATTTTTGCTGTCCTTGTGCATGCTGATGGCACGTGGTACAGCTTTCTCTATCCAAAAAATGTAGAATCACATTTCTAGATTTATCCAGTCCTGTGCAATAGCTCATATCTCCATCTTCTATCTTTTTCTACTCATTCCGGAAAGGCCAGGGCAGAATTCTGTGCATGTAGACAGTCCTTCAGCCTCACTGCAGCTCTGGCACCCCAGCATATAATCTAATACCAGCTGTTGTCCCCTTTCTGAACTGCCCCACAACAGCTGCCTGCGGGGAACATTGATGCCTCCAAATTCATCCTTGAATGCCAGGGATTAATTTAGGAACACAAAGCAAGTTCATAAGGAGTCCTCAGTGTTAGTGTATAAAAATACTACAGTAGCTTTGCTGCTTTTGAGGCGTGAGTTTAAAAGAAGAAAGCGCAGCCACTGATGGCCAAAAAGAGACTGCATGGGGGAGAAAATACACGGTCACTTGTAAGCTGCAATCTGCTGAAACCCAGAGGGTTGTTTTAAGTTTGTCTTTTCTCTGATCCATGTTTGTTTATTTCAGCAGAACATGTTTTTGTCCGGAAGATATTTTGTGCTTTGAATAAAGCATGCAGTTTGCAAAAAGAGCTCTCTATTTTAAACTGCTATCAACCTTTTATGAAGTTCATTGTGGGAACTGCACAAATAGAAATGTGAAGATTCCAGCTTTTAAGGGCAGGCTTTTCTTTCTGACTGGGTAGGTCACAGTATCTATTTCTTTTCCTTGTAAAATTTGTATATTGTTAATAAAAGAAATTGAGGCCTCTTTCTAGCAAAGATAGGACACTTGTTACATCCTTGGACTTAAAGCTATTTGTGACCTTGTTTTGTTGAACTGTTACTTTTAGGTAAAGAATCTGGGCTTAAATTTGAAGTATTCTTCTTTGTATAGGTCCTCTCTTTTTTCGTTTATTCTATTACAGTCAAACTGAATATTGCTACAGAAACTGAACCACACTGTGTGCAGTGCCATAAATAATAAGCTGTACTTTCTGTGCTGAAGAAACAAACAGGCCAAAGAGAGGAGAGGACATAGAGGAGGAGTCAAGAAAAATCAGTCACTTTGTAATTGCTGGGAACCTGAAGTTCAGAGCTTGTTCAAGGTCACTCAGGAGCTGAGCACAAAAGATGAGATTTAACCAGGCTTTCCGAATCTGAGGCCAGCCTTGCAATCATTGAAATATCTCTTCATCCAGAAGTTTGCAGTCACTTGACATTTGTGTTAATGCCTGACGCTTGACTTCAGCATTTCAGCTTTGATAAGGCCACACCGGCTTCACTTAAGATGAAAAGTGTTAAAAAAAAAAAGTAGGGGACTGTTTGTTGTGCAGGCTCCTTCGTGGTGTGTGGAGAGAGCTCACTCAGTTTCAATGAGTTTGTACAAGAAACAATCAGAGTGAAACCTTTCTGCAAGGATAGAGCCTCAACAGATGAATATGATCAGTGGTTGCTTGTGCAACCCAAACAGGGGTGTTTCTATATTTTTTCCACAATTTCTTTTGATGTCACTATGCCTTTCTGTGATCCTAAAATCTTCTTCGTGTGCTGCACAGCCTTTTAGGGGAGGAAAAAGGGTCGAAGTGAAAAGCAGGAATAAGTCTGAACCTTCAGGACACACAGCCTGTGCAGGGGTGTCGCTGCAGGTTAAAGTGACTGGCAGAGGCCACCTTGTGGAAGCCAATAACACAACTGTACCTTTCTGCAAACCAGGGGGATTTTTCTGGTTTTGTGACTGATTATTAGCTATTACTCAGTAGGCAGGGGAAAAAGAGCCCTATTTTTGAGACTTCTGTCAGTGCAGTTTCATAAGCTGACATACAGAGTGCTTAAATTGTAGCATTTATCCTAATGGAGGCAAAGAGCTTTGCAATTTCAATATTTTTAATATTTCCTTCTCTTTTCCTTCCCTTTTTCTTGTACCCAACTGCCAATTCCCTAATTACTACTGTGAATCCGTTTATTTCTAATAGGTTTTAAAGAGGCAGCTTGTCATAATATCAGCAATGACTCTCCAAGTTTCTAATTTGTTACTTGTTTTTCTAGCAATGCTTGCCTCTGTGTCTGCTCTTTTCAAATGCTCTCTCATAGCTGTTAATTTTCTGTTGGATTATATTCAGAAAATTATTTTTAAAAACTATATAGTCAAAGTCACTTCACAGTTTTTATTGAAGGAAGAAAAAATTTTGGGACAAGAAGCTATAAACAAAGAATAGCTGCTGTGTACCAAAAATGACATTTAACAGGTAGTCAATGGCAGGTTCTGTGAACAAACAGCTCCTGCCAAGGTGCACAGGTAGCCAGCACAGGGGCAAAGCCACAGCATTGAGGCAGGATATTGAGCACACTGAAAATTTAGGTGCAGTGCTCCCATGTGTTCTGGGGTGGGGGTGTTTCCTGTACCTCCTATTTTCCTGTGGAATTTCCCTTGTGTTATCATTCTGACACATTGGGCGTGTGAGTGTCACTGGTGGCCAGGGTTTGCCTTGAACAAACAAGGCCAGAGAAGGCAAATGATGTGTGAGACATTTTAGCAGATAGGATAAAGAATGATTTGCTGTGATTTTTTTTCCCTTTTAAAGTAGAAATGTAAAGCACCCATGATCATACAATGGGATTAGTGCCAGCCTAGTTTCAGAACCTAAAGAAATAGAAGCACGCACAAAACGTGAGTAAGAATAGGGTATATTTTTCTGCCTGAAAGGAAGGGCTAAAAAGAGAAGTATTGTTAAAAATTGTGAAAACACCTCTATTCAAGACAGTTAAGTTATTTTGTTTAAAAATGTTTGAAGTAATCATATAGAATAGAAAAGAGGGACCTGTTTTTAACTGGAGAGGAAACATGCCAAATGAACTGTAAATAACGCTTGTTGAGTTTTCCATTTGGGGAAGCAGAGACAAGTTGTTTTTAAAGTACCTAAATGAGGGTTGAGTGGTTATATGACATCTAATAAATTAAAGGCGTGACAACTTGTCTCCTGAATGATTCCTTGCAGTCACCCCTGCTGGGATCCTAGGGGGAAAAAATATTAGACCAAGTCTTTCTCCTGCCTGGCATAGCAGTAATGTGTTACAGCAGAATGCAGAAAAACAGACCAGTAGTGTGGTGGAGCCTCCAAAAATAAAGAGATATCAAAGAAAAGATGTGCTCAGTCAAGGAATCTGATGGGTAATGGCAAATGATGCCTCATCACTGTGCAGAGAGGACGAGGAGCTGTTTGTCTGAACACAACCTGCGTTAACACAGCCTGTAAATCAGTGTGCTCTCCATGAGAGGAGTGGCGGGTGAGCTCGTGTTAATGTCAGATTTATGTTAACATGCGCTGAGGAAATCAATACAAGGTAGCACTGTTTGCACAGGGCAAACAGATTCCTGGCATGCTGGCTGCTTTTGATGAGCCAAAACTCGTGTGCGTGGAGCTGCGAGCCTGCGCTGCGTTGTGCAAAGCAGAGGGCACTTCTGCACAGAGAAAATAACACATTTCAATAAAGTGTCAGAAAGGGCTTAGAGCCAATTTCCCTGGTGCTTGGCATGGGGGCAGGGGCTGCCCTTTGCAGCAGCGTTTCTTTGGTCTGAATAGTATTTTCTTACGTGTCTGCTCCTTCTTGGGGCAATCTCTTTAACTCTGCCAGGCAAGTGTAAACTGAATTGTTTGTAGGATGAAGAGAGCACGTGGGAAATCTCAGACACAGGCAAAATAAAAGAACCTGTTCTAAAGGAAAAAAGTGCGTGCAAGAATGCCCAAAATGTTCCAACCTTCACCAAGCAGTTACATCTGAAAGGCTATGTGCAAATCTAGTCAGAAATAGTATTTGATCCCAACTTTTTAAGCGCTTTTTGAAATCTTAATCTGCTCTTTCATCAGTGGCCAAAATTTTTATGAGCTGCAAGCTACATTTTTAATAAAAGTTGGGAGAATATGCATCTCTGCAGCTCTGATTTTTCCCTCCCATATTGTGGTACTACCTGCTTTATACTTTTAATATCCAGTTGTTGGTTTAGTGTAACTTCTTTCTAGGAGAGCTTTTAGTGAGCCTGGTCTCTCACCCGTTAATGAACTGTGGATTGTTTACAGCTAATGAAGCTCACAGTAGCCCACTTTAATTTGAGGCTAATTTTCCTGGGCCCAACCCGTAAGCCATAAAGAGGGTGAGTAGGACCTGACTGAAGGCCTGAGGTTGTTCAGTCCTCAATTCCCTCTTCTGCTCTCATGCTGCTAGAAGTTATTTCTTTTCATAACGCACCGAGGAAGTGACACTCCCAGTAGGATGGGGCTGTGGGGAAGCAGGGAGCTTTTGCCAGCTTTTAGCTGCTGCTGCTGCACCAGGTATGATGGACTGGGGCTTTGGGCTCTGAATAGTGCCTTTATACACCAGAGGCCGGACATGCCAAGCTTCATGTACTGATTCTCATTTTTCAAGAGCACAAGCTTCCTTTTCCACACCCCCGCATCTGGAGATGCTTCCAGTTTGTGAGCTGGTAGGTTGCATCTGATCCTTTTGACCTGTTTGGGACCAGTTTCATTAAAGCAAAAGCTTTCTCACTGAGAAAGATACAGAACCACTTCACCGAAGAGCATATTTCTTTCTATCTCTCTCCTGCCTTGACTGGGCAGGTTAGTTTTGTACAGAGAAATGTTAGGATGTGTTTCCTACTAAAATAATCCATCTTCTGGACCTCAGAGGTGCACAATGTCTTCTTGTGATGGTAAATTTCTGCAGAGATTCCTATTTAGGTAAGAAAAGTGGAAAAAAAAATGCTCTTTGCTGCAATTTCAGTCCAGGCACAGCAGCGTTTGTATCATTTAATTCTAGACTGCGTGATACTTGGTTTCTGCACCACAGGATGGAAGACTGATTTTCTCCCTGCTTCTCCCCAACCCATCAGTATTAATAATCCAAATAATAAATCTAAAAAGGACTTCTCAACTCCCTCCCTCACAAGAATAGCCTCTGTGTGTTTTGTTTTGGTTGATATAATATTTCTGCTTTGTTTAATTCAGATGCATTTAGTTTTCCTTCCATCATTCATTTTACTGCATTAAGTTAGTGGTTCTGTGGGGATTCAGTTGATTAATGACTAATTTCCATTCTACGCATGCTCAAGAGGAACCGACTTTCACAGTACTTCCCTCCAAAACAATACAATCTTGAGAGAGGGGGAACAAAACTTTCATGTGAAAACAAAAACCTCGTAGAACTGCAATGTAAAAAATGGGCTGAATTAGGAACATTTTCATTTCAGCAGTTTCCTGAGTGTGAGAAAACTTCTCCTGACCTGGATGCCTGTATTCATGCATTCCTTTCTGACTGCCCCAGCAGCTGAAGATGTCACTGTCACCTACCGATTGGTGTCATGGCCCGCTCGGAGGTTAAACCCCTACTGGCTTAACTGACTGTCTGAATTCTTTCCAGCTTATTTCAATTTCCCTCTCAGAGAGATAGAAAAGGATGGGTAAACACAGAGCCATGATCTTTACTCCCCTGAGAGGGAACTGAAGCAGGGGCAGAAAGTGCATTGCTCTAGGTTTTGCAACAGATTGGTGGCAGAGTCAAGAATTGGTCACAAATTCAGTTTTCTGCTTAGTTCTTCATATTCACACTTCTGGTACCTGCATCCCACTCCTGGTCTGAGTTTCTCCAGGATACCCCATAAATATTCCTCAATTGCTAAATGTATCCTCTGAGACATCAAAACCCAAGGAATGAGCAGTCAGCTCTCAGTGATGATGGAAGATCTCCAAAACCCCATCCAATTCTTGGAATTGTGTGACACTTCTGAGTGCCTCTGTCTGTGCAGGGAGGAAGGTGGGGTCTTTGCAAATGAAGTGAGCCTGGAAGTTTACAGAAAAATTCAGTCAGGTCCTGGTAAGCCTTCCTTTGCAGGATCATCACATTTTTTTTGCTTGCAATGATCTGAATTCCATTGTTTTGCACATCACAAGAGCCATGGTCATCTATCTGGCAAAGGACACCAACAAACTCACCTCTGGTTACTTCCTCATGTTTCCTCTGAGAATGCAATAATCTTTTAATAGGCATTGCAAAGCAATCATAGATTATTCTTTTTTTTTTTGCTTGTTGGAGACGAACCAGAAGCAGAGTTCCATGGCTAAATTAATTAGAAGGAAAACTACAGGTGCTCTTGCAATGCTTCTTGCAGGAAGGCAGATTTCCTGATAAATCAGTTTGTCTGACACACCGTTAATGAGAAATTAGGAACCGTGTTGAATTCTGTTCCTGAGTTTGACTGACTTAAATTTCTTTTTTTCCTCTCTGGGTGTAAAACGTGGGCGGGGAGGGAGAATGTATAGTAATTCTTAATGCAAGGTAAATTTTTTTCTCAGTATGCACATTTATACATGAGTCTAGACACACACTGTTAATATCCTGATAGGGCTTTCATTTTCCAGCTGCCACGATGCACAAAAATTGTTCTCTGATTACTAGCAACTAGAGCATCTCATCAAAATGCTCTGAAGTAAACCTGTGAAGTAAGATATTAGAAATGAGTATGTAGCATCTTACTAAAATCAGAAGGCATGAGAGCTGTAATGTAAGGTCCATCCCCAAACAGAGAAATCCTGTTTTGAACTGTCATCTTCTGTGAAGTCTCCTTAGACTTTGACCCCGTGTCTATGAGTTGTTTTGTGAGTGAAGTTTTGGTCAACTGTGTTGGATGGACTGAGCTATGAGCATTTAGGTTCTGATCCTGCAAAGCATAAAGTGCCTTGTAAGAGCTGTGCAGTCTCTAGGGTCAGCGCGATGAGAAGTGACAATCTTCAAATGCTGTATCTCTGGTTATGAATGTGAAATATATGTTTTGGCAATAAGACAGTTCTGTTGTGCTGTTATTGGACCACATCAAGTGGGAAACAGGCTCAGTCTCCAAAACAAAAAGTCATGCACTCGCCTCGTCTGTTTTCTTGGGGAGTTACCACCCATACTAGGATGGGAAAAGGAGAAACAGGATCCCTCAGCTGTCACAGTTCACAGTCACAGCACAAACACGACTTCCCCAGGCATTAGACATAAGATGCCAGACTGAAATGTAACAATGGAACTGCCAGCACCAATTCCCTTGGGTTAACCTCCATGCACGAAGTGAAGATTGCAGCTGGATCTGATAAGGTGTTAAACTACATCAGTAAAGATATTTAGATCCTCTCTCCATCAGTGTCAGCAAGGACTTTTGCTATGATTTTTTTTTTGTGGTTTTAGTTTTTCTAGGTTGTTTTTGCTTTTTTGTTTTGTTTATTTTGTGTGTGTATGTATGTGTGTGTCAGGAGGCGTTTTATGTTGATTTTTTTTCTACTACTGAGGGCAGTGAGCAGGTTGTGCTGGCCTTAGTTATCTAGAATCTCAGTAGAAGATAAGCTTCATGCTGGGCTAACTCATGATGCTGATAAGTCACAATTTTATAATAGTGTCTGAAATTTGTTAGCTATGCATGGGCAGACTGGTCTCACAAGATCACTTTTCTTCTACAGATAATTACTTCTCCTCATGAGATTTCACAAAGGCAGTGCATATGCAAACACACACACACACGCACACATATTCTATTTTAAAAAAATTCTGTTTGCTATTTCATTAGGATATGGGTAGATAATCTGCAGGTCTCTAGTGATACATTCTTTTTGTTCAAAGTCTGTTGATCTCATGGGTTACTAGATGAATTGCTTCCTGTCCATCATTCTTTTCTTGCTATGTGTCTTTGAATAGATACTTTTTGTGTTTGACACAGAATAGAACCGGAATATTTTTTGATGCGATAGCTGTTAAAGACACGGTCCCTCACGTGGCAGGGTAGGTCAGTAGTTAAAAGTGTGTTGATGTTTTGCTGATGTAGATTAGAAGAGCTCTGCTGAAGCTAGCAGAATGGAATCAGTTTTTATGTAGAGATGTGGTCAATGTATTCAAGGTTGGAGCGAGTCCTTTTACAAAAGTAAGTTAAATGGATTTTTTTTTCTGGTGACTATTTCATAACTCATGTGCAGTTATTATTTTCATAGTACACTAAACCATGCTATGGTACCACTCAGATTTACATGGACCTGGGTTCATGGGAATGCCAAGATTATGAATCTTAAGCATTCTTTTGTTTCTGTTTTTGAGGTAGAAGTTAGGAGCTGAATTGCTAGATGAATAGGCTAATATTTAAATAACTGTCTAACCACAGCCTGTCATCACAAAGCAACTGACCAGTCAACACCAGTTGGACCTGACTAAAAATTGTGATATTTGCTTCATGGCTAATTATATGAATTCAAGATAATCTGTCTGATGTTTACTAGTCAGTTATGAGGAAAAAGTCGCAGATAAGTTTGATTCTACATCAATTGCTGAAAGCTGCTTTTGTTTCTTTGTGGGTGCTGGTTTATGCAGTGCTACGGAGGCTCTCACTGCGTCCTTGGTGACTTGAGAGAGGTTGGAAGGTCTTCTTTCCATAAAAAGTGCTATCAAAAGAATGAAAAACAAAATAAATGTTGCAAAATCATTCCAGGATTATACACTGACCTGAGAGGATGTGCTAATGAAAGGGCTGTGAACAAATGTCTGGATCAGCCCTTCTCACCACTAGATATATGAGTTGCTAAGATCAGCCTTTTTGCTTGGACACCTGACGTGGTATCATACCATTCCTACCTAGCTGATAATGCCCATTTTATCTTCTACCTCTGTGCTTATACCCCTGAATATGTATAATTTGCAGTAATTAAAGGCCTGGCTATCATTTCATTGACTTGACTGGTGAAACCTTCACTGACATCAGTGCTATCAGGTAAAACCCCAAATAATTCTATATATTACAGTGAACCACCTAAGCCTTGTTTTCAAGGGCTGCTAAAGAAGGGATTCCCTTGGGCCAGAACAACAAGATCCCATCAGTCCTGTAACCCCAGCTAAAAGCCCTTTGGCTCTTGAGTCTTATACAATGACTGCTCACCACATTCACTTGCACCCAGTGTTATGAACATTTAGTGTTTCGCAGGAAAACCTGCTTCCATTTCCACCATGGAGCAGGTTAGATGCTCAACTCTTTTTATATTTTCTCATTTTTATCATCTGGCACACATCCTCCCTCACCAGTGAATAACTGTGTACAATAGCAAGGCACTGCTTACAATAATTTACTTGTAAGCCTTTGAAAATGGTGTGTGGTCACAAAAATCACAATGTTATACAAAGCAGAACACCAGACAAAAACAAATTCTTATCAAAGAAAAGGCAAAGCAAAGAAAATCAGAATGTGTGTTAAAGATAAATCATATGTTGCGACCTTAAAAAGCTCCAGCTGGGATCCTGCTATTCAGAATAGCCCTTGGAAATTATTTTCAAAGGTTAGCTGCATGTGAAAAAGGAACAAAATAAAGTTTGACCACCCAGGGATTTGCAAACGTGTGTGGGAGCCACCAGAAGGCCGTGTACAGATGACTTGAAGAGATGAAGAAATAGTTCAGCTTTCCAACCAAGCAAGAGGGAGTGAATGTTGTGTAAAAATTTGAATATCAAAGGAGGCCATTAAAACCATAACCTGACTTCACAGAGAGCCAGTTTAATGAACACATACTAGAGAAAACATAAATTGCAGGACTGGGATACTTGGTGAGATCACACCACTTTGATGTCCGCCGTTTTCCAAAGACTTCTCTGTGCAGGTCAAGAAGCAAACTCTGATCTAAACCTTGTCATATGACTAGTAGGGCAAGACAAAAAAGCTTAGGTTCAGAAAGGACCTGGATTAATGTGTAACATTTGAGAATGCACCTGGAGCCAGCTGCTACTAGAAAAACAATAGACACTTGGTGCAGAGTAATCCTTTCAGCAGGTTTAATGAAGCTTTGTCTCACAGATAGTCCCCTCTGGCTTATAATTCGTTATTACTTATTGCTGATGAAAGAGAACTACATAAAAGCTGTGTTGAATTCTGGGCTTGGTTTTTGATGCATCTTTGCAGGTAGACAAAGATACAGAGAAGCCTTAAACAGCTGTCATACGGATAGGCACCTTGAGGGGAACAGTTCCAGTGTGGTGAAGGGGAAATGACATTCCCATCCGTTTTGTACCACATAGCCCTATGCACCAACAACTTTCATTTACTTCCAGTAAATTAAATGCAAAAGCATGAGGAAAGAAACCAATAAAATCCTCATTCATTCAACTTTTATTTCCCCTTTGTGGAACTCATTTCAAGGTATCATGGCTATTTTCAATCTCCTGAAGCTTCACTTTGTAAAAGACTGAAGCAATGAAACCCAGTGTCCATGCCCACCCTGTGCAAGCTTTCTTACTGGCAGAAACAAGAGAAAATTTTTTTTGGTAATGTCAAAAGTACAAACAGGTTCACCGAAGGGTTAGATAAATTCATGTCTCTTAATAGTACCCTGGTTTTTACTTCCTACTCCAGATGTCTCCGTACCACTAATTACAATAAATCAGGAAACTGTACTGAGGAAAAAATTGCTCTCAATATGTCCTCATTATTACATTCCTCAATTAACTCTAGACCCCTGGTGGAGCTGGGAGGCTGAACTCGATGGGCTCAGCTCCACCCCAGTGTAATGCTTATGTTCACCTCGTGTGTAAAACCTTTACAAAAAATTGTCTGGTTTTGATATAGAAAGCCTGACAACAGGCAGCAGCAATGTAAGTAAGCAGGAAATACAGGATCAGAAACGCAAGTATGATCAGAGATAAAAAGGAAGAAAGAATTATGTCAATATAGATCCGCTGACAGCAATGAAAACGTGCTGGTTTACACCTCCTGTAGTCTTTACTAAGGTAACAGTACAAAGGATCTCTGGGAGTATAACAAATGTTTCTCTCTGGGCCTGGTGGATCACAGCCAGCCATGGCTGCAAGCTGCGTGTGCTTACACCAGGGTTCAGTTTGGCACAATGGATGTAAGCACGACGTGGCTTAGCAACTGATTTATGCTGGCTTTGTGGGCAGCTGACAGCAGACACCTCCCAGTAAAACCTTATCAGGGAGATACAGGAAGAGAAGTGAGCAGAATCTTGGATGGTGTGGCCACCCAAATCTGTACAATATTTGTGTTTTCTCGATCCACCTCTGTGAACAAAAGATGGAGAGGAAATGAATGACCAGAGCCATAAAATCATTGGATCAGGGTGGGCAGGTGATGACACATTCCCCTGTGGAGTGTCAGAAGGGATAGTTCTCCAGGAGTCATCAGGTGGGGATGTTGTCCCCATCTAGGACACTGGGTTTGGCAGAGAGTTCAGTGTGCTTCCAGCCTGGCTCTGTTTTATCCTGCAGCTAGAGTGGGAATAAGCTTGTCCTTAGGTTAACAGCTTGAGAAGAGATAGCGGGGAAAATCCATTGCTCTAAGAAAAACTGTTGCAAACTGGTATTGCTAGGTTTTCCCCTGGGGTGTTTGGAAATGAGCGACCAGAGCTGAGATATTTGGTCTGGTTTGACGTCCTGTGGGGACGTAACTACTTGAGCAAATTCAGAGGAACAGCTCTGTCCCAGCAGAAAGGACTGAAAATGGAGCCTGCCAGGGATATTGTGAAAGCATGAACAAACTGTGCATCCCTGAAAAATATAGAGTATGCACAAAATGACAGAAGTTCATATCAATCATTTATTTGAAAAAACCCCACCTTTCTCTATGGTAAAGGATCCAGGTGCCTGTTGCGTGTCCTGGCTCTTATACACAGAATTTGCTCTGTTTGCAAGCAGCAGCACTGCTTTGGAAAATAGCCTGTTTTCATTTTTTTAAATTAACCAGTTATGAAAGTATTTTTAAGACATATATTTAGGGAAAGATCATATTTTAAAGCTATTGACTCTTTCAATATTTTACAAAAAATTAGTGTCTGGCATATGGCCACAGGCAGAAACAGGACTATGGTTTAGGTGAAATATGTGTTCCTGGATTAGTCACTCTCAGTGTGCATCTTTGCCTTTGAGTGTAGCATCCAAGGCAAGAATGATGGCTGAACCGGTGCTCAAAGACAAAATTTGTGATGTGGAGAACCGAAGCTGTAGTGTGTGCTTATGTGAGCACAGGGAACTTAAAGCAGCTTCCTTTACCAACAAAGCACATATATAATGGTGGGTAAGTAAATAAAATTATTACTAATATGAGAATGTAGAGAAGAATATGTGTTGAGACTAGTTATAGTCATTAAACCATGCACTGAAACACACAGTAATGCTGTGTCTAGCACACTGTGAATTTGCCATGTTTTACCTCTGAAACTATTTGAGATCCCCGATCTGTTTCTGTTCTGCAGCTGGCTGCTCCTTGTTGTGTATCTTATTAGAACATAGCTTAAAATATTAGCTTGTATTGTTGGCTTTCTCTCCAGCATAGACCATAGGAGCAGACACCAGCAAAGGATTCATGCATGGCACAGGAATACATCCAGAACAAGCTTCTGCACTGTGAATGTAAGGAAACTATTCAACAACAGGAGTAGGAGTCAGATTTTTTTGTTTTTTTCCTTTTCCTTTTCTGATTTTTTTACCTTTATTTTGTTAGCTGAGAGAGAAAGGGAGTAGGAAGAAAAAATGGCCAGTGAAACACAGTGTTCAGTATAAATTCCTTGCTTTTGAGTTGTGCTGGTCACATTTTTGTCTTTTTGCTATGGGTGAAGCTTGTCTAAATGTCTCAGCAGTGCTGTTTGCTAAAGACTTCCTCATATAAGATTCTGTTCTTCCCATCTACTCTATAAAATATGACCATTTCAAGGCCAAATGGTCTGCCTTAGGCAGAACTGTTAAAGCTTTTGGGGGGGATGAAAAGGGGGAGTACAATTCTTATTATATGTAAAGAGGAAAAAGATGGTTGCTTTTTTTTGTAGCAATGAGAAACCAGAAGTCTCCTCCCCATGTGGAGGAAGGCAACAAGAGCAGCATCTTCTGCATAAATTTACCCTCTAGAAATTCTACAGGATGACAGCGTTGTGTTCCAGTCTGTTCTGGTTTTAGGGAGAGAAATACTAAGACCTCAGACAAACTATAATGATCTTAAAAGAACAGTTTGTATTTTTTTTTAAACATTAGCTGCAAATCCTCAGATTACACAGATGGAGATCAAAACTAAAATGCAAATGGGAAGTCACCAATGCAAGGGCAGTTACAAAGGACCTGAGGAATCAGGAGGCGAGGCATGCTTTGGTGGATACAGTTTTTAAAAAGTTTTCTCATGTGAAGGATTATTTTATCATTGTTTATGTGAGACAAACTATGTGAGTAAAAGATACTGGGGGAGGGGGAAGAAACACGCAGTAAAAGGAATTATTTCCTGAAAAGAAGCTTCCAAATCTCTCTTTAATCTCAGCTTCTCCCCTGTGTCCTCTGTTTCAGTAATACCTTCCCTCCTCTGCCTCCTTTCCGTTCTTACTGATCTGTGCTGAGAAGCTGGTTCAGAAGAAAAGCCAGGGCTCTGCAGAAGAGGGTGTGCTTGTCTGTGTGAAGTTTTGAGTTAGTGTGGCTGACCACAAGCAGTACCTGATAAAGAATTTCACTGAACCTGAGATTGGTATCTTTGCTGTAGCACCAGCCCTTCCAGGTCCCTTGGGATTCTGGTGCTGGATTTGCCTGTGCTCCTGCAGTGCAGGTGACGAAGCAAATTTAAACAAATCAGCAAGTTCAGCTAAAATGCAGAAGATCAGATGCCAGAAAATAGTGTGAAAAGTGCATATAATCCTGTAATCCTTGGTTCTTGTTTTCTTCTTTTAGAGAACAATACTTCCCTCCTTTTTTTCTCTCTTTCTTTCAAACACTGCAAGCAAAATTGCCTTTGGTTGTTTTTTGTGTATATAGTTGTTCAGTCTAATTTGAGTGTTATTCCACTCTGTTTGCTTCAGCAACTTTAATTTAATTTTAATTTTATCTGATTTTTCAAGTCAATATTTTCTTAAAATAAATGTTAGTTGGTAATCTGAGGTCCATTTAAAGATCTGAACCCAGTTAATTTTTTCAGAGTGACAGGAGTGTTTAAGATTTCATCAGGGAACAGAATGCAGGTCTTCCCAGTCTTAAAATATACCCTAACTTCCCTATCCAACAAAGAAATTAATATAGCAACCAGGCTGGACAGCAAGACAATCTTCATGATTCTTTGTCCAGCTTTTCAGCTTTTCTTCTTTCTTCCCTTTCCTTATCTTCTAGTAGCAGCAAGGACTAGATTCTTTTTACTTCAGCAGTGTCATAGAAATATGCTCCCATCTGAGACCATCACCAGTCTTATTAGAGCAGAGGGTTTAATTTTGTTTGCTAGTAGGTATAACCGTTGTCTGATGCTTGTTTTTCTGCTGTATTTTTCATCTTATCAACCTTGTTTATATTCATTCTCTTTCCCACTTAATCAAGATCCTGTTCCACCCTGCTAATGGCATGTTTGTTAGTCGTAAAGACTTTAAAAATAAATTTAAAGAAAACCCCAACAATTAAAAAAATATTGATAATATTCTCCAGTTGTCTCAGATTCAGTTTCATCACCAAATGCAATGCAGAGTGCAAATACCCTTCACTTTGATTTGTGATGTAGCAGCTCCTGGAAGTGCTTGGTGGGAGAGATGCTGTGCATAGGTTTAATTAAGGCCCTAAATTGCAAATACTCTCGACAAACAAGACAGAGTCAGGAGGCAAATGAGGGTCTAAAGATGTGCATAAAACCAGATGGTAGCTTGCACTGGGTCAGTAGGAACCCTGCTAAACGGCAGTCAAGGTTTGGCCCCATCTTGCCCCAGTTAAGAGTGGCCATCCTTTGCCTCTTTTGAAAAATCACCACGGAACAAGCTGGAATTAAATAAATACCATAACTCTCATCCCATATCTCCTGCACTAGAAGAGAAAAGTATGTTTATATAAGAGCACTTTTTACTGTTCTTACACTTTCCCACTCTCAGCTAAAGATATTAATGTTATTCTCACAGTATTTATTTATAAAGAAAATTTATTCTGTTGAGGGGGGGTGACATTTATGCTGATTTTACCACAGCCTTTTCACTGCCTGTGTCTTTTATTAGAGCTGTATTTCTTTCATAGCCTGGTGTTCATCTCCTCTTAGAAGTAAAATATTTTACCAAGCTGACCATCTGATGAAACATTTTTTCTGCTGGCTTCAGAATATATTTACGAAGTAGCATTGGAGGAGTGAGGGCATATAACACTTTCAGACAGTGTGCCACAGCATAAGGGTGATAGAGGTTTATGGGAGATATAAGAGAAAGGAGGGAATCACTTCCTTTGGGTGATTAAGCAGATTTTATTTACAGCACAAACTGGAAACATGCAAATTGTGTCTCTATTAAATACAACGCTGCTTTAGAATTAAGGGCAGCTGGAGATGAATGTTTTGGTATTAATTTTCACCTAGCATATAAATGTTAGATCAAGTTAAGGTTTAGGATATATCAACTATTTTAAAACTAAAAAAAAAAGCATGAAAAACATGGATTTTGCAATTATCCCTTGAGAAACCATTGCAAGTATAATAAAAAGAAAATAGCAAGTCAAATTGTCAAATTTTCAAGGCAAGTAAACCGTGTAAGAAAAAGTAGTGCAAAGCTGAATCATAAAGGCTATTTAAGGTCTGCTAGCCACTTTTTTATCATAGTTCTTTCACACCATTGCAGGAACTGGTGAGAACTGGTAGAAGTTAGGTTCTTTTCCTGTCTTGCCTCTTCCTTCATTCTCAGTCTTGATTCCCAGCAGGTGCTTCCCACTGGTGCTGCTCTGTGCAGGAGAAGGGCAAATACTGGGGTTCCCTTCCCAGTGGAGGAGGCACTGGATGATGTGCAGAGCGCAGCCTAGGAAGGAGGCACACACACCAGAGGGACTGATGGAGGCCCAGGAGGTGCAGAGCATTTGAGACCACCTGGCTCTGGCACAGAAACTGCTGATTAGACTAAGTGGGAGAAATTAATAAAAGCCAGTCTGGACCAGACCCAGATCAGTGAACAGTCGTGGTGCCAGCTGTTCCCCCAACCATATTGTGAGACTGTTTTTTCCCACTTCAGACTAAATTGAGAAAACACAGCATGTGGTTGTGACTTCAGAGAGAATTTCCTTGCATGATGGTAGAACAGGGCCTAACAAAACCTGTTCTCTGCTGGGTCTCAGAGCTGCCTCCAAATCACAGCATTCCTTACACAACACCCCTATGCCATCACCCCGAGCTGCTGCTCTCCATAAGCTTCAGACCCTGTGAGCAACACCAAGGAGAGCCTGCTCTTGCTTGTGCTTTCATTAATTGGGTGCATTTCTTGAGTGTTGGACCCATGCTTCTGACAGCAAATAGGTAAACATAAAGCAGGAGGTCTCATTTCTTTTAGTCAATACCATGTGCTTTGCACTTTTCCCCCCTCACCTTCTTCCCATTTTTTTTTTCACAAGAACAAAAAAGATGCTAAAATGTAGGAGATAAAAATCTCACCAGCTTTACAGGTTTCAATTAAACACATATACTGATGTTATCCTCATGTGCATATTTATATACACAGTTTATACTTTTCTGCAAGTCATTCATGGAGCTGCTATGAAAGTGCTTCCCTTGACTGCATATTTTATTATCAGCATATTTTCTTAGCTACTTTCCTTCCGCCCTACCTTAGAAATAAAATATTTCGTTGAAATGTCCATCTGATAAAATATCCCCCTTTAGACATATATTTACTCCAAGAGTGTTTGAAAAGTAAATTTGTGTAGTATTTAAGGCAGGAAGTGGTGCCCGCAGCAGTAAATTAGCAGCAGGCTCACCTGCAGGTTTGTAGGCACTCTCTTCCTGCAATCCCATACACTCTGTCGTTGTTAGCAGCGATGCGCACACTCCTACAGATCCCAGTTCATCGAAGACTTATGCACAAGGTTTGAACAAAGTGAAGTGCTCCAGTTATCCAAACTGGAAGAGGATTTAAGTACATATTTGGACTGCAGAGTAAAGCTTCCCTGGGAAGTTTTGGGGGTTCATAAGGCCATGTTCTTCATGAGTTCCCAAACTGAATGAGCAAAAGAACCTTCAGTTAAATATTGAAATATTTATTACACGTGAGCACAGTGTTCATTGCAAGTTTAAGCATGGCTTTTAGTTTAGGGCAGGCTGCATTTTGCTTTCCGAGTTCAAACATATTCCAAACCCCTCAACAGAATTTTCCATCAACCTGTGGATTTCCCACCAGGGGCTGAATGCAGTTAGGTGCCCATGCCCACATTTCAGCTAATGGTGAGTTGTCCTTCCCTTTGGCTGTGTTACAAAGCCTGAAGTCTGGTTAGTTCCCCACTCACTGCTCAAGTATCAAGGAGCCAACACACATATGTAGCTGAGGCAGGAGTCTCTAGCAGCTCACCTTACACAGACCTGCAGTGCACAAATTCCTGGTCTAGTTCATCCATCCCCTCTCAAACATCTTTCTGTGGCCTCAGCTATGTGTCCACCTGGTACAAAATTGTGTAGCTTCTTGGCTAAAGGGTTCCAAGTTCTTCTCCCTGGAAGGCTATAATGAGTCTTCAGTGTGACTGAATTCAAAGCTCATAAATGCTCTAATGTCCTGAATGGGATGCATCATGAATTATACAGGTCAGAAAACAATGCACGGATTCACCTCACTATGCATGAGTCCATTTCCACAATTTCCTGCTTAATACATTACATTTGCTGTCCAAGGAAGACTTCAAACAGAAGGGTTCTGAGTGTGGAGAAGAGCCCCAGCCACCAAGTAAATGGAATGGGGAGTTTAAATGTCATATTTTTGTAGTACCGCTCAGTGTGGACACGATACCTTAGGGCTGCATTAGCTCAAGGATCCCACTTTCCCAAATCACTTCTCTTTTCTTCAGAGTGACTTCAGTGTGTGCTTTTAAAGCCAATTGATACAGGAATGCCTAATATGATCTCATGTTGTTTTTTTTTTCACACTGGTTATCTCAACTCCTCTCTCATATAATCTCAGTGAATGACCTGGTGGGTTAGATCTGCTTGGCAGTGGAGCTGCCTTCTCAGGGGTATGCCCTGTTCACCTGTCTGTGCCCCTGCTAAATGTGTAATCCTCTGTTTCTGACAAATTAATCTCTTTTCTTCGTGAGCACTAACTGTGACGTTACAAGCAGAGGATTAGGCTTGCATGCAGCGAAGAAACAGCAGAAGAATGTGCACTTTAAATACTCCTTGAAGTTCCTGTTTCTTGTGTATCTTGGTAATAAAGATCTATGCAAGGGTGAAAAATGAGAATTTCTAGGATTAATATAAGCTAGTACATTCAATGTGCATTTTAAAGGCCCCATAAAGTCTTCCTTCTGCCATGCAAAACCCTTAAGTAAATTAATATTGCTTCTTTGAAAATACGGTTAGGAATGTCTTATTGGAACAGATTTTGAACTCTGAAGGAACTTTTAGATAAAAAGGGCAGGCTTGAGCCTAGAATGAGAAAGTGGATGTAGAATTTTTTGGGTTTTTTCAGTTCTTGTTTGTCAGTGGTCTGGTGGAGTGACATGGAGACCCTGTCTACTGGCAGGGTACCTCCTTCCCTGCCACTGGACTCAAGTGGAATATGAACTGGTGTGGCTGGGGAAATTGGCCAGATTCAGAGCACTTCCTCACATTTTTCTTTCCTTTTCATCGTTTTGCCTCCGAATTGTGCCTGCCAGCAGGCACCTAGCACTAAACTCAGCTCAGGAGTGACTTCCCACAGGTCACAGCCATGGTTTGTGACACGGGCAGGTCAGATGTCCACTCCAGTTAGTGCCATACGAGGGAGCTAAAGCATGTCTCCAGTCAGTCTTTCTCCTCCCACTCCTCTCCCCTCTGCTGTGCTTTTTGAACCTAAGGAAATTAGCAGGGTTTGCTGTAAGATGCTTGCCGATCCTCTTCCCCCTTCTGCAGTTCTTATGAACTTGACAAAAGCCCAGTTTTGTCTTGCAGCCACAGCAGCAGTTCATGGAAGGTGGGAGCAGGTGAAACTCACTGTCTTGGAAGGAAGTTTTATAGCAGTGGAGCGTTCAGGCCACAGATATCTTCAGCTATTTTGTTTATGTGCCTTGGTGCACTACTCATGCCCTTGATGCTGTGGAACCCAGAGTTCAGCCTGTAATGTGGTGCAGGATGACGCAAATATTAGTAATTTTTCATCTTTGGCCTTTTCTTTCTAGCTCTTCTGTTAAAACTACACTGAATCATCACCGACTAAAAAAAATTCAAAAAACACATTGATTTAATACCTATGCAATAATTTACATTGAAAAAAATAAGAGGCTTATACGTCTTTTTGTAGTAAACCCACCCTATCTTCTTTTTCCCCTACTGAAATGATAATCAGCATTTATTTTTTGTGAGGTGGGATGAAAGAAAGATAAAATAGGTATAGGCTGCATCTAATTGGTAAAAATATTTGTCCTTGTGTATAGCTGGAGACATTACAGGGTAGGTTTGGGATACTTAAAGTGAAGGAGAGAATGCTTGCTGGTGATCCCAATGATGCAGAACACAGACCAGTGTCTATAATGACTGATATAAACAGTGAGTAAAGTGGAAAACCAGTATTCAGGTGCCGATTTGAACTAATTTCTAAAATTTTCTAAAACATCTGATATTTGGGGTAGCATGTTTCTACAAAACTTTGGAAAATTGTTTCAGGAAGCATTTTAATTAATACCTGTTTTTGTAATAAAAACCTTTGTCTTCAAGCAGTGAGAGAAAAGGAACAACTGCAGGTGATAAATATTTTCACAATGCTATGGTGCCTTAATAAATACAGTTTTTTTCTAATAGAGACTATGATTATTAAAAATACAAATTGTTTAATTAATTATAAATTATAATTTGATTTATAAGATGGTGTTACATATTAAATAATGCCAGATGGTGCCATTAAGGCATTAGCTCCCCGTAATAGATTCTGGATGACAAGGGAATTAAAAGAGGACAGAGTCCGGGAACCAAATTAAGCAAGCAGTGAAAACTCTGCCAGAGTAAAAATAGTTTTCAAAGCATTTCTCTCTCTCCCGCTCCCCTTTTATTTAAAAGATAAATATTAAAAAACCACACCAAAACCTACTGTTTTTTTGGATATGTTTTCAGCACTTATGATTGCAGCAGTATTCCAAAGGCAGTAAACCATGGATTAAATTTTCAATAACTTCATGTGCCTTATAAGCTTCCTCAAATAGCCTTGCATTGGTTAGTAAAATATCTGTTGCTATGTACTGCAATTTGAAAAATTTTTCTGGATTTAGAGCAGAAAGGTTTGTTGCTTGCACTGCTCCTGGGTAATACTGATCCCTGTCCCCGTGTCAGTGCTACAGGCTGAGGTAAATAATTGCATTAAAGAGCAGTTCTTCTTCCTATGCAGGTTTTAGCCATGCACTGCATTGGCTTTACTAATAAATAGGACTTCCAAGGAAAAAAATATGTACTTATACATAGAAAGCTCCAAGTGCTACTAAAGTGAATGAAAAATCTTCCTTTCCCAAAGGTGTGAGAGGAGTAAAATAATAGAGTATGCAAATATATAGATTAAGTTTACAGTCACAAAGGGGTGTTTAAAATTTTCAGTGTTGATTTTTCAACAGGAGTTGCCTTTGTCTAAGTCATGGGAGGAAATGGATTCTATTTCAACCCTTGCCTTAATATCTCTCTTCTCCTGGCTCTCAGTTCTGCCTTTGTGTCTGTTCAGTGCAGTTAAACACTGTCTATGCTTTCTTTGCCATGGTTAGTTCCACATCTTGCCTCTTAAAGGGATGTTGTGGAGTCAGCTAAAACATGCATCTTATAGTGGCGAGGTTTATACTGAGTGGTTTTCCTTAGGAGTTTTCTTGTTCTTTGTCCAGTGCCCTACTAGTGTGAGCAGCGTCTGCTGGTGCAGTAATATCCCCTGGGGTATCATGTTGGCAGCTGCTCCATCAGGTGTATTCTCACATGCTTCTAGTTTGAGCTGGGTGCCCTGATTTGGCATAATTTTTTAATATCTGTGGAGACTTTTCTTTTCAGTCACTTGATTCTTCCGTACCTGGAATGCAGGGAGGATGTATGAGACTGAAAGCTCTGTAAAGTAATCCTTGTTATGAGCTGCAAGTAGCATCTACAGAGCCTGAGAAAGTCTTTAGGCTTAGCAAGTGCCACTTGTCTCTGGGAGCTGTGCTTCTTTCTATTTGCATCCATTTTTTTGTGAAAAAAACAGTGAAATAGTAAGGCTATCTTTCTTGAACTCAACCTCATGTATTTTATTTTGAAGTGTCTGATTCAAGAGCAGCAATCTTTTTTCTTGTACTCTTGAAGTTCTTGTTTTGATATATCATCTTTCTATTGAAAAATGACTGATGGCTTCAGGCTCTGCCTTACAGGCAGTGTTTATAAATGGATCAGAAAAGCAACGTTGCATGTATTTGCATAAGAAGACAAAGCAATGGAGTTGAACCAATTTTATCTCTGAAATTCCCTATTTAAAGTGTACTGGTCTTCAATGTAAGATGGTGCATAAAGTGTTGAGTCTGGACTTTGTGCTTTAAACTTTGAATTTCCACTACAGGTGATTCCAGTATTTCCAAATTTGTTTTGGTACTGAGTAAATTGAAGAGTTACATTATAATGAAAGTTAGTTATATTGTAATGCAAGTTACAAAAGAAGGTAAAAATTTTATTTATTGTATATTATTTTGAAACTACCTGAGTAAGCTGTCTCTTCCTGATAAGATTCAAAAATGTTATTTCAATGTTTTGTTTTGACATTTATTTTATAGTATAGTTTTAATTCAATAAACGGTCCATTTAAAAATGAAATGACAAATTTCAGTCACTGAAAAGTTCCATTAGTTCTAGTACAAATATAGAAAAAAGTGATTTCTACTTCAGTTGAAATATCACACTATTTCTGAAGTTTTTACTGATGAAAAGCACTTTTTTCTTCCATACATTTTGAAGAAGTATGTGTTTGCAAGTAGTTAAGTGCTGGTTTTATTTATTACCCAAAATGCATAGAACTTGTGTATATCTACTTTGTCCCCGTGTACCACAGACAGTAGCAAGAACTGTCTGAATCTCTTGAATTTCACACAACATAGTTTTTTAGCAACTTGGGTAGAAACCCACATTTTACAAATTACTTCTGGTTCTGCTAAGCTTCAAGTGAAGACAACAAATTTCAACTTTATCGCAGTTGGAAGGTGTTTCCTGGAACTCCCCAACCTCAGATTTTGTTCTGGTCGTGTCTGTTAGGAATCTTATGTTATTTGATCTAGACTGGAAGAGAAGTTGCTCTCAGAAAATCTCGGAAACATGTGTGTATGTAGTTTTAGATATGTTTCAACATATATAATTAAGGTAATTGGTACTTTGAAACAATCTTTTCACCAAAACAATCCCCTCTTTGTTTCATCAGCAAAGAATGATGGTAGAGAGATCATGTAATAGGAAGTTGAATCCAGATTTTCCTTCCTCTTGGAGTCTCACCTCTGTGATTTCCTCGTGAGATATTCTCTTTCCTTCTTCAGCTTTCTGCCCCTAATTTCATGAGATGAAGTCTCTGTGACTTATTTTTAAATATGTAGGTATTTAAAGGATTATAAGTCAGCTAAAAAAAAAGAATAGAGGAAAATAAACCCAGTATTGGTGGCCCATCATTTGATTCTCCGATCCTGACCTATATTACTGAACAACTGTCCCTGCCCGATTGCAGCTGGAGTGCCCGAGACGCAGCATAGTATAGGTTAACATCTGTTGTGCTGTTCAGAGGGACTGCAGCCCTTGATTTGCCTCCCCTGGGTGCATGGCTATGTCTCTGCAGCACAGGGAGCCCCTGTAGCACAGGCTGACATATTCCAGCAGGAGAAAATGGCCTGGAAAAGCCTTCTGCCACAATGCTTGAGCATTCCAGCTGCTCTTCGAAGCCTGTTGCAGAGGTAGTGGGTAAGAATGGGGAAATAAGGAGGATATGGAGTATGAGAAGGATTCAATGTAAAAGGAAACTGCAAGCATTGAAGGAGTAAATAAAAAAAAAGAAAAACTAAGGGACAGTGATAAATTTCCAAAGGAAGGCTAGCCAGTTGCTTGTGTTTCCATTTTCTTCTATTACTTAATAAAGGAATAATTAAACTCTCCAGAAGGATATTTAAACAGAGTAAAGGGAATGTGTGTCTTCTGTTTATTTATTTTTTTTATTATCATAATGATTGTGTGAAAAAGTTATGAAAAGCTGTCCTGAAGGGAGGGATGGAAAGAAGGAAGGAAGCTTTTATCTGAATCATTTGAACCAGTTACATTGTACACAAATCCCTCCTAAAATGTTCAACTTCTTCATTTTCAAGACTAATCTTTTAGTCAGCTCAGGTTAGGAAGGTTGTTTTCCTTACTCCATAAAAATGTCTATGAAGTACTTCAGTCTGATTTCCCATTGAGGAAGAATATTGATCCCATTTGCAGCTGCTATCCATATATCAAAATTAATAATGTCCACAAGTAATTATCTACCCCACAATTACTTTTAAGACCTTCTCCTGAAAGGGTTCTTTAGGAAAGAACCATTTAAAAGAATTTCTTATACAGAAACCCTGAAACCAAACCAAAAAAAGCCAAATGAAAAAAGAAACAAACAAACAAAATCCCCCCCAAAACCCCAACACTACCTAAATAAAAGGAAAAACTGTTGAAATTAATTTGGCTTCTTATATTTAACAGTTTAAAATATTAAATAGTTACACTGAAAATAGCCCAGCATTGTTACACTTACTCAGGTATCTTTTGTTTCCATGAGGGTTTTTACACTGTCAGTCGTCACAGGTATGAAATCAGGAGCGTGATTCATATTGCCAGCTCTTTAAACAGCAAGGAAATCTTTTGGTGTATATTTCCATGGGTGTGCATTTGAGAGGCAGGTAAGTGGCAAGCTAGTGAGAAGTTGGGAGAACAGAGAATTTACTCTGATGTAAAGTTTAATTGCCTGTTTTTTCCTTACGTGCACATCAACTGTAGAGGTGAAACACCACTAAATGGGTTTGCTGAGGTACAGGACTCTATTAAGAGCATTGGTCTTATAAAATGATTGGTCTAGGCTGGCACTTTAAAACCAGAAACTTGACAAAACACAAAAGATTGTTGAAATAAATGTACAATTAATTTAACTTGTGTTTCTAGCACACACAATACCAGGCATAATTTTTTTAACCACCCCTGCCTTCTCTCTCTATTCATTGCACATTTAAATTCATTATGGAAAAAAAATTAGAAAAAAAAATCCTGGTAGTTATTTTTATGATCAAATACCTTTTCCAATTAGTCTTGGCACCTCACTGTAATCACGATGAATGTTATTAATTCAGCAGTCTACATCCTATTAAGGGTTTCATCAAAGCAGTGTGTTCAGGAACTTAATGGCTTTTGCATATTAATGCTGCAGCCTGTGCTCTTGTGTCCATTAGTACTGTGTAATATGATGGGTTTGCACTCATACATACAAATACAAACACAGAAACATATGGTTACACACAGTTCTCAGTCAGGAGAATGCAGGGTTATGAAACAGCATTAGGAATTTATGCAAGCACCTCCTTTAAGATTATTGCACATTCAAAGTGTTCTCCTCATAAAAAAAGAGGTAATCAGATTATAAATCAGTGGGGTATCAGTACAACAACATACAAGACAGCAGTAGTAGTTGTTGCCACACATGGTGCACAGGGGGTGGTGGTCCCTGAGGTCATGGTAAAAGTTTGTACAATATTACTGTGAAGGTTTTTTAAATAAAAGAGTGGTTCAAAAACGGGGAGAAGGTGCTTTGTGAGAAATTGTGAAGGTTTGCAATGATTTGTGGCTCAAAAATTTTTATAACTACTGGGTTATAACAGTCTGATAGTCTGCCTCGCTCTCTGTTGACAGCAAAATAATGAGGAAAATATTTGAACTATCCAGCCAGATCCAGATCCAGATAGAACACCGCCTTTTGTCCTCTTTCTTATTAACAAAATAAAAAGAAGGCAGTATACCCTGATAATGCCACTGCTGCAAGTCCGCTAGTGCTGGGCAGGTCTTAGACTTGGAGGGAATGATCCTATTGCTTCAAACCTGAGCTCTTCCCCTGTCTTCCAAAAGGAACACCACACAAGATCTATTTAGATATTATGCCCTCATCAGAAAGCACATTTAAAGCTGAGCAATGAAATAGTCCTTGTATCACTAATTAAAATTCAGTGATGAGGTTGCTTAATTACTCCCTCCACTGAAAATTCTTACTTTACTTTTCACATTTATTCTGGTAATAATGTGTTGAAAAGCTCATCAGCCTCTGAAGGAAGGCAACAATTTTTCTCGTGTACATAATCATTAAACTGACAAATAGGCACAGCACTACGCAGTTATCAGTATTAGCACTGCAGACCCTTCACTATTAAAACTCTTTGCAGCAGAGGATTAAGTGCATAAAGGGGGGTGTGGGGAGGAGGGAAATGGTAGGAAACAACCAAGTTTGAAATCCTTCCCTTCCTTCCCTTTTCTGTCAAAGCAGTCACCTCAAATCAATTCACACTGAAATTCTTCCTTCCTGTACAAAAGCAAGATAATTGAGTATACTTGATTCTGTAAAAAATTAATGATCTTATTTGCTTTTTCTTTATGGTTTAGACTAAAATGCTTTTCTCTTTTTTCTTTATTTTTTTTTCATACATGCTCGTAAGATCTTAAAGCTGATGGATGAGTATAACTGCCTGCTGCAGGCTGCTTCCAAAATCAGTCACCAGGCTCCGCCAGTGAAATAAGTGGGGTAGAGGGGAAAATTTCTGAATTAGCTTGTTGAAAATTAACTTGGGTAAAATAACTGCTTTGCAGCTCCTCAGCCATCTTCTCCCTTCTTCTTCTTCTTCTTCCTCTTCCATGCCACCAGGATAACTTGCTAGGAAATGGAAGACCCCAAAGATCCCCTATGTTGTCGTTACCATAACCCCAGGCAACAGTGCAGCCTGTGTGGGACCTGAGGGATATGTGGTGTGATGCTACCCACAACTCTTCCTCGCCTCTTCTAATGCAGAGCTCTGGATCCAGAGATCTCTATACACTACAAATAGGCATGGCAGCACTGCCAAAATAGGTAGTTTAGAAGCACTAAAATTCTTTTTGAATAAAGAAGGAAATGAAAGCAAATTTAAGCTGCTCAAGAAAACAGCAGCACGATAAATAATGTACGGAAATGAGATGTTTCTTTAAGAGATGGAGGAAGGAATGCTGAAGCTTTTATTGAGCAGTTAATGCCCTCTCTACTATCATCTTTGGAGTTTTTCAACCTTATGGCAGTCAGACATTTTAAAATTGAAGAATTTAATCTCTTCTACTGTGAAAAAGGGGGACCTAAAATGGGATTTGATCTTAAGTTCCAGGATGTTGCCTTAGAAAGGCAAGTATTTCCTATAGGATAAAAATTACTGCATTTCCAAGTTTGCTGGTGACAACACAGATGAAGCAAAGTCCAGCACTTTCAGGAATCACATCTTGGGCTAGTATTTTGAATTTGAGACCTTTGTTCATTGTGATGACCTTGGACTGTTACTTATCCAACTTTATGTTCCAACCATTTGAGGTACATAAAGAATGATTAAGAGTAGAAAACCCACATGGCTTATATATTTTTGGCAACATTGCCAAATCTTTTGATGCAGTCTTACAGCTGAATGTGCAGTTTTTTGTCCAGAATCTGTCTGTATCCAAATTTCCCCATTGCACCATGGAATTTGGAGGCAAACCACTGAAATACTGTGTTAAACCTGTCAGTTTGGATCAGACCCTCTGAAAAGCTGAGAGTAAATGATGCAGTCTTTATTTTGTATGCATGACTGGAAAAAGCTCTTGCAGTGGATTACAGGAGGACTAGATTTCAGGTAATGGAAGACATGCATTGTTTTGGTACTTCCAATTGCTCTTCACTACACTGTAGCCTGTTAGAGTCACTACTGGATGAACCCTCTGGGAGGGGATGGTGGTAGCTTCACCACTTTGAATTATTTAAAAGCAATCTCATTCTTCAAGCAAAAGTCATTGGGTCTAATGATGTACTAAAGCAACACATTATGGGTGCAAAAGACCAGATGTAACTGAAAACTCTCCTGCCTCTTTGTCTCATAGCCTGAGTTACAAGGGTACATTAAATGGAGTTGAGGAAAGCAGCAAAATCAAAGGCATAGCTTCAGATGAGGGCTTGGATAACTCATGCCCAGGCAGAACGCACAGTTTGGAATTATGTTTTCATCTAGTGAGATGATTTTTCTGAAAATTAATATTGTGCTGGATATGTCATCTAGCAATTATACAGTCCTTTATGTTTCCAAAGCAAGAGATGACTATTTGTTTTCTTAACATTTCTGAATTTTTTTTGGGGGGGTAAAGCAAGTGAAAGCCATTTTCCCCAAATTATATGCTCGCACAGCAAATTAAACAAGTGTAGGAATCATTCAATGAAAGTCACAGTGTGGTTGGCTATGTCAGAAATACTTCTATACAAAAATGATATATAGCAGCTCCCCTCCCCAAACCTGTCTGGGGTTAAAGAGCTTTCAGAGGTTCCAAACTCTAATTTATTGTGCTGTGTAACCAAGGATCTCAAGAATTATTATACTCTGTAGGATTTGCTACGGTGTAATCTTCTTGCTAAAAGATGTTTTCTCTTTTTATGTCTCTCACTAAGCACTACTCAGAATGCAATAAGGATTTGTATTTTCTTGCTCGTTAACAAAAAAGAAAAAAAAGGACAAAGAAAAAAGAACAAATACCACCTCGAGTCCCAAACATACACAAAGCAAAGAGCCAAAATAACCATGCGTTGAACCCTTGTCTATTTGCAGTGACAAAGTACAGCTGATTAATAAGATGTGATTATCTTTCATACTTTCTACCTACAGGTGTCAATGATGGCATGCAAAGCTTTTTCTGACTGGAAAGAGCTTTGCCTCTGAAAGTATATTGAGATATTTAATTTGGAAGGATGGTGGTGTAATCAGTTACCTATCAAAATGAAATAAATGGAAGTGACATTGTGCCTGAACTCTGATATCTTTCTAATGGAAAAAAATATTTATGGCTGTATTTTCAGAATTACACCATTCCTAAAATTTCCATTTGGGAAATCATTTGTTGGAAGGATACTGAAAATTCAAGCTATAAAGGGACAAGAAAATCACAGCTCATATGTCAAAAAAAAATGTATCTGGTATTTTTTTTTTTCTTTACCTTTTTTTTTTTGTGTAAAAGTGGAATAGTATTACCTTTTCTGTGTCATTTTTGGACCAAGAAATATGTCACTAAACATATTTAGGTATTAAGTTAGCTTTGAGAAAATCCCTGTGATTGAAACTGGAGATGTGATGAATCCTCTTCTGTGTTAACATTTTTCCTTTGGTATTGAACATATCATCCTCACTGGTGAAGAGAAGATGAGAGAAATTTCCTTAACAGAGTACAGCTTGCCTCACAAGCTTGGGAAGGAAAGGTGTAGCCCAGAGAACTCCATGTGCTGATTAGGAAAATATTCTGCTTGATCAGTAAGGGGTTACTGAAAAATTAATGCCTGCAGGAGATCTGAGGGCTTCAGTGTAATAAACAGCTGTGGCAGTAATACGTAAAGACCTCTTCTAAGTTAACTAAGTGCTAAGACTCCTACGCTTGCAAGCAAAATCTATAGGATGTAAGCTATATGCTTGTCCACATATTAGAGCGCAGTAGAAATATTCTTAAAACAACTGCTTGAGGTGTTGTTTGTGTTTTTTTTTTTTTTGCAAACGTGTGAGACAAAATGCTCTGTATCTATTTGTAATGGGAAGTAATGAGCTTCTCAACTGATGAGGCTTGAACAGTGACTCTGCGCTACTCCAGGAGAGCTGATGGGCACAAACAAGCTCTAACTCAGCACAGATCTCAGAACTGCCAAGTATGCCAAGCAAGGGGCAGAAACAATAAAGGCAGATTTCCATGAGTTTCATTCTGGTGTACAACTTTTGGAGTCCCAAGTAAGTCTTGAGCTCTAATTAAATATTTTGCAGCACATGGGCTATTTGCAACATCTGTTTTCCTTTCCAGCTATTAACAAACAACATTTGAATTCAGAGTGCAGTTTTGAGGGATTGGGATTTTTTTATGGTTTTGGTTTTTTTCTTGTGAGATAATTAGAGAGTTTTGTTCCTTTAACTGGTTGCAGTTTACTTTCATGTCAAACTCCTGCTGTCAAATCTGGTTGGTAGATGCCAAAGAGCTAAGAAATGGTTAGAGAAGCACATGCACAGACAGTGTTGGTAACATTTCCTGAGGAAACAGGGCTGAATAAGTGCTTCTGGTTCCTGGATCCCTCGACCACCAGATGCCCAAGAATGCTGCAGCTGCTAACGCAGCATGTCAGAACGCAGCGGAGGGATGGAGCTGGGGTCAAATTGCCGGCCTGTGAAATTAATTTCCTTCTTTTATTTACTTTCAAAGGATAGTAGAGTAATTGGAATGCAGGATTGAGATGTTCAAAGCTATTCACAGTGGTAGCTTTGGAGTTCAAAATGGCGCAAACACACTGAAAATATTATTGCAAATCTTCACTTTACTCCCCCAAATGCTTTCATATCACACTTCTTTCCTCTAAAAGGAAAAGGAAAACACAAACCTGTAAAGTATTTTTGTGTGTGAGTGTGTGTTATAACCTGATTTCTCTTGTGACTGTAGTTTATTGACTTAAAGTTTATACAGATTCCCAGGTACCAAATGTTTTACTGGGTCACCAGCTGGGTCTGCAGTTTTATAAGCTGTCTTGTTGCCAGGCTGTTCTCAGTAGACACAGCACTGCCAGGCAAGAGGTCATAAGGATGAAATAGAGAAAAGAAGTAAGCAGCAGAGGAGTAAAGAAAGGCAGAAGGCATAGGGGAGTGGGACAGGTGGTTAAGTGGAAGATGCTGGTTTTTGTGGAAAGCATTTGTAAAGCGCTCTGCACCCTGAGGTTTCCCTGAACCCAAACAATCTAACAAATAGGGCTGTGGGTTCAGCTGGATGGTCACCCTCCTGTAACACTGAATACTCGTATTGTTCCTTCCTTCTATCTGTTTACATAGTGGATAAGTTTCTTCTGTGTATTACCAGCATGTGACACTATTTCTTGAGCTGAATCTCTTTGTACTTTCTTTTGCTCTTCTTCACAGGACTCGTTGTTATTTCTGTCTTGAGTGGTGCTTGCAGCTCCTCCTAAATTTAAATTATCTGCGAATTGAACTAACATGAAGTTTGTTACTTCTGGAATGTTAATTATTACATTAAACAATTCAGATAGATCCTTTCAATTTTCTGCACTACATTATATTAAAGCATGGTGGTAATTAGTTAATGAACCCTTCTAATGAACCTTTCATTCTTAGAGCAGATCTGTAAATTAGCATGAGTACAGAGCACTGCACATTAGCTTGGCTCAGTCTCCACGTAGTCAGGGAGGGCAAAATGCAAACACTGGATCACTGATTCTGCTGAATCCATGTGAAGGGATTACTTGAAGAAAATAACCTCCCTGATAGAGAGACCACACTCTATCTCACCACAGTTGAAAGAAGAAGGTATCATTTTGTATTTTCTTTAGTGGGGATTTCACCAGGTTTAGCCACAAATTAGATTTCTACAAAGTAGGGAGGATGATTGGCAAAACTTTATTCTATTTGTTTTCTCATTTTTCCTTTGAAATTCCTTTTGCTTTCATCAATATAAAGAACAGGCAGACACATCAAATTAAAGATTTGGAGTGGGAGGATCAAACAAATCTTATCAGGCTGCAGGAGAAAAGATAAATTATTTGAAAGGTCCAGTTGTCCATGTCATAATCTCTCCTGCTCATCCCCAAAACAATGGTAAAGGGTCTGCTAAAGGCTCTGGAAGAACATGGACAGCTGCTCTAGCAAACAAGAAGGAGTTCAGGTTTCTAAGAGCTTTAACCTCACAGCAGCCTTGTGCCACCGAGGAACTAAAACACAAAGAGATGAGTGATTTGTCCATGGTTACAGCGAGCAGAAGACTCCTCACCACTGGTTCTCTGCATTCCCTTTTTTTATTAACTAATCCCATACATACATGTGGAGATCAAATGCATCCCATTTCCTTCATAAAAGGAGAAATATGCTGATTTGCTTTCCGAAACATGTGGCTATTTATAGGTGTGGGACACCTTTGTTTCTTGTAGCTTGAGCTAAGATGAAGTAATTTTCAGGATCTTGTACTTAATTCTTGAAAAGGGTTATACTGTTGATCCCTTTAGAAGCAGCTGGTATTATCCATTTTTAAAGAAAAATAATGAGGTTGCCCATTGACTTTCATCTATAAAAAGAATGTATTTGCACTCAGTCTTTTATGTTCATATTTTAACGTAAATATTGCAGAAATGTAAAGTGCGGAACTGAAAAATGCTATCGTTTTTCTATGGTACATTTTGACGTTCTGTCTACAACTTCAAAGCATTCACTTCTTGAATTATTTGTAAAGAAAGAACTTCTTTGTACGAAAAAAAATGCATGGTAACAGCCCATAATCTGTTTGCATAACTTGCTCGCCGTCTGTTGTAGTGATGCACAGGATGTGACGTGTGTGTAATGTTACTTTGTCGCACTGGCAAGGAGATCTGAAATGCACTGGATCTGTGTGAGAAGGCCATCTCATTCTGTGACCTGTGCAAGAACAGTCTCTCTTTGTCCAAAATTATTTTAAGAAATCCTGGGGGAATGTTGACAGGGATTTTTAAAAATTATGCTATGAAGCTTGGCTTTCTAGTTATGTTTTATAAAATAAGAGAGAACAATTTGGGGAAATCACTCAGACACTTTTGTGCCCCTTTCCAGACGAAATGTGGTTGGCTTTGTTTTTATTGAAAATTCCATCTGATCTTGTAAAATTTCTCTTTAAAAATCAGCAAGAGACAAGAAATTACATTACTGGTCATGGTGAATGAAACTGGAATGAATCATTTTTCTCTGTGTTTAAGTCTCGGGCACGCCTTATCCCTGCTTTGTACCTCGGTGTTTTCTCCAGTGACTTCTGGTGAGCACCCAGTTGTTTGCACACCAAGATTGTCGTTGCAATAAACAACTAAACCCTTATGAATGTGCTCTAAGTTTTCTTAGACCAGCTGAGATAACTCTGACAAACACAGACTGAATCTGTTTATTGTCAAAAGATGTCCAAATAGAATACTTCAACTGAAATAAGATCAATTATGTTAAAAGGTCTATTGCTCACTAGGGAATCTCAGAGTCCCAAAGTACAATGAAATGTGTGGATTGAACTTCAGAAGTGTTTCCCCTCAATGTACCTTTTTCAATTATTTTCTTTTTTTTGGCTGCTTAATTGCTTCCTCTGTATTTCTGCTCTGTGGGAGAGTTAGAGAGTGATTCTGAAACAGGAGGATGTCATATTTATTCTGTAGGCATTAAGAGTTCTAATTACTCCCTGATGATTCTCGTACTCAAAGCATTATATTTATGACGCTTTTTCTTAAATGATTAAACATGTATTGGTTAAATGTTTGCTAAATATAAGGGCATCACATCCTTGATGCTGCTTCCCAGTAGGAAAATAAGAATAAGGAAATAGTAGATAGCTGTTACAGGAAAGTCTTTCCCAATAGACAGTAGCTATTTATTAGAAAGGTACAGGCTGTCCTGTTTTAAAAATATATATCTAATTATACCACATATTTTTTAATATGTGATTCCATCTAAATTGTTTTCTTTTTTGTTGTTGTTTATGATTTTTCCTGTTTCACATCTGTTCTGTCTGCTCTTCATCACATAAATAGAACCTTTTGAGGTTTGACTTTGTAAAAATACATCTCAGGTAGCTCATTAGAGTCAATTCTTTGTTTCCAAATTGGCAACAACATTTCTTTTAAAAGTTCTTGCCTTCAGCATGCTGGAGATCAAATGAAGTGTGTGCAAAGAAAACCAAACTGAAGGACACAGAGTGGAAGTTAAGCAGGGAAAAGCCCTGAGTGGCTGCCCTAGGGATGCAGGCCTCGTAAAAGTTGTCTCTGTCTTTCCATTTTGTCTGGGACCTGTCCTTGCCTGCTGCTTTTTCTCCCTTCTTCCTTATTTCATATTGGCTCTTGGGATTCCCTTTATCTAATTTGTTCTTCCCTTAACTGACATAATTTCCTTTATCCCTTAACAGCTCTGCTTTCTTGCCAGCTCCCCTTCTCCTTTGCACACGCAGGCTGCATGCTGAGATTGCTGGTGCTGCCCTGTTCCACAGCACTTTCAGTTCCTTATTTCCTATTTGCAAGCTGCCATCAGTGGGCATCACTGGCATCTCATGCAAAATCTTGCACCTGCACATCAGCTCCCATCCTCTGTTCAGAACATGGTTGCCAAAAGCCTTGAATGATACTCAGAGTGTGTGTGTGTGCCAGCACAAGAGGTACAGTGGGAAGAGCTGATAGCAAAGCAGGGAGCATGCTTGTTAAAAGCCTTGTCAGTGGGGAGATGGGTACAAACTACTCAGGAAAGCCCTTATGCCAACTCCCAAACTGTCTGTTGAATGTCTCTCTCCACCCTTGGCAGGTTTGTCATATTCTGAATTTTTGGTAACTTCTTCTGTGCTCTCAGTGTGAAATGCATGCACATCCTAAAATGATGTTACTTTAATCTTGATGTAAATAAGGAAGAAATGATGGATGACACTGTCATCATTATATCTCTTTCAGCAAACCAATAGCTTTTAAGAAAAACAAAAAGCAGAGACAGCAACATAAATTACTCTTGATAGTGCAAAAACTAGGCGAGCTAAAATAACCATGATCATCATGGGTATGTGATTGTTCCAGTGAACATGTCAAAATAAAAGGGACGAAACACTTAAGTTGTTGTCTATGTAATGAGGATGGAGTGAAGCTTTGAGCTCCACATGGACGTGGGACTTGAGGTTTTGTAGGCCAAGCAAAAAATGCTTTGAAAAATGATGTCCTTCCTGGTGTAGTGTAGAGAGGCATTCCAGAGATGTATGTCAGTGGGAATAAAATGAAGTTCTGAGGGCAGGAAGTACAGCTTCACCACGGCACTGAAGGCTGAAGAGAGCTGTGGCTGGCTGGGGAGCGAGCTTTACTCCTTGCAGCAGCAACCGGGTAAACATCATTGTTCTGAGATGTCATATTTCACTCCTCCAGTTGTTGACCAGGTCTTGAGAGCTGAACATCACCAAGAAATGCATTTTGCAGTGCTGAGTGCTTGGTAAGTCGGGCAAGCCTTAAATGTGTAACTCTCTATATGTCAGGAGCAGGTTGTGTGTGGAGCTGCAGATAAAAAGACATGATGAAATGGATTTCTTCAAAGCAGTTTTATTTCCTGGGCCTGCTGTACTGCATAACATGTAAATTCAGAATGGCTCAGCCGAATCCAGGGATGGATGGCATTTACTGTGCTGCGGGTGAGATCAAAGTGAGTCTGGAAGACGCAGACACTTTAGTGCCTGTAACGTTATGTATTATGCACACAAACCAACAACTCCTGAGCTCAGTTCCTGCTGTTAAATGCCTTCCTTGCAACCTGCAAAGGCAGAGTCTTTAATTAACCTTTAAATGATAATTATTTCACTGGCAGTGCACCAACCTAGAATCAAAGTAACTCAGTTCATCCTGTATTAGGCTTGTCTCTGGAAGATGTGTTAGATTACCTGGAATACCTTGGTGAAGCTGAAGACTGCTTCACCTACTTGGTTTTTTCTGTATCCTGGTGGATTGGTGGGCAAATAGGATAAGGATGAGGAGATATATGGGACAGGGCAGACAATTTGCTTTCCTGAGAACATTGCAGAGTGGAAAAGGCAGAGAGCTGTGAGGAGTCCTTGGGGAAGCAACGTGAAAATGCACTGGGAAGTCCAAAGGAAAACTGTCCATCTTTGTGACTTTGAAAATTACCTAAATGGACCTTACTGTGAGAAGCATTGCCGTGCAGATTGGGAAAGACTGGCTATGACATTTGAGAGACATACATCCATTAAATAAGTGATAGCACTTGCTGTCACTTCAATGAGCTGGGCACGGAGCTGTTCTGTTGCATAGGTAGCTGGTTCTCATGCCTGGCCTGTTGGGGCTACAGACACCAATAGGTTAATTCCTCTCCAAACAAGGGAGGCAAATGATTGCCCTGGCATTTATGATGTCCAATTTCTGACTGTCCCCTCACTCCTTGCTGAGTTTTATGCAGTAAGTCCATATCCCAACAGTTCAGTACGATCACCCAAACCAAACACATGAAGAAGTGCTAAGTAAGCAAAGAGATGAAGGCTCCTTTGGGCCTCTCATGGTGTTGTGTCCCTAAAAGCTATGGGAGAATTGTCTTCCCCAGCCTGGGATAGAGATGCCACTGAAGAGGAAACGTGTGTCTAAACATGCTGCTATTCACTGCAGAGCCATCATTTTAGGGAAGGTGATGATGTCAGGGCAAGCAGCCTTCTCTTTTTCCAACAACTTGCTTGTTTCCTCCAAGTTTTCAGGAAGAAACTGCCATGAAATAAAAGAACAGAAATGGTGGGTAAACCATCTTCTGCTTTCAGGGCATTTTTTCAATCTGATTGGAAATCTCTCTGAGGGTGATGGTACTGCCTTTTGTTATTTAACTCCAAACTGCCCCAAGAAGCTTGATGCTCCCATCTTCACCTTTTTGATTCTGTCAGCAGCCCATCTCTGGAGGTGTGCTTTACTCTTCACTAAAGCCACATTGTGGCTGTGCACATAATTCACTGGTTCCCATTTATTCCCACGTGCTCATCAGCAAGTCTCTCATCTGAATGACTGGAATATATTGCTTTCTCCAGGCTAGTAAAGTAAGAATAAATGGATGAGACCACATTCCTTATCTCTAGACTGCAGAAACTTTTGTCAATCCACAAGATAGACTGGGCAGAAGCAGAATGCATAACAAGATCATTTGGGGTCATGGTACAATGATTACATTCCTGCAGCCTGTGTTACTGTAGATTAGTGCTCTGACTCCCTGGAGGAAAAACAAATTTGAAATTCTGTGCTGCAGCCAGATGCCAGGCAGGCCATCATAAACAGTGTGAATTGGGGAAAAACTCACGTCCTTTTTAAGGTACTGAGATCTTTTCCCAGCAAACCCTAATCTTGATCCTAAAAGGAAAGCACAGTTCATCTTGCAATGCTGTACTCAAACGGGATATTTCTGGCTGCTTGCATGGATCACAGCTGCAGTTTGGTAAGCTTTAAGAGTGGTGTTTTTTCTTGAAAGAGGGAGAGAGGTCAGAAACGCACAAAAGCCCTAACTCTGACAGAAAGTTTTCAAGAGCTTTGTGGTAAGACCTAGACAAAATTGTCCAGGGATTACCTTTGTGTCATGGATTCAGTTATGATATCCACTGAAAACACATGAGACACCACAATGTACTGCTTAGAAATAAATGAATACTGGGCATGAGACAGGCCAGGGATGTGGTCTTCATTCAGCACTGGCAAAAGGAAGTTTTCCAGGTTTTGGATATCTGGCTGTAGTTTCATAGCATACACAATAAAGGGCCCTCTCCAGGTCAAAGCTGATGTTCATTTCTAGTCTGTGCATTTGCTCCTGGGACAGGGGTTTATCAGTGTTCCTCTCTCACCTGGCTTTTGCAGCACTTTTGGTAGCTGCTTTGGATGTGGTTTGGCTTATGGAGAAACAGGGCTTAATCCTGATTTAGAGGCAGTCCTTTAGAGTGCTTGAGAGTAAGTACTTTTGTCCAAAATCTTGGCATCACGTAACAAAAGAAGTTCCGGTTTCTCTAGACACACCAGATACCTTCCATGGAGAAATACTGTTTTGGGAAGCTGAATTTCTAATACAAGCATCAAGCAGGGAATTAATAATTAATTTTAAGGAAATAGTTAAGCCTCATATCATAAGAAGAAAAAAATAATTCTCTCAACAGGAAGCAAACCCAAACTGCCTGATCCTTCCTTTTTATGTGGCAAAAGAAAGAGAAACTTTTCACCCTGCCAAAAAACAGAAAACAATGACAAAAAGGTGTTAGCAAATGTGATCTTATTCCAGCAATGTCCAACCTAAGAGAACAATTTGTGCTTCTGCCAGTAGATACTGCAATTGGATACTATTTTGTGGCAGCAGAATTGTTGTAACTGCTGTGAAGGCACAGCATGCTGCTAAAAACCTGGCAGCTTTTATGAATGCCATTTATATTACTGTAGGCTTTCTATAAACAGTGGCAATAAAAAGCTAAACTGTTTTAGGAATAAGATGCAGATATTAAAGATGAGTTTTTCTGCAACGGTAATGCCTTTTGGCAAGTGTGCTGACATTTAAAGAAAAAATAAAAATAAAAATAATAAAAGTATCTCTTAGAGATAAAGACTTTCTAACTGCAGCCTCAACAGTGAGCAGAACCCCTTCCCCAAGACAGAGCAGCAGCTGCAGGAATTAAACAGAATTCGTTTTCTTGCTACTCTTGCAAGACCGTGGGGATAGAGCACTGGTCCCATGAAGCAAAGGCATTTATTTTATGGATGAATATCACAGGGGAAGGAGCAAGTTTTTTGGCTGGCCTCTGATGCACGGCTCCACTAAGTAGAGCACAGTTTACAGATATTTATGTTGACCTATGTGAGCTCATATATTAGGAGTTTAAGACTAGTTTGTTTGGCTTTGGTTTCTGTTTCTGGTTTGGATTTTTGTTTTGGTGGGTTTTTTTGAGCTGTCGCACTCTAGGGTTTTCCTTTGGGTCAGACAACTTTCCAGTGAAGACCTTGGAACACTTATTTATAGGCAGCACTATAACAGGCCATGCCTGATGTCACGGATATATATTTGAAAGCTTTGAACTACATCAGCTTTGTTAGTTTTCATTCTAGCCAAAATTTCTGTTGGTTTCTAGAGTTGAAGAGGTTTCCTTTCGGGTTTGAAATTAATTGTCTCCAGAAGATCCCTGAGCTGAAAATGGCTGGAGGTTAAGGAACATGCATGGTCTACTTTTATATTCTTCACTAATCCTGTCCTTTTAGCCATCACTGGAGACTGACTGCTAGGCTTTGGTCTGAACTATTGAAGATGTTCTCCTATTCACATTTTCTTATGTACTGGTGATGTTTTCCATCAGACAGCTGCTGGGCAAAAAGGAAGGGCAACGTGATGGGAAATACCTTGCTGGTTTTAAGCTCCAGGATCCTTTCATACAAGAACAGCTGTATTCTAGCAAATCAGTCATGTAGACACTCTTACACCTTGCAAGAATGATCCCTCTACCCCAGGAGCCCCCAGTTTTAAAGAGAGTGTGTGTTTATAAGTCAGTTTTATGCTTTCCTGTGTGATTTAAAATATTAATAGAATCCCACTCATGCCTAACCACAGAGAATTTAGAAAACTTGATATATTGTAAACTTATGGGGTACTTGTAGCCATTTACTCTTAATCATGGGCTAATGGAGTAGTGTGGGAACTGTGTGTGCAGCTTTCCCAACAGAAAGCTGTTGCAAATACACCGGGCACCTGCTCCCCAGCCCAGCAGTGGGGCCAGGGTTTGCAGGAGTGTGTCTAAGATTAGGTTGTAGTTCATTGTCTGCAGCACTAAAATTATGCCTACCCAAACTGGGTTCAGTGTCTGCTATTTATCTTACCTGGAGCAGGGTAACAGGAGGCTATGATATCGGTGCCTACTCTCCTGATCGTAAGCGATTATTTCTCCCACGTTGTAGGAGGCTGTGAATATAAATATACTTAAATATAGTTTTACCCCCATTTCCCTATTGTTCCATAGAAGCTTGAATTCTCTCTGCTGCATTTGGTATTAGCTGTCTTGCAGAGCTAGGTACACTGTGTAACACTTTTTTTTTGAAAATGAGACTTTATTTTCCCTTCTATTTGTGGACTTCTGGTGAACAGATCGACGTTTTCACAAAGTTGTTCAGTGTGAAAATAATTAGGGACATTGAAGCATGAAGTTTGAGGGAAAATGGAAAAGGAAGAAAGCTTCACTGGCTGTATATTGCTTCTTGAGGGATGATCTTTACTGAGCACTGAGATTCAACATCCAAGCTCTTTGCATTCAGTTCTCTAACTTCAAGGCTTTGTTTCTCTTGTTTGAATTGTAAGGAATTGGGAATCAGCATAGTGGAGCTTTTTTTCAGAAATAATTGCTCTCTACATTAAATCTGAAATATTTGCTTACAATGGCATTTTGAGTAAAAGTTTAAGCCCACATGAATTTGTGAGCATTGGGTGATGTGACTTAGAAGGTTTATGAATATTTCTTAAGACAGTTATTTAAATATTTCCTGAAAAATGCACAGAACTTTTTTTTTTTTTTTTGAGGCTAATCCCCAGTTTATTCATTAAATAAACGTTTTTGCAATTTTCAGTTGCTGAGGAAACAAATCCAAAAACTACCAAGAGTGACTCTGCTATTAGTAGTAGTATCAGTAATTAGATTTGCCAAATCTGTTTGACGAGCTATGGAGCTGGGAGAGGCAGTCTGTGATGCCTCCATAACCCTCACATCCTTTTCCAAGTGAGTTCTTACACTCAGAGCTCCATCAAGTTCCTGTGGGATTCTTTAGAAATCTGCTTTCAAAGCTAACTGGGGGAGGCTGGGCAGAGTGTGCCCTCCACACACAGAGGTGTCATTTGGGCTGCTTTAGGATACCAGGGTCTGTGGGCAGTGAGCTGAGGGGAAACAGGACCTGCAGGGTACAAGAATCTCTCTAAAGGAGCAGCTGGATATCACTCAGTACATCCACCTCTGGGATGACCTTAAACATATTTTTATAGAATCACAACACTGGTTGGAAGACATCTCTGGAGATCATCTAATTCAAACCCCATGGTCAAAGAAGGGACAACTAGGGCGGATTGTCCACAGCCATGTGAGTTTTCCTAACCATTGCCAGGGATGGAGACTCCATAATGTTCCTTTGCAACCTGTTCCTGTCCTTGTGTACCCTCACACTAAAAAAGGGTTTTTTCTGTATTTTGAGGTGTTCAGATGCCAGGGTGTCTTAGAATATCAACCCTGTTATGTCTAGCTTGAGTGCTGTGGTCACCAGCCATCTTTCACTGACACATCCAGGTACTTTCTTGCATGAGAGTGGGAAGTGCAGGGAGCTGTGTGCAGGGCTGGGAGCAATGTGCCACTGACAAAAGACATTTCAAACCAGTGTCTCTTTAGTTGCTAAAATCAGAGAATATTACATTAGATTCACAGTGGTCAGATTCATATGATGGGTAAGGTGATGTGACTCCAATTTATCTGATGCTCAGATTTCCTTATGTCCCACCAGGACACTCTGTGTTTCCCAGTATATACTGGGATATTTAGAAGTACATTCCACCTGTCCCATGGGGCAGAGTGTTTTGGAGGGAGAGGAATCATACCTGTCACTTCTCTGCCTCCACCAGGAGCACAGGAGCTGGGAAATCTCACCCAACTTCTATCCAGGAGAAAGAACATCAGCATCATATACATAATTTCTAAAATTTGCTAGTGGGATAAACATGCAGGGGTAATTCACACGGCAGGGAGGAATCAGTTATGCTATGGGTAGGCACCCTAGGCAACACCACATCGATGGAGTTTTTTGTCAGGAAATCGAAAAAGGCAAATAGCTTTCCTATTCAGAGCAGCAGCCCAAGGATGTCAGCTGCAGGAACTGACTAATCTGGGGTAAGCAGGGGTGTGAGTGCAGAGCGAGCAATGCCGCGGTCAGTGCCGGAGCGCGGCTGCTCCCGGCAGCCAACGCAGAGCAGCTCATTGTGCTCCTCCCCATGCACCCACGGGCAGCTGCTGTGCCACACAGCCCAGGGCTGCCTCTGGAGCCCACTGCCTGCACCATGCACAGGGAAATCCCTGTGTCCACCTGACAAGCTGGTTTCAGACCAGGAACATTCTCAACTGAAGATGCCTATCTGCCAAGGAATTGGGAAAGGGCCCAGCCCTGGTGATGGCATAAGAAGTGGTCTGCTGGGTCAGACCAAGGGGCTGCCCTGCCTGGACTGTCACCATGGGGGTCAGGGTGACTGTGTGAGCCTGGGTGCTGCCTGTGGGTGGTTCTCCTTGTGCTTCCCTGCATCTGCAGTCACTGGATGAGCAACATGAGGTGGCACATTCTTGCCTATTCCCTTCAGTGTTCGTGCAGACCTGTTTGCCATGATTTATTTTATTTATTTTGAAGATGTTGGTATTGCTTGCTGCCTCCAGCTTCCTGTGACAACAACCTTTGTGGATTTTTATAATTTAGTGGGATTTTTTGTTTTTGTTTGGTATTATTATTATTATTATTATTATTATTATTATTATTATTATTATTAGTAGTAGTAGTAGTAGTAGTAGTAGTAGTAGTAGTAGTAGTAGTAGTAGTAGTAGTAGTAGTAGTACATAAGCTTCAGGCCTGCTCTGAAGATCAACCCTCTATCTAATACTCACCTAATGTAATAGCCCTTGGTACCTTTCCAGTGAAGGAAGCCAGACACCAGCCACTCCCTTCTAGTCGTTCTCTGCCATTCTTTCATGTTTCTATGACAGAAGCAGCAACAAAACCAGATTTCACCCAATGGCAGGATAAGGAGGGTTGCAGCAACTCCTTCTGCTCCAAGATGGCTAAATGGAAGTAATTATTAACATCGCTGTTGCTGTGGTCCGAGAATTTTTTCTGGTGATGATTGTATACTTGGGAACTTACTGATTGTCACAGACAAAAAAAAGCTGGGTGAAGAAAAATCCATACACATTCATCATGTGAGTCAAAGTCTAAATATCTCTCTACTAGTTGCAGATGTGAGTGTATATACCTAAGCTATGGTTCTGCATGACCTCAGCTCAGCAGAGGACAAAAAAAGACCTATGATTTTAAATCCTTGAAGAAAGGGACCATATATCTTCCTCTTTCTTCTAGAGACAAAATATGCCTTAATTATTTAAGGATATCATCCTGCTGCTATCAACAGGAACTTCACCTTGTAGTAACACCTCACCTTCTAGTAACACCACACCACTCCATTTTGCTTGCATGAAAAATCACAAAAAGAGAATTTCAGAGCCGTGCATGTGGTGGTGGATTTTAAGCTAATGCCCCAAGAAGGAGGGTGGAAACAGTACTATGGGATTCCCCTGACCCTTGGAACAAAATGATACCATAGCTCAAATGGCTCATAATAATCCATAGGCTTAATATCTGAAACAAAAAAATCAACATAGGAATCTGAATAATGGATATGTTTGAGGAACTCTATCCTCCCCAGAGATAAGCAAAAATAAAAGGTGAAATTTAGCAGACACACTATTGGGAATTCATTGAAATCTGTTCTGTGGGAAGAGATGTGGGCAGATATCTTCCCCCTGCAGATCCATAAGGCAACTTTCATAGAAATAATTTAAGTTTGCCAATTCCATTGCTACCATAAGAGCGTTGCCAGTTTGTACCAGCTAGAGCTGGTGAAATTCTGCTGCTTGCTAATGCAAGCACTTGATCAGTCCCTTTGAGTGGAATTTTTACTGCAGCCACAAGCAACTTCGGTTCTTCACAACAGGAATAAAAGGATTACAACTTTCAGTTAAAACTAGATTATTTTTTTTTCTTCCCTTAAGAGGAGCATAAGAAATGAGAATTAGGTTTTTGTTGGCATATCCCTGATTATTTTTCATCCTTTTTCTTTACAGAAATCTTAGGAAACAAAAATTGTTCAGTGAAAGTTGGTGTCTCTTTTACGAAGAAAGGTTCTGTAGAAGCAAAAAATTTCAAAAACTATTTATCCTCAAACAACCTGATTCTCAGATGTAGTCCATCCCCCTGAGAAAACTTAATTTTTATTTATTTGGCTGTGAGGAAAGGCAGCCTCTGGAGCTCCCTTGCTGACTCTTTCCACTTGGGATTTTGCTAACATGGTTCCCATGAGATTTACTGGCCATTTCTACAGATATCTGAAGTGTAGGTTTGTTCTGAAAAGAGCAGATCTAGAGAATAAATTAGTCTTTTCAGGTGTACCTCATACTCTTCCTTTGCTTGAAGAAAACTTCCTTTGAACAGGCTGAAAAAAAAGGGTTTATTTTCTGTCAGTGGCACCAAGCAGAGTGTGAGTCGTGTCTTGAGGTTGTTAGGATGATTCTCTGCAATCTCTTGGCCTGGTAGCCAGCTTGGAAACGTGGCTGCAAACACAGAATATGTGTTCTGGTTTTGTTCTCCACGTGGCTGATTCTTTTTCTTCCTGCCCTAGGGAAATCTCACTGCCTGTATATAAAACACATCTCTGATTTCTTTGAACTTCATTTATTTACATTCTCACAAATCCTTTTTAATCAGGCTATTTACTAAATTTGTTTTCTCCAGAAATAGCACAGCATTAACTTGTGACAAATGACATTTCAGCTTGTGACAACTCTCACTTAAATTAGTTTCAAGTGATTTTGAGTAAATTTGTGATTACATTAAGCATGGGTTTTAAAAGAATGTTTTAACATCCAGTATTCCACATCGTAATGAGGTAGAAATCCTTCCCATCTCAACTTTCTTTGGCAGTATGCAGTGAGCTCAGTGACTTCAAGGGCTAAAGCATGAAGGTTTTGCACAGAAGAACTGGAAGGGTTGAATCACAGAACATTAAGAAGAAAAGATGATAGAAGCATGTCACAATAAATCCAGGTTCTTAAAGGCCTGTTAAGAGGAGTGGGAGGGAAGATCCCTAGTAATCTTTATATGTCTGACAGGTATCAGAGGGAAGTGTGTATCAGTGTATCACTCAAGTGCTCTCTCATCCTGCTTTGAAATCTTAATAATCTGTAGGATTTTATGCATTAAATAATTTCTTCCCTATTGTAGAAAATAATGTTTAAAAATCATAAAAATTCAGCAGTTTAAAAGTAAACACTAAAAAACTAGAAAGAAATCGGTTGTGATTAAGTAGAGAGAAACTGAATTAAAATATTCACTTTCAAAAGACCGAAGAGAGCAAGGCATCAACATGTCTCCATTTCTCACCAGTTCAACATGGTATTTTATATCAGAAACCTCCTGCATACTCTCCTACCACTGGCAGCAACCTCTCAGACTGCCTGCTGGGTGAACAGGGAGCTTTATTCAGCACAGACACCTGCAAATAGAAGGTCTTTCCCATCCCCTGGCACTGTAGCTTTTCTACTGACTAAAACCTCAGTTAAAATAAGTATTATTCAAGCTGTTGATATTGTACAACACAAGGTTTCAGCTGTGTGTCACTACATATATCAAGGGTTCTCAAAAAATATGTATTATGAAGCAGTTGTGGTGTCTACCCAAAAATGTTGTAAATGTTTCCAGATGCCAAGAGATTATGAGAAATCAGATAAATATGAGGGGTCTTTTAATAACAATAAAAGTCTGGTTTGATTTTTATCAATTTTTCTTTTTATCACTTCAGACTTCTATTTGCATTTGTGTCAGATTTTCTGTCTTTTCTCTAAAATTGCAAGGAATGAAATCTACTTGAAAAAGAGTGAAGAAGCAAAAAAAGGAAAACCAAGGCAGAAGTGTTAACTGGTTTAATGTCATTGAGCTTAAAACATCAAATATTTTGAAAGTCAGAAATGTGATGCTGTTCCCTTTGTTTGAAAAAAAAAAAAAAAGAAATCCTATCTACCAACAAATAGCTCAGTTTATTTAAAAAATAAAAATGATTGCTATTTAAAAAAAAAACCCAAACATTCACTCAGGAAAAAAATAGTGAATAGCAATTAACCATTGTTATTCCATTTGCATGTGATTATTTCTTTTTTTTCTTTCTTTTTCATATATACCCTTTTTATGAAATGGCAGTGTTTAACTTGAAAGAAGATTAAAAATTAGTCACTTTGTCAAATAACCACATATAAGCACCAGGGAACAATTAGGCTGTGGTAAAGAAGACATGCTTTTTCACTCTAGGGCTTCTGATTTCTGTTGCTAGAAACCCTTGTTGCAGTCATCTTTTGTTCTAATGAACACATCTCTTTCTTTTAAAGGTATAACAAAAAGGCACATAATTTTAGGCTTCAAAACTCTTTCTATACATTTAAGTTTGTTTTGGTTTGCTTTTGGGTTTGTTTCTGCGTCCCTGCCCTTGACAAGCAGTCAATCTTCAGTACAAGCTTTATGATTTGTAGCTCATGCAACTGGATCAAAACAGCTTGTGAGTTTCAGGTTGTTATATCAGTCTTCTCCAGAACTACAGGATATGAATAAACATAGAAAATTTAGGCTGAATATGGTAATAAAAGGCCACATATCTTGACTTTTGCATTTAGCTACTAAAAGGCAGGAAAAAACATTTAATATATATGGAAATTTCAACTCTAAACTGTAAACTTTATTTATCAATCCCCTGAAAGCCTTCTTAAGACCATTACAAGTGTGAACAAACAGAAATAATACTGAAATCAAATGCTATTTGCAAACTCATTTAAAAGGTGAGGCACTGAAAAGATTCTGAGCAGAAGGAGAACTTTACATGTTGGAAGAATCCATAGCCTCCACTAGCTTTAAGGCTTGATTTGCTCTTCTTTCTCTTTTCCACATGGAACAGTGGTTCTGCAGCATTCCTGGGATTTGTTTGTTACAGAAAGGCTGGACTCTGCCCTCTTCCCCGTGCTGCACAGCTGTGTAACTGCTGCATGGTGCCCTGACAGTAAATAGGATGGTACTGGTGGGTGGCAGGGATTATTTTATGACTGGGATCGTATATATTTCTGTGCATTTGTTTTCAGCAAAATGAATACTCTGGTAAGAAAAAAAAATCAATATAAAAGTAGACATATCTACAGTTATTTGCTTGGGAAATATGTTCCAAAATATGCTCATAAGTACCATATTTCTGACTCATTTTTCAAATTTAGTTACATTGAGAGAGGTAACTATACAGGTGTTCCTCTAACATGATCAAAGTTCAAATTTATTTTCATAGAGAGATTTATAGAAAAGCTTAGAAATAAAAATGCATCAAAAATGTTATAATAGGCTGGCAGCGAGATCAGAGGAACAAATAATCTGAAATTTGAAGAATCCCAAGAAAAATTCCACCCTGAAAGGTAAAATAATTATTTGTGTCCAGCTTGCTCCCTGCCAGCATGTCAGGTACGTTTTTTTGACCTCTTCAACCGTAGACCTTTTCAGCCTAGAAAAAGTTGGCTGGGTGGAGCAGACTGCTCTTTGGAGAGGCAGTGAAGCTCATGTTGTAGGAAGAAAGTTATCATAGGCAGGTACCTGCACAAACAAACAGAAACCAGCCAAGCTTTTTGTAATTCTTATCTAAACTTCTGACGAACCTGGTAGGTCTTGGCTGGCCATTCCTGGTCAGTGTAAACTATTCCAGGTCCATCAAAGTTTTCTCTGACTTGTAGTGGTGTTTATGTGACTCATGTTACAGCAGGAGTCTTCGGGGAGTGTTGGAAGGGGGAAAGAAAAGAGGAGGAAGAGGTTAAATTTTCTGATCTCAAAGAGTTTAGAGGGTGTGCATGAGGTGGGAAACACTACTTCATACACCAGGCAGAACTGAGCTTGTTGTTGGATTCTGCTTACTTTAAGATATCCAAATTGCAGACGAGCAGAGTTGTTCTCATTAAAATTATTTAATTATATGAGCCTCAAAATATGTCAGACATATGAAGAGATAAAGACACAAAGGAGTCTGGGAATGAAATACTAAAGACTAAAGACACTGATCAAAAGCTGTGATTAAACATCTTTTTGTCAAAATGTCTCTGTGGACAGAGTAGCTTTTTTTTACAGAACATGTTTGTCCAATACATTTAGATTTCAGTGTTTTCAGATATCTTATTTTTAATAAAAAATATATCTAAGAACGGAGAGAAGTGGTTTAAAAATACTTCTACTCAGAAGTTAATATCTGATAAAATAATGTAATAAAATTCTGTGAGTGCAGAGGAAATTTCATTGTTTCTTAAAGTAGAGCAAAAAAATGTATCACATTCATATAAATTGGGGATTTTAAAACAAAATCTTATTTTCCATTACTAAAAGTGTTTTCAACTTTGTGACTTTTAAAATTGAAGAGCTGTCAAGAAGAAACACCTTTAGGTAATCCATCGCATTTATATCTCTCTAAAAGATGTTGAATTCAGAGTATTGATTTACGTAGAAAAAGAAAAAAAAGCCCTTGCAGTGTCTCTAAACCTTTTACTTTTTCAGCTCTCTAACTTCAAGGCTTTATTGTATAGCAGATTTACATCTGACATTTGGAGTAAATTTCAAGAGGTCTCAGAAGAACCTGAGCTCTACAAGCATGCAGTACCCTTTAAAGTCTAACAGCAGAGCCACTCTAGTCCAGACCTGCATTAATGAAAGCAGAACTGGGTAATTTGATGTTCTCACTTCGGATTTGTGGGCTGTTACATCCAATCAGTATAATCATTATAGTGTTATGCTCAAAAAGATGCTGTTCTACAGCACCATCTCTGCCACACTAACATAATAACAAATACGGGGCTCCAGTGACATGGTGCAGTTTGAATTAGTTTGTATGGTATGAGTATACATAAACAAATATACTAAACTTTTAATGTAATAGCTTTCAAGTAGGAAAATAGACAATATATCAACTTATGCAGACTGTAAACCAGCTAAGTAAGCCATCAGCGTGCTCTATCAGTCCTGCCTCTTCCTATGAGCCATACAATATTTTGTGACCCTTCCAAAACCCTTCACAGCCTTCATCAATTTATCCATAGAGATCTCTGTGACTGTCCATGTGCCCTCTTATTCAGAGTCTGCTCTCACACTTAGCTGGAGTCAGCATTTAACACAGGAACCAGAGAGATGCCTCCACAGACACAAATTTAGCTTGTTATTGTTTTTATTTAAAGCTTTCCCTTATCCATTCCCACTTCTCATCCACTTATTGTTGGACTAATCCCAGTGCATCTGAAGATTTTTCTTTGCTATGACAATAGTCTGTTTTCTGTAGTTCCCAAGCCAGTATAGCTGAACTGCAGATATATATGTGTTTCTAGGTACACAATTGTTTTTTAATCCTTTTTCTTTCATCTGATTTGTGACTCTGTAAAATAAAAATATGTATGTCTTGTTTGTGGTTCCGAGAGGGAAAATGCAATAAGAGAAGTAAGGGGTTTTTGTGGCTGTTTTCCTGGCCTCTCTCCCATTCTTTTGGCTGCATTACAGTTTGGAGAATTTTTTTTTAATATCTGGGTAACCATCAATCTGCAAAAATAGCATTTAGTCAGAGGAAATAAACAAAAAGGTGTTTTCTTTCTAAATTTTGATTTTTGGTTTTGATTTTTTTTTTGGTTCTTATATGGCTGACTAACTCTCTAGCTATCCAACAAAAACATTCTAGGTTTCCGTGTTTGCTGGTTGTGTGAGCCAAGGCTCACACAATTTTTTTCACACTGTCATATTTCAGCTGAAAAGAACATTATTGTGTAGTAAAAACAACAATATGCATGAAATTTGAGGGGGGGCAGAATAAAATATAGCAAAGTGGAAGGATATCCCAAGGAACTCATGCCAACCACTGTGTTACTGCACACCTCAGTTTCCCTTCCAACACAACTGTAGTATGTTGCTTTTCTCTTTTTGCAAATACTGATAATATCAAGCCTTGAACACTTACAAAGCTGTGATTTGAGAGGCACTGTGACAGAGCCCTGTATTTTCTTAAAGCTGAACCTTTCAAAAGCTGAATCTTGAATCCTGCCTTCTTGGCTACAAAATACAGAAGTAAGAGGAATGTCTGTTTTTATTCATTTTAAATAATTTGTTTCAGATCAAAAATATCTCTCCCAGTCAACTTGACTATCACATTGTGTACCCTTCACCTGCAGACTTTTCTTTTTGTTCTTGTGATAATTGCAATATTCAGTGTGCATGTGCATCTTTGGTCACTGTTCAGCTGATGTCTCAGTGTGTAGCAGAGATAAGAGGCTTCCCTCTGCAGCAGATTGATATTTTGTTGATCTCTTGGTTATTATATTGTCATGGTTTACAAAAGGACAAAAAGTTTTTAAAAATTACCAAAATCAATTATTCCTTTTACAATTAGTGTTATGGGAATTTCTAGTTGTGACTTGGGGGAAAAAAAAAATCAAAAGTGAGTATCAAAACCATGATGCTTGAGGTGAGATAAGGAAGATTTGCTTTTATCCAATTGTGATCATCTGTGGCTGGGAGCCTGTGTGTCTACTGACAGAATATAAGAGCAACAGGATGCTCATTCCAGCTGCTATGTGAGGGTGCATTTTCTTCCATCAAGACAAGTCAAACACGGATTACCAGCTGTCTGACACTTCCTTCATCAACAAAGAGATGGATTCCCCAGTAATTACTTTTACCGTGACTTCTATGAGCCCCTTGTCAGGCCCAAAATTTGGATTAGAGTCGCATTTCTAAGAGCTAAAGGGCTTACCTGAGATATGTAGGATGCATGCTGGATGTGTTCATGGGGATTAACAGTGAAATGAATACCCAGGTCCCACAGAAGCAAGCCAAAAAACTGCCACTAATGTCACTACAAGCTGGATAGGACTGCTAAAAAATTTCCAAAGTGAAAATAGGACAATTCTAGTTAAGCCTGCAAGGAAAAATGTCTCTGGAAAATTCCTCCCTGTAAAATAATGATGCAACATTTGGACCTTTTTGTATTTCCTTATTTCACACCCTGTATCAGACCTGTAGTTATCATGCACAGCCAGATATGAACTAGTTTTGGACTCTTGTGCAAAGTATCACCAAGTTATTTAGAAAGATACATTATTCTGTATGCATATTTAGGTCAAAGAGTTTTCTCACAGTTTTGCAGTGAGTGTAGTCCAAAAAGGATAATGTAGATGTGAAAAATAGTGCAGTTTGAGGTGATTTCAATGGGAAGAGGGCTTTGTATAAATCACAAATGTATTTCAAATGGTCTTCATCTTATGCAAGCACAAAAACTTCTGATTCCTTCCCTTGGAATGGAAGAACTGTAGAAATAGAAGAGATTCATTAGTGCTTCTTCCCTAATCACTCACAACAACCTTCAGCTACTGGGAGAGGGGGTGAAGGAAGTATTTGAAAGCCCCTCAAAATCAATTGAAAGTTTTTAATAAGTTCTGTGGATGTTGAATAATTTGGAGTGAGCACTGAATGGAGACTGTCAATTTCTCTGAAAAAATTAAACTTTCTTGGGTAGGTCCTAGAACAGGCATTACTCTCTAAAAGTGCTCAGATCTCTTTTGCATTCAAATTTGGTTTGTTCCCACCTCAACACTCTTTGAAGCAAAGCATTTAACATGTCAGTGAAACGGGAAAAGGGATAATAGTTTTTTTCCTTATTCAAGCTATCCTTATATATAATAGGTACATAAAGAGGAAAGTCCAGAAGAGGACAGGGATTTACAAAGCTATAAAATGAGGAAAGATGAGAGAAATTGGAGATTTTCAGTTCAGAAAAAGAAAATGCATAGGAAGTTGCTGTGGTGTTCCGCAAATGGGAAAAATACCACTGAAAAGGCAAAGAGAATAAACTTACTTCTGAGGATGGGTTGGGAAGCCACAGACTTGTACTGAATTGAGCTACGGGCAGGTCAGACACTGAGGAAAGATTTCTAGTAGTGGGAGTTGGGAAGCGGTCAGGGGTTTCCAAGGGATGCATAGGATCCAGAAAAGTTAGAAAATGGCGGTCAGGAGAGTTGGGTAGAGCCAGTCTTTCTCTTGTGTTACCTCTCTTATCTCCTAGATGAAACTAGTTATATCTGTTGACGTGCAACATAGTTCTCCTTGGAGCATTAATTACCTACCAGCTGCCAATACCCCAAATTTTAAACAAGAGTTCATTTGTTATTATCATGTTCCTTTGTCATCATCATCTCCTACACTCAATTCTCTGTCTGTGCATTGCTGGTGATCCAAATCCTCATTAAATCAGTGATTTTTAAATATTTTTTTAATCCATGTACAAATCCCAAATCTTCTTTTTATTAAGTATTCAACCTGCCAATTTGGAAAAATAGTAATTTTGTAAAATGATCTTTGTCTTGCTGAGGTTACTGCTTGTTGGTTCTGGATTTGCTTATGTTGCTGTTCAATGCAGACAGTTGACCTTATTTTTATCAGATTTTCCCAAAACAATTTTTCATCTAAAATTCTAAAGTAATTCCCATTTGATTTTATACACATTATTGTCTTTGGCTGCTAAGCACCAGACAAAGTAAGATTAATCCTCTTAAAGAGAGGGGCTGGAAAAAATGTGCTCTTGAATCCATTATCAGCCAACATGTGGATTTTTCCCAAACTCTTGTCTATTGCATTATGCAAACTCAAAAGTTATTATAGTATCTAATGTTTCCTAACGAGAATGTTAGGCTGTGCCTAATGCATCAAATCATCACAGTGGCAAGATAGAAAAATTAATTTATTTCTTCATTTTCTTACATATTTTAAATCTTACACATTTTAAATCTATCATGTATATGAATTGATCTGAATTCATGTTTTAATGCTGTATGCAGACAGTTGTCTCAGATCCTCTATAGCACAAATTCAAAGGCAGTAGTAAGTTAGGTGAAGTTAGGGTCTTTACTGACCTGAAAAATACCCTTAACAAGTTCTTTTAAACATGTTTTTAAATAATTTCATCTTAGCTTTTGGCAAAATTTCAAAGTTAAGCATAAATGTGGGCAATGAGTTTTCAATTATATTATTTAGAGCTTCTCTAAGCAGGTTTATTAAGCCCTGCTAATGAACAAGACCATTCTGATATGTGAATACTGAATTTAAAATTAAGCATCCCTATGTTTTGGACAATTTCTTTTTTATCGTTGTAAACTTGATGCCAGTATTAAAACCTAAGTATGGAGGACATCTTACACTTCCTCTTTTGGATGGAAATTATTTTTCTCATACAGGGTAATTTCCAGAGGTTTTCCAGGCTCTCAGATGAGATCACCATATGATCTCATCTGCCCTGAAAATGGAAGTTCTGGTCTCAGAGTCGAGTGCCCAGCACTGACTCACTGCCAAGTGAAGTCCCAGAAACTGTGACTGGAAATAGGATTACACATCTCAGATCTGCTGTATCAGATTGCCTAAACATGGCAGCTCAGAATTTGAGACCACCATAGGCAAACCAGCCAAAATATGAGCAGGCAGGCCTTTTCCCTGGAGAAGCAGTGCTCTGCAGCTCCACACTTCCTTCACTCCTTGTATTTTCTCATAATCAGACACCACCTGTACTCTTTTGACAGATATGGCCAAAATTGCTGTTCGTGTTAAATATAATAAATTCTATCCAACTCATAGTGCTCTGCGACGTGTCACTAAGTCACTTAAAAATCCTTTAAAAAGAAAGCATTTTTTACATGAGGGAATTTGGGATGCATCACGGACCAAGCAACCAAATAAAAATAAAATTTGTGACTTAAGTGAAGTAATAACTTGAGGATTTCAAAATACCATAGTTATGTCCTTTATTGACTCTAGGCATGGGAAACAGAAATATTGACCTTGCAGGGTGATCCTTTCAACTCTACTGGAACCCAAATTCCAGTGTAAAATATATCCTAATTTTAGAAGTGAATTTTAAAATCCATTTTCTTAGGAACAACACTGCTGTAACTGACCTTGAAAGATTTGTCTCTTTATAAACTTACTCTAAAATATCCTGCCACCTCTTGTTTTTTCTCAGTGCCTGAAGCTGAGATGTATTGATGTTAGTTTTCGGCATTATTATTTGCTCTGCAGAGTGAACTTATTGTGAAATTATATCTACCAGTACCAGTAGCTACCACCAGCTGCCACCCAAACAGAATTACTGGGTAAAACAGTCCTCTAAAGAAGCCTCTTCCAGTTATTCTTGTGTTAAATCACACTGTGTCACTCCCAAAAATATCTCACAACCAGTTGTGTGCTGCATCCCAAAGGAAAGGGAATTGAAAATCACAATGGTTTCCAGATAAAACAGAAATGATGGCGTTATCGTCTTTCCTTCAAACTCTTTCTGGGTTCCTGTGATCCTTGCAAAGAAGTGACACATTTGTGTGGTCCCTAGCAAGTGCTGATAACACCTTGCTTACGGTATAAAGATGCCACTGGGAAATCTCAGAGATAAGCAGCAGTTAAACTCAGGCTGCCTACTGAAGGGTCACATGTGTTAGGTGTATTATCCACTGGCATTTGGGCATAAGCCTTGCCTGTGATTACTGAATCAATCACTAGTACATAAAAGGCAGGATTGCCAGGTTTTTCATATTACCAACCAGTGCAGTGCAAAAAAAAAGAAAAAACCAAACCATAACAACAACAACAACAATACCCAACAAAAACAAAACAAAACAACACACAAAACAAAACAAAAAAAAAAAAGAAAGATTTGGGAGTTGGCTGGATACAATCCATCAGAGCTTTCAAATTGCATGTCTGCATGGCAGGTGTGCTAGCGAAGAGGCTCATGCAGGTGGCCAGCCCCAGCCCCCACATCTCTGCCTGGCAGGTGAGGTGCACCCACCTCACGAGTGGGACACTCTCGATGGCAACTGGCCCAAGGCTTTGGCCACGAGGAGCTGCTTGAGCACATGCCGTGCCTTTGAGACAGTACCTTGGGCCTTCTGCTATAAACATGGGCAAATTTATACCCAGAAAGGTCTGCTTGAGCACATTAAAGTGCTAACATAGGTATTCCAGCCTGCTCCAGGTGCCAGCTGTACTCATTCACTGTCTCATACCAGCCCTGGATTTTGCTAACATAAAGGATTCCACAAGTAAAATGCTCATGTGAGAAGAACAGCTCTCTAAGATTTTTTCTAGCACTCCTTGAACACTGATAGCAGTGGAAGGCTCAGTGCACTCAGCATCTGAGTGCCATATAAAGCATTAAAGAAGTACTGAGCAATACAATTCCTGTCCACAGTCAGACACCAGCACAAGTACTGGCAGCACATGTTCCCTGTGGCAAGGACCCCATGTACCTTGAAGTTTCCTATCACACCAGATACACACACGGTTCTGCTTTGATTTTATGTAAGACACGCTTGTTCCATCAGATGTTTTCAGGGATGGGAAACTTATAGGAATGTTTGCTGTTCTGTATGATAGCAGTGGGGTTTTGTTTGGTTCCATGTGCTTGAATAGCCTGAGGAGTTCACAAATGTGTTTGATTTGCATTGAGTGAAGAACCTTAGAAACTGCTGTGAGGAGCAATGAGAAGCACAAGTTAACACAGGAAGCAAGTGGTTGGTGTGCAACTCTCTTTCATTTCTTTGGAAACTAGATGGTTTTATTTAGTTCTCCTGTGATGGCAAATTCTTGAGCTGAGATCAGAGACAAATAGCTCAGAACATCTTGTAGATTGCAGCCAAGAGCTGCCAGGTCTCTAGAGTTCATCACTCATTCCAGGAAGGGTTTGAACCATGGTGTTTTGCAGCCAGACCCACCTGCAGATGCTCTGAAGACATCTTCTGCATACAGTGTCCAGTGCTTGATTTATGTACAAACATCTGGAAGCCTGCACACTTCACTCTGTCATTTCAGGACAAGACATGGACAAGCAGTTCTCCCAGAGGGAAATTAAATGTAACTCTAGCCCAGCCTCTAGAGTATTCATCGACAAGTATTTATTGACTGTCCTCTGGGGCCTTCCAGAGTCTGACAAAAGATTAAATAGGGACCTCTATCACGTCCTTGGAAATGCTGATTGAAAATGGTAGATCAGCTATTATACTGAACATGGATAAAAAGTAGTCATCTATCACTGGTGGTTAATCTCTTTTTCAGAAAGGAGAGCATATTGATCAGAATCAGAATGCTTGAAGTTAGGAACACCTTAAATGACAGTATTGGCACCTAGACATGCATCAATAAAGCTATTTTAATGTGCTTTATATCATTCTGCCCAAATTATTTCATTGGCTCTTCTATCATCCTTCCAAAAAATTATCGATCTCTTATTTTCCTTTGTAGTTGTTTTACACCAGAATGTTCTTTGTTGCGCTTGCAATGATATTGCAGGTTTCCAATGTTGTTGTAATTTCACAAAGATTGTTATTTGTGAAGTTACAGTCCAGGGGTGTAAATCGGTAGTGAACCTAATAGACTTGCTTTTGCTCTGTGTCTCTTGGTCCCTGGTGCAGTTGTTGTCAAAGTAGTCTCACTTGGAAGTTTTAGAATTATTCTTAAGTTGTTAAACAATGCTAGAAATAAGCCAAGTATATTTTTTTCTAGTTTTAGAGAAATGAGAGTGGGGAAAAAGAAGAGTAAATTTATTAGGTTTTTTTAATTCTTCTTTCCTATTCTTGGTAATTAATTTTTTATTTCTTTTTCCCCATGCTCGTTGAGTGATGGATCTGTTTTCTCACTTGGCTTGTTCCATTTGAAAGTCCATTTGTAGAATCCACTTCAAAGTAAACATGTCCAGGTCATTAAATGTACCCTGTAAACACCATTGTTAACAAAATAGCCTGCTTGATTCCACACAAAAAAATGTTTTGCACATAGGCTACACTCCTCTTCTTGTATGAAAATACGTGAAGGGACTACACATTACTGACATTACAGGAAAAGCTTGGAGAATTACTGGTCTGGACTTGAAGAAGAAAGACCACTGAACTCACATTTGTAGGGCAAAAGGATGAAAAGAACGGTTCACAGTTCACCATAAGTACTTGAAGAACTGGGATTAGTCTTTCTGTCACTGGGAGAGTCACAGTTAGCACAGCCAGTTGTAGCTATAAGCTGCAGTTTATTAGGCTGATAGCACACTGGCTTGCTAATTCTGCATCAGTTCAGGCAGTAATCTGCACTGTGGCAGAACGGCAAAGAGTCGATATGAGATGTGTGATGGTATATCTTGCAGCAAACTAGAAGTCTTTGGATATAAATTAAGTTCCAGTGTAATTTACACTCTGCTCCAGAGCTGCTTTCTTTGAAGAAAAAAAAAGAAAATTAAAAAAAGACGAGTATTCATCCTTCTACCGTTTGTGTCATGAAACTGAATATAACATTTTAGGTATTTTCAAACAAGCATTTTGGCAATCAGGACCATATGCTCCTTAAATAGTCCATCAAAGTCAGAATGCTAATATGAGTTGTTTGCTGCTGCTGCTGTTTTTCCCAAAAATCAACCTTTCATGCAGAATCTAACAATTTTGAAGAAGTCAGAAGAAAGCACAGATTCTGTAACAAGTTCCATTTTAAGAGATGTTTCTTTAATCTGTAAAACGAGTCATAACATACTCTGGAGTAATGTCTTGTAAATTAAACATTTGGAAAGATGCTGTGCTAAGGTACTCCATGATGCTAAATGAATAACAAATTCTCTGGGACTGCCTTTGTAATCGGATAAACAGCCTTGCACGCCATCTCAAAGACCTTAATTTATTACATTTTGAATTGAATTCGGTCATGAGCTGTCAATTACTTGCACTGTGGTTTGTTTTTCTTTTGTTCTTTGCTGTTATCAGTGCCTCAACTGTTGTGTACAATTTGTGACACAGTTGTAAACTTCTGGCCTTTTGGAAAAATCCTCATTGAATCAGCAGATTCTGCTATGTGCTTTCAGGCTAGATCCTTCACCCAAGGCACCAAAGATGTATGCTCGTGTTTTGTTATGTCTGTTGCACATCCTAAAGTCTTCCCCTACTACAGCTGCACTCATTCCCCTGATCCAACTGTCCTTTCACCCGTTGTTCACTTTTCTCTTTGAATTTCTTTTCTAAAGGCAGAAATTTAAATCCACCAAGGACTTTAAAGGAATTTTTATCATCTCATTGCTTGTCTCCTGGTAATGGGCACAGCAAGTTGTACTTTGCCATTTCTAATGACCAGAAATCAGCTCTCTTTTCCTTTCCACTGTTGTCATTATCTCTTGTTTGGTAATTATAATCTCTTACCTCTTGCAGTGGCTCCCAAGCAAACAAGGGCATGGGCTAAAAAAAGGCAGTCATTTTGCACAGTTATTAATTGACACAGGTTAGCTCAGCCTGTGTGGCAGGACCTGCCTGCACAGCCAGGCCTGGGCTCAGTCTGTCCTCACTGTGCGCTTCCTCTGGGTGTGTTGGCAGCGTGTGCCTGAGCTACAGGGCTTCAGCCCTCACTTGGTAGCGCATTCCTATGCTGACAAATCCTGTGGCTGCCTGCCTAATGGCAAAATGTCTGGCAAAGCAAATCAAGAAGGACCTTTATATTCAGAATTTTCATCTCCTTTGAGCACCCTTGAGTGGTGAATGCTCTGTACTCATCTGCTGCGCTCTGACTTGGGTCACCAGCTGTCCATCTCCTCAAAATACTGTTATCAGTGAGGGAATACTGCACATGTTTAGCTGTCGCTGCTTTGTACAACTGCTTCAGGGTTTGCAATCTACATACACTCCAGCTTTTCACTGCTTCAGAGGAGTCTTACCTGAAAGTGTGGGCCACCTTCTGGTCTGTTTACTGTATACCCTGGCCAATGACTTGGCAAAGGTGTCAAAGCAGTTTAGGAAATTTCCTGTAATCTGGATAGAATTGAAGTTAAGGGAAGGCATCCTGCTGCATTAACATTTGGATTAGATCTCTGCTGAGGAAGATCTCCAGCTGTACAAATAAACACCAAAGCTTTTCTGTTGGCAAAACATTCCAAATCACTTGTTGCTGTCATCTGTAGATGCTATTCAACAGGGACAGAATGCAGGCTGTTGAACTTGTTTTAGAGGAGAAGTCCTGTAATAGACTTCAGCCATTTAGTCAGGAAGTGGATGGAAAGACCCATATTGTGGGGTGTGGGACACCCCATATTCAGAGTATGTGACAGACGTTGTCACATTAAGAGGCAGAAAAGAGTATCACAGATTTTAAGGACCAAAAATGATGTTTTGATTCCATTATTTAACCATTCTTATAATGTAGGTCATGTAATCACCCATTTGTTTATCATGTGTGTTTATCAGCTATTTCTTAAGATGCACAGATGTGGATTTGGGATAAGAGGAGTGTAACACAGTCTCATGTCTGTAACTGTATTGTCAAAACATCAGATGTGGGTGTCTTCCCCGTCACACAAGAACTTCACTTACTAATGAAGGCTTTCTCTGCCTGTGGCTACCCAGTCCTCTGTGCTTCTCTTTATGTTCATGTGTATCTTCTCCATTTCTACAAATGGGAAGAAATCAAAATGCACAGTGACTGTATATCATTTGCATACTATACATACTTTAATTTCTCCAAAGCTGACATATTGTCAGCATGCGTAAGTTATTTATCTGCAAAAGGTGTGAGATGAGTTCCAGAGGAGTCTGCATTGCTAGGAAATAACTCCCCCTTCAAACACACACCAGCTGCTTCCCTTTTTCACCGGGGTGTTTGCATCATGTCACCACCTGACATCACTTGCCCCGGAGGCTCCAGGAAGGAGTAGAACGGTTGCCATGTTAATTAGAGGAGACTGATAAAACCTGATGTTTTATTTATTTTCTTGAAGAGGGATTTGTGTTTCTTATCTTGTTTTATGGTAATATTTTTATGATGAATTTTTTGAAGTTTAGCTCAGAATCTGTTCTCCTGAGGAACAAGGGATACAGCAAATTACTGAGGCCTTCAGTGCTGGAGATTTCTCAGTAAAATTAACCCACCCATGACCGCAGTTAATTAACTGTCATCACATGCTCAAGGATTCTAACTTAGCTCCTGATGATGTTATAGATAGAATCAGACATGTGCACTGTTAAAGCGTTTATCTTTGATGACTGAGATGGAATCTGTACTGTGATTAAAACCACTAGTTTACAAACACAGCAAATACCTGACAGCTAAAACAAGCGAAGCCAGGAAGGGAACAGAGTCATCTAGGTCCATTTCACAGAGGCTGAAGATCTGAACACCTTTGTGGATATTGGCTCACAGTGGTCCTTTTGCCTTTGGAGTAATAGGTTGCTGGCAGAGCTCATGGAGTATGGTTATTGCACTGCTGTAACTGCAAGGACTCATCACACTGGAATAAGGTCAGGATAAGTCTGGATGTAAGAATGACCCATGGCAATTAAAAGAACACAACTATACTCTTGGAAAAGAGCTGGGCTAGAAAACCAAGCAGTAAGACAGAGAAGAATAGCTGTGGGTTTTTTGGTCTCAGATTTGTCATAGCTCAAGTTTAAGCTTCAGACTGTGCTGTCGCAAGTAATGAAACCTTTGTTGAAAATCAAAGTTTTAATCCCTTCCTTGTGAATTTCCAGAGGAATTGTTTAAAAACCAAAAGGCAAAGACCTGACTTTTATGGATATCTTGTTTTACAGATCCATTTTACATAAATAATTTGACTGAACCAATCCACACTGCAGTCTTGGTATTTATATTATATTCTTTTTTAAAATCTCCAACCATGCACATGGTATCATCTTTCTAAATACTGTGTATAATTCAATTAGAAGATACAATTTCCAGAAACATCTATAACACAAAAGAAAGCTTAGGTGGAGTCCTGGTTTTAGCTGGCATAGTGTTATTTTTCTTCTTAGTAGCTGGTATAGTGCTGTGTTTGTATTTAGTATGAGAATAATGTTGGTACCACACTGATGTTTTAGGCGTTGCTAAACAGTGCATCTCTAAATCAAGGACTTTTCAGTGTCTCATGATCTGCCAGTGCAGAGGTGCACAAAAAGCTGAGAGGGAGCAGGGTCAGGACACCTGGCCTAAACTGGCCAAAGGGGTGTCCCATACGATAGAACATCGTGTTCTAGTATAAACTGGGGGAATTTGGTGGGGTGGCACTGATCACTGCCTGGGGACTGGGTGGGCATTAGTCAGTGGATAGTGAGTGATTGCATTGTGCATCACTTCTTTTCCTTGGGTTTTATTTCTCTCCCTTTCATTACAATTATTTTTATAATTGTCATTATTGTTATTGTTATTCTTCATTTTTGCTTCAATTATTAAGTTGTTCTTATCTCAATCCACAAGTTTTACTTTTTTCCAATTCTCCCCACCACCCTACCACGGAGGAGGGAGTGAACAAGTGGCTGCATGGTAATTAGTTGCCAACTGGGGATAAACCACTGTGGATGAAGGAAAAAAAAAAGTCCAGTAAGAGAAAGACCATTTAGTTCACACTAACTTTAAGCACAGATTAAAATCATTTTCCATTCAGCAGTCAATTTAAGCATATGTCCCATTAAATTTAGCTCACCATCCATTTGGGGCAAACACGGGGTCTCGCACTTGGGTAAAGAGTTTACCTGAGCAGGATTATGATTCTTGATTGGGGCTAATTGAAGCAATTGCAATATGAACGACAACAAAAACACTAATAAGTCTCATTAGTTAGTATCACATACCAACAAAAATATGTCTGAAAAACACCTTTCCTATTCCAGATTTTGCACAATTTTTTGTAATTTCTCTTGGAAAAAAACTTTTGGGTTTACCTTTAAGGCCTTTGCCTAGATTTTAATAAGAAGGTTTTTTATGCAAATAGGATATTATTCACAATTTTTCAGTGTCTTGTGCTTGATTACATTATCAGCTTGCCTTCTGTACTTGCTGTCTTGATGCTAATAATGTTACAGATCATATAATGAAGTTAATAATGAAAGCAACTGTGTCACTTTCATCATCTGTACCACCAGTGTACACAAATTAATAGGGACTGCTGCAATAATTTTGGAGACTTGATAACCCACCATGTGTGAGAGGCTTAAACCGTCAGGCGTGGGAGCTTTGGGTCATGTTATACCATTCTTCTCCAAGTCCAATTCTTGCTGAGAAAAAAAGAAGAAATTTCACATTGTTTCCTAAGGGTCTATCTTTAGATTTTACTAAAATTATTTGGAAAGAACAAAACTAGTCAGACCAAAGAAAATGGTACAAAGACACAATTTTTTCTCTAATTGTCACAGATTTGAGCAATATGTCCTCACCAACAATTAAAATGCATCACTTTACACAGCTGTTTATGCAACACGTGAGTTACTTGGAATAAGTTTCATTATGGCAATTAATATGCATGACACTGCATCATAATATGAAACCTATCAAGCCTGGCTTGTTTATTTTATTGTTGTTGTTGTTGTTCTTTTGATATAATGCCATTTCAAAGCAAAACCACTCCCGTCAATAAGATCTCAGTGTCTTTTCAGAGGCTCAGTCTCAGTTCATATTTCCAAGATGCTACCATGTTTTTGAAAAGCTAATTGATATGCATAATACCTTTGTTATACACACTTCATAAAGAGGAGTTGGGTTTATAATATATATGGGAACTAATTTTCACACATTTGGGTTTTTGAGCTTTATGACAGACACTGTAGAGTTTCCTTAAGGGACCTGCAGCTAAGGCTGGCTGAGGATACACACCCACAGACCTGTGACTTGGGTTTGCCTCTGATCAGCCCTGACTCTAAGTGAAAAGCAATTTGAATTGAAACTGCCTGGATTTACTTCTTTTTTCTCAAAGCCTTGTTGTTCTGTGAATGCTGCCAAAACCTTGACCCTAATGCATATTTATATCCTTTTGAGAAACTAGAAGGAATCCAAAATATGGTATAAAGCAAAAAGGCTAGAGAGTTTCCTACTGGTTTCAGTTTCATTTTAAATATTCCTGTGATTTTAGGTGAAGAGCACCTCAATAGCATTATACCATGAAAAGCTCCTCATCAGTCCAGTTTCCATAGATCTAACCTGTTTAGATTTCTCTGAAGCTTTCCATGCTTTGCTATAAGAAAAAAATTGACTAAGATTAAAAAGAACAGAACTAGTAGAAGGCTGGTAAGGTGCATAAGAGACTGAAATACAACTAAGGCAAATATTGGATTGAAGGGAGCTTTGCAATTGAGACACTGAAACCTCATCTTGCTTAATATGCCCATCACATTGTGACCAGTGTGATACACAGTGCTTTTGAAACATGCTAATATTTCAAAGGATACCAATCAAGAGTAAGGATCCAGGTATGACACAGAATTTGCTGACTGATCTTGAGGTCCTGAAGTAATGGAAAGAGAAGGTCATGCATGCTAGAACTAATAAAAAATTTTGGGCAGTATTTAGCACAAGCAGGGAAGGCAAACACGTTTAGTGTTTTGCTCAGTGATGGCATGACACACTTATGGAAAAAAGAAAATATCATTCTACTGTATCTCAGTCAACGTGTTTACAACAGAAATAGCAAAGTATTAGCAATGATATGCAAAGCCTGTACAGTTCTCAATTTTATTCCTGTATTGGGGTTGTGTGACAAGCTTTGGTGGTGGGGGCTACCATTTCTGTGAGAAACTGCTTTAATCTTCTCTGATGTCGGTTGGAGTCAATGCCAGATGGCTCCAAGGTGGACCTGCTGCTGGCCAAGGTCTGTCCCTATCTCAAGCCTCCAGCTTTTAGTTTTATTTTCTCTCCCCTGTTCAGCTAAGGAGGGCAGTAGTAGAGTGGCTTTGGTGGGCAGCCTGTGTCTGGTCACAGTCAACACACCACAATCCCTTATATATTTTTCTACTCACTTGTGTAAGAGAATTATTTGAAACTGAAACAGGTGCAGAGAAAAGCTTTGTTTGGGTTGGAGATATTATACAGGAGAATGAAAGGTTTTTTGCTTTTTCAACCTAATAAACTCAAGTCTATGCCTGCTCTCTCTAATTTTCTCAAAAGAGGGAACCTGAAGGATGAGTATCAGATAAAGGGCAAGGTGGAAAAAGAATAAAGTGTATATAAGTTAATTATGTTGGAATTATATTAAAAACCTCCATATTTTCAGAGCTATGATTTGGTATCCTATATCAAATGATGAGAAACCTGCCTATGTAAGCACAGATCAGCACACTACATTAAGGGCAGGAATTATACGAGGTGCCAAACATTGACAGGACTTTGATAGCCTGTGAAGGGCCTGGTGACTCAGCTGAATCCTGCCTAGCCTTACACATGCCTCTCTCCCCAGTCGAGTGTCATGCTGTGAATGTGACTTTCTCTTGCAAACTTTCATATTTAACAAGGCATCCTACCACCAAAATGAGATGTGAAAAGGGATATTTCTACTACGGACTGCTGCCTTGTGAAATTTTGTGCTTCTGAAGTGAACAGAAAAGATTGCTCTTGATGGAGCAAGTTCCAAAGAAATCATAAGTATGTTTTTGTTTCTTTTGGTTTTGATTTCTCCTTAGAAAAACAGTCAAGGGAGTAGAGTATTCTTAAAGAAAAAGAAAAAAAAAAAATAAGGCATGGAAATGACACAGCTGGCATTGTCTATAAATGGTGCCCTGGGTCTCGGAACAGCTCCTTAAGTCCCTGGGTATCCAAAGGGGGAAGATCACTCTGCACAGCAGAAAGTAGAAGCAGTGATTTGTATTTCTTTTCCTCAATAGCATAGTTAAGCCATGGTACACGTCCACTGATGTACAAGAAAGGTGAACTGTCAGGGTGTTGTGACTCACTAGAAATATCTGGTGTCAAATCTTGTAAGACTAAATAACACAGAATGTATTAGAGGCTAATAAACAGCCATTAACCACCCAGCATTCAGATTTACCAATTACCACACTGTTCTAGGCCATGGACCTGCTCGCTGTGGCTGACAACATCACATTAATGAATCTCAAGTCTTAACCTCCTTGAATTCATGAATAACAATTTGACTCCATGTAACTTGATTACTACGAAATGGAAACTTTAGGTGAGTCTAAACAGTGGTTATGAGGTTGAGATGAGAGAAAGACAACCCTACTCCATCACTGGTAATTTAAACTCATATAAAACCGAGCACCTGTCACAGTGATAAATGGGTTTTCTTGTTATCTTGCTGTCGGTATCATTTCCCAGTCAGATTCCTATCAAACACGCAGACAACACTGTGGAAACCAAGGTACAATTGTCTTCATTTTATTTCTCTTCCAGAGAAACGGGTAAAGGTTACAAGATGCTTATAAATGTGATTGATTTCATTTTCTTTGAGTCATTCCCAGAACACAGTTTAATTTACTTGTATATGCAAATGTAAGGTTTTTATAGGCACCACAGAAGAGAGAGCTGCTCACTGTTTACTGACGCCAAGCTAAAGCCGCAACCACCCTGAATCAAGAAGTGCCCCAATGGGTTACAACTTTCAAACTCCATTTCACTGTGTATGATTCAGAGAAATAAATTTTTAAATCTGTTTTGCTTTACATCAGTGCCTCAAAAATTAAAGTGTCTTCAGCCTGAGGAATGAGACGGAAAGTATAATGTGGACAAGCTCCTTCCTTGCAACTCCAGTGTGTTTTTCTTCCAGACATGGTATTTGTTTTCTTGACTCAATTTTTTGTATTTTTTTTTGTTTTAATCTTTTGCAGAAAATACGTAGAAAAATAAAGAAAGGAGGAAGGAGAAAACCTCCAATATTTAAAAATATTAAACTTGAGAGAATTGTCTGTTAAAGAACAGGAGTGAATAAACAATCACTGTGCTCATTTCTCATTGCAGAAACTGTGCAAAAGCTGTCGCCTGGTATCCATATGAATAAAGAAAGTTGTCTCATCCTGACCTATCTGACGGGTTTGGGATTAGCTCTATAATAGTGCAAAGTATTTTTTTCCTTTTACAACTTCAGTGCCATGCATCCAACCAGATCATAGTGAATTTTTATTCTCTCTTGCTGGGCTATGGTTCTAAAATATATATTTGAATGTTTATTGATTTTCCTGGAAGTCACACAGAATAGTTTGTGAACATGGAATGAGCCCTCCAGAGATTAGAATAATATCACGGATTTCTTTTAAGTTGTAGCTGATTTTCTCTCTTTTATAGAAAACTTGAAATAAGCAGAAGACTCAGATTTGTTCTGTCTCTACCTGTTGCTTTTCCATATTCTCTCCTGAGAGTGACATAAGTAGCAGACTGTAGGTTGGTTGTTCCCCATTGAAACTGTCTCTGTGTAGAGGAAAATATTTATATTCCTTGATCATAACAGGAGGTGAGAGGAGAGACAAACTTCGCCTGACAATTAACAGTTTTCTCTCATTTTGTGAGAAAGGAGACCACATTTAGAAGATCCTATAACATGTGGTGCTGTATTTTAGCTGCTAGTAAAAGAAGGAACAATCCTGGAGAAGGGAAGAGAAGGATCCTTTTTAAGAGTGGCAATAGGGTTTTTTGTATGTTTTCCAGCAGATAATCCAATAATGTGTCCTCAGGACAGTCTCCCATGTCTGGTGGGAGGCTGGTGAAGTGCTGGCACTGCTTTCCAGCAGCAGACAGAGCAGTCCTGCTGCAGTCGGGGCAAGCAGGAGAAAAACGCAGCAGCAAAAGTCAGAAGTGGAGAGATGGGGAAGCGACAATATAACAACATGGTAATTGTCAAAATCTTCCACTGTAGAATTTCTCTGAGATGTGAAATCGAGTCCTGTCAGATAGAGCAGAGAATAGAAACCACTTCTTGGGTGAACCCACATCTGTTAAGTCTCTGTGTATCCAGGGCAAGTACGTGATACTTCCTCTTCCAGTTAAGTGTGGAAAGAAAGGACTGAGGTGTGCTAAGCTCTTTGAAAAAAAGGTCCTGCAAGCCAACATTTCAGGAGCATTTTTGAGGCTGCTGTCTGACAGGAAGGGGGAAAAAGATGGTTTTTTCTTCTCTCCTATTGCCTGCTGGTTAGGTGTAAGATGCTCCTCCTCAGCTGCTGCCTGCTTTGGATACAACCTGAGCATCTGAATTTTCCTTCAGTTCTGTGCAAGGGTTCAAATACAGTTTCCCACTCGTTAGCTATTATTGCACTTCTCATTAGGTCATTAGTGAAATCAAAGTACTTGATTAAGAACTTTGTGCTTTATGACACTGCGTAAGTCAGCACAAAGAGTAAAATCCTTAGGCTTCTTACCTGTTTCCTCAGGTTCCCCTTTTACCAATGGTCAGGCAAGAGAGTCCATGACTCCTTGGGATGTAAAAGTGGAACACAGCTGGAAATGTGTAAAGCTTTGTATTTATTTAAGTTGAATGTCATCCTTTCTTCAAAGAAGGCTAAGAAGGCAAGCAAGAAAAGTACAATTTATCCACTGTATTGACATTTGGGTTTGGAAAATACAAAATTACATGAGCTGCCCGTGCTATTAATATTAATAAAGTTTAAAAAAAATCCTCTCACAAGGGCTTTGTGTTAATCTTACGTGATTCAGCTCCTGGCTGCATAATGAAGATCTTACATATTTAATAAGCAAATTGAAGTAGTCCCCAATGAGTGAACAACAGCACTGTAAAAAGAAATGGGGCGGAGAGGAGGGGGAATTCTTGTCGGATGAGGTGGCTGCAAAAAACACGGATCTGTTGGCATTTTTATGTCTCCTATCAAATGTCATAGTGAATTGAAAATGGAATGTCTGAAAGAAATAAGGAGCAGCAAGTTTCTATATAACCTGATGAATGTAACTCCATTGTTTCCATGAAATCATATTAAAAAGGTCATCACTCTACGTATGAAAATACCATGGCAGTTATTCTATTGCTCTTTCAATTTGGAATAGGCACTTGAATGTCATCAAAGAGAAATAGTTGATATTCTATAATTAAAAGTAGATTTTGATTCACAGTGGGGAAGATGATAAGAATGGATCCTTCCATTCCGCTGATGTAGACATGCATCTTACTCAGGAATAAAAGAAACTGTCTGGAGGATGAAAGGAAAATATGATTAAATTAAAATGTCTGGGGTATGAAAATGTGCATGTGAAAAGAACTGAAAAATTCCCCCTTCTTGTGGCTTTCTACGAGTAACTCCTTTGGGTAAAGCCTTTGCCATAGCAACAGATAAAACCTTTATGAGGTGCAAAGTTTTGCTAAGAAAATGAAGGCTTTCCATTCCAGTTCAGTTGATGTCTTGAAATGATAATAAATCTGGCATAAGATTATCATCAGTTTAAAGATGCCTTTTTAAAGACTATAACAACAAAGAGTCTGTGGTGCTTTTTCAAAATAAGATACACGTGTGCTGTGTCTTCTGCTGGAGATAAGGAGAAATCACAACTGAAATGAACTGTGGTTGTGCCCACTGTCCTGTTACCTGTTCTCTTTCATGTTTCATCATTTTTGATATCTGCATTGCTATCTTTGTTTTTAGCCTCTCTGTGTCTTGTATGTTCTATATTTTTCACTTTTTTTACAAATAGTTACAAATACAAGGAAGCATTGGGAAAGACATTAACATTAGGGTGTAACTTTTCCTTGTACTTCTGCTGGCTCAGTTCTTTGCATTACACCCCTTTCTACCTCTCACTGTATTGCCTCTTTCTCCTATGGAAAATCAGAGATCCAGGCCTTCCCTCATGCCTTGTCCTTGATTTTGTTTTTCAGCCACCAAGAGCTCTCCATGACACCTGCTCCTTCAAGAGGCTTTTGCTTCTGTTCATAGTGAGGCTCTCATTGCCTTTTCTTGCAGGATTTCAGCTCTTGCACATTCTCAATATTGTCTCAGTGGATAGTCTAAAATTTAAATTGTCTCATTCTGTGCTTTCTTACAAAGGCTCCTAAAAGCAGAGCTACAAAGGTTTTCATTATGTCATCATCCTCTTCACTGAAGGACCCCAGCTCTTCACAAGATACAGGCATCTATCTCAGAGCATTAGGGTGAGTCATAAGAGGATCATCTTATTGTGTGACAGTCCTGTGAGTTTCTTGGCATTTGTGCTTTTGGAATTTAAATGGTGTCAATTATACCTTCACATGGAGCTTTTCCTCAAACTATGCCAAAACCCACTTATTTGTCTTGCCTTTTTGCCTCTACATCAGTTAGTAGAATGTAAATTCTCTGTGCTGCAAATTGCTGAACATTTAAACACCCCCTTCCCTTTTCCATTTTTTGTACCCTGGGCTTTATAGTTATTTCTCATCTTTTGTCCCTTTTTCATTCCTCCTTTCATGAGGGATCTGTCCTGACACTGTGGGACTGGGATTGCAAGATTAGAATGGAAATGCGTGAAATGGAAACCTCTGTCTATCACTTTGCAATCAGCACTCTGCACTGATCTTTCCTGGCTGCTATCAAAACTCTGAGTTACTCTTTTATCTGCTGGTTTGCTTTTATTTTTATTTTTATCATCAGCTGGGTTCTTGAGTGCTTTTTGAAAGCTGGAAGGCCAGCTGACTTTCCTCTTCATTGTCTGTCTTGAACACAGCTGCTCAAGGTCTCAGAAGCGTGGGACTAAAGAAGGCACTGAAGTGGGGCTCAGAAGCCAGGGCTGTGCTGTTGCACTGTGTCAGCAGCGGGCTGTGCTCTGTGCCCGGGAGGATTCCCACTCGCTGTGCATGGGAAAAAATGAGCTCTGGGGAGAGCAAGGCAAAATGTGGCACCACTTAGGGGTCATCTCATCATCCCACTCCTTGCATCACCTTGTGACTGAGGCCTGAACTGCAGTGCTACCCTATCTTTAAATTATTCTGTGTGGAAGTCATACCACAGGAAGGAGAGCTTACCTCAAAAGTAAAATAAAATTGCAAAAATAAAAAAGGACTTTTTTAACAAAAATTTCCAGCCATTCCAACTCAAGACTTTTCCTCCTTGCAAGTGACAAAATACTCTATATACTCCTTTTTTCTGAAAACCTTGAGGTATGTGATTAAACTTACTTTTCAGAGTAATTTTGGTATTAAAGCACCTGCCTCTGGCACTTCATTCAAAGAGAGGAAGTAGAAAGAAAAGTGAAAGCCAAATCAATTATATGGGTGAAAATCAGTCTTTTCTTTAGCAGGCCAATTTTTTTTATTTATCGTCATATGATTTATTTTCCTCCAGCTGGCATGTAACAGTGGGGAGAGTAAGGATGTTGATTCCTGTCTCTTTTTGTCCTTCTGGTTCAGTGCAGACAAGTGCAGTTTGTTACCCTCCTGCTTCCACACGTGGCTGCCTCTTTCTTTCAGTGTGCACATTGCTTTCGTTGGATGTTTTGGACTGCACTGGGATTTATATTGTTACATATACTAATAACTTGACTTTGAATTTATAATTAATTATTTTTTCAAGCAATTAATTTGATTTGCAAGCACTCTGTATGCATTACAACCTCCCTGAACTATGAAGATGGCAAAACTGCCTTTTGAATCCGGCACAGTTTTGAATGAACTGGAATCTGCTCATGTCCCAGTGCAGGAAATTCTAGATTTCACTGCGCTTACGCTATACATCTGGTATATCATATTTAGGTGTAGGGAGTCTGATTTTGAGCAATCAGTGGAATGTCTTCCACTAGCAAAGAGCTGCGGCCAGGGAACATCTCGGGATGAGGAAGGAGGATGCTGCACCCTCTGCTCTGCTGACTGCAACACCAGACAAGTTAAAAAGTCTTCTCCTCAGGAAGCCACTCCTGGCTCAGGACTGTATTAAAAAAGTTACTGATTTTCACATGCATTAAGCTAGAAAGTGAATGTTTAATTCAGTTGGGACTTGCTCTCTACAAAACCAGTCACAAGTTTGTTCCATGCTGACCTTGGTCCTTTTCCTTGTCTTTCCATTCAGAAATGAATGAGGGAGGGAGAAAATAAAGCTCACTGTAGATAAACTCATGTACACTTTATACTTCCTGAATGTGCTGTTATTAGGTGGCCAAAAGGTACATGCTCAGAAGTGATTTTCTTTCAATCTCTTCTTCCCAGTGTACAGAGGACCCCCATGTGTGTTCCCCTGTGGTAGAAGATTTGCTTTATCTCCTTGAAGCAGGTGCACGGGGACCCATCTTCCACCTTTCCATTTCTCGCTGAAGGTCAGAGCTCTGAAAAAGAGCCTTGTCTTCCCCCTTCCTGTAGGCAATTCCTGGAACCAGAATGACCTAAGCAAAATACACATCCACAGGTGTTGATTCAGTGAAAATGTCAAGGCTGTTCAGAATCTTGTTTTCTATAACAATTAGAGGCCTTGCATATTAAACAAAGACTCCACCACTCAATCTTCTGCTTTCTCAGCATCGCACTGTATGTAGATCCCAAAATCTTCCAGGAAATCCAGGTCACCAGTGAACAACAAGGATGACGAACTGTGAAAGTTCAGGATCCAAACTGCTGTTGCTATTTTTAAAGTCCTCAAGGTGACTTACAAGCCTCTTAGGCAAGTAGAAACAACTCAGTCCTTTTTTTAAACCGAGTCATGGAGAGGTGCAGTGAGCACCCATTAGAGCACACTGGCCATGCCTGGGCTCCCAAAAACTGACCTGGGTCACCCTGGGCTTGGATCCTCTAACCCAAAGGAAAGCTAAATGGTGACAAGGCCTTCTCTCTGTGGTCAGGCAGAAGTCCTTTGGAAGCACTAGGATCTGAAGCCAGGTCTCTTCAGTCTCAGGAAACCGCTTTCATTTCTATTTCTCCTTCTGCACACATCCTCCTAGGCTTTATTGACCTCCTCATTATCTGTTATAGACTACAATTGCAGCTAATGGCTGAAATGCTCTCATTGCAGTTTGTCTTTAACCCCACCAGTCTCGCAGTGTTTATGCGGTGGTCACTGCAGCAACTTCAAAGCAGCGTTTGGTGTTCAGCAAGCCCTGAGCAGAGCTCAGCCCTGACCAAGATGTTGAGCAAAAAGCAGGATTTTCCATGGCACTTGCCCTCCTGTGCAGCGTGGCTGACATCACTAATGAAATACCTTCAGTTTACTCAGTCACCCAAAGGTGCAGTATATCTCTTTGAGTAATGCCTGTGAGTTCATCACTTTTTCTCTGGTACTGAAGTGCAGCTACCTACAAGGCTCTGAGTTTTAGTACCTGGGTCTTAGAAGTAGCAGAATTGGAAATGCATGGGTTTATGTATTTATTTAATTTTCACTAAGCAATGGCTTATTAAGAGAGATGATATTTTCTGTTCCAGATGAATTCTTTGTGAGCATCAGATAATGAAGGGTTCAGCAAAAAGCACCCTGAAGTAAATCCCCTTTGTTTCAGGCCTCAGTTTGTGTCTCACCTTAAGTATCCCAGTGGTCAAGTTAAACTGAAAATCTAAGTGTCCTCCACATGGTCAAGCATTTGAGATTTTTTTGGCTTTGTTTTTGTTTGCTTTCGCTCCACATTTTCCAATATCATTCAGGAAAGTGCAGAAGCAAAGACAGAGTTAATTTACTCTCTCAAATGAAAAACCCGCAACACTGACAAAACCTGCTCTGCTTGTGCCAGGTCTCTTAACAGCTTGAAAATCAAATTAGGCCCAGAATTATTACAGACACTGTTTTCTGTCAACAACATGAAAAAAACCCTGAACAAAATGCTAAAAAAAGAAAAAAAGCTTTCTCCATCAATCTCAGTAAGAGCCATGCTTCCCAATCCATTTGAAGCTTTCCACTCCAGCCCTGGTGTTCCCTGTTGCCAAGTGGCTGGAAACAAGGGCTGCAAGAAATGTTTTTAAAAGTCGTTTGAAAGGGAGCAGAGAGATTGCATGCCAACTCGAAAGCATGACAACAAGAAATCTCTGAACTTGCTTTGCTGGTGATGAGAAAAACCTCACCAGATTCACTCCAGACTGAGCTCACTGGGGTGGAGGAGGGGGGTTTAATCTCAGTATTTTTTACTTCTCAGTGCAGTGTTTTGTTCCATTGATAGCATTTTTTCACAGGGAAGATGAATGCCAGTGCTACCTTAGTTATGGCCACCCTCCTTGAAGGTAAGAACAGATACAGTGGGTCAGATTAAAAAGAAAAAAAATTCCCTCTAGCCAAGTCTCTAGCTGTGGTCACAAGCAAATGTCTAGAGCAGATTAAGAACAGCACAAGCATATATGACACTTCCCCCAGGACACTCTGAAATGCCACGTCAATAATAATCGTCGATGGGTTCCCTGTTATGAACTTAATCACTTTATTGTTCAATGCATATCAACTATTAGCATCAACAACATCCTTTACCTTCATGTTCTACAAGTCTTCTACACCCTATAAAAAGGGCAGAAAATTCCTCCTTTTTTCTTGTTTGTTTTTTTTTCCTGTTTGTTTTGAACTTGCCAACGAGAAGCTTCACACAGCATACCCTATACCTTGTCTTCATGAAGAGAGGAACAATCAGTTCCCATCCTAACTCCATACTCTCCACAGTCCTCGTATTTCCAAAGCCTTTCCTCTCCCACAGGAATTTCTCTATATTTGCTAAGCATTGCTGCTCCTCTCTGAAATTTTTCCAGTTCCAACATGTCCTTGGAAATAAATGGCAGGATGGGATGTCAGGCTTTTGCAGCATGTTGCTGCTGTTGGATATGTGCAGTCATCACCGTTAAAGCTTGAGGCTGTCAGGCAGCAGCAGGTGAGCAATTTCAATTTTAAAGAGTTTTTCTTTTCTCTCCTCCCCAATATTCCTAAGCCAGCTCATCATATCAAGCTGCTTTTTTTTTTGTTTCTGAGTTGTAAATGTAATCTTGCCAATGTGTGGTTACTACTTCCCACAGGCAGGTAATGCAGGCATTGTGAATCATTTCAGATCTTAGATTTTTGCCTTGTTGTGGGAGAAAGGGAAAGACAAAACACAAAAAAAGAAAAAAAAAAGAGCAAATCTAGGAACAATAATTTAAAATCTAGCAAGAACCTAAGAGAAACATTTGTCAAACCTCACCTTGCATTCTTAAGTTACTAGGCAAGATTTCTATAAGCTACTTCTAACTAATCAGAGAGGATATAAAGAAATGGAACTTCCAAGAATGGATAAATTTTGTTATTTTATGTTGTCACTCCCTCTAGACATTTTACCTCTTTTCATTGTATCACGTTGAAAGGAAAGTGTTTGTTTTGATCTCAGCTTTTTTCAGCTCAGTGTGCAGCTTGTTTTTGCAATAGTACTTAATGTCCTCTGAGAAATCCTGCTCAGGATTTTGAAATGCCTCTTATTTGCAGACAACAAAAAATAGTTAAAAGTGGGTGGAGAACAGATAGAAATGAGCTGAAGGTGATGAAAATGTTTCTAAGAAGAAAGTTGCTAAAACTACAGAGGAATATCGAATTTTACACTCTGGGTCAATTAAAATTGGACAGTATAATATATTCATTGGAACGTGAATTTGTATTGGACTTGAGGGGTAGATTAAACACTCTGGTTGGATTTGGGGATGAGATTTTCAAAAGCAGTCAATCTGCTCTTTCTATTTAAGCAATAATAGTGTTCAGTCAGCATTCAGCACATTGTGAATACCCTAGGATTTGGCTCTCTGGTTTGATAAGCTGAATCTTCAGTTCTTTATCAAAAGAAAATACCCTGCAACTCAAAGACAAATTTTCCTGAAATCAGATGTTCCTTCAGGCTCCAGGCTGCTTGTATGTAATCTTATTTTGTAGTATTTGAAAATCTATCAAGGAATCCCTTGTTTTTGCAGCATCTTGGATCACTGCTGAACCTTTTTACAGTCAACTGTCTCATTCCCCCAAGGGTCCCTTTGTGTGATCAGCTTTTGGGGTAATATTATCTGAATAAATCCATCCCTGCTACAGTTGTGGATCCCTACTTTTGTTAGGTTTAACTCTGATAGTGGAACAGTAGAAAAGAAGCTACATTCAAAACACCCCAATTTGATCAGCCTTGGGAAGAGGAAACTAAAAACCTTACAAAGACTCACCTGACTTTCTTTGAGGAACATATGGGAACTGTCAGCATGTGCTGTATCCATGCATCATCATGTGCAAAGCAGGTCTGAGTCCAGCACATATCACAGTGTGTCCTGACCCTGACAAACTGCAGCTGCAATTGCTCTTCTTGAGCTAAACATGCAGCCCAAGCCAGCTGTAGCACCCACAATTTTGAAGACAACTTTTCTGGGGTTGTAGGCTGAGCTACATATCTCCAGAGGTTCCTTTCAAGTTTCCCTATGACTATGATTCTGTAAGTGAATCATAGTACCTTCAACTGTGTCCTCAGCTCCTGTAGGGATTCACTGAAATTACTGTAGATCTGTAGTTCTAAAACCACCAAAGGACTGCTCTGGGTACTGACTTGTGGAGCTGCTGAGGACAGGGCACTGTCAAGGCACGTTAATGTTCGAGGCACACCTTTACTTTCCCAGCACATCTTCTAGGCTCCTTCCTGTCCCGGTGGATCCCAGTATTTCCATGTTTCTGCATGCTTTTCTCTTGGGTGGAACCACCAAAAGATTTCCTGCTATATTCCTCTCAGGTTTACTTCTTGTTGTCACAGCTCTGGCTGTAAAACCATCACAGTAGAGTCAGATGGAGCTAAAATAAGATATGTGTGATTCCTTGGACAGGTCTCAGGTCACTGAGAATTAGCAAAAACCAGTAATCAAGTGGGAGTGGCTGGAACTCACCTGCAACCCCATAGATAACACATTTCAACTTGTAAACAATATAATAACAAGGCTTAAATTAAGACCACATTCATCCCTGTGCTGCTTTTTTTTTTTCCCTCTTTATCATGCTTCCACATTTCCTAAACTGATTTGTTTCTTTCTAGGTTGCCTCTGGAAAGGGGACAAGTCTGAAGACTTAAGAGACCAGTGAGACAGTAATCATTGGTTCATACTCTTTCCCTTCCAGCTACTTGCTGTAAGCAAGAACAACAACAACAAAAAAATAAATATACAAGACAGAAAGAAACAGAGCCTGAGGAGAGAACATTCATATTGTCATTTAGATGAACTATGCAGCTATCCCTCTTGACACACCTATTCCATCAACATGCTTCTTCTCAACCTGGTATTCATTTTCTGTCCTTCTTCATTACATTAGTGATCCTTTTCTCCTCTCCTGCCCTGACTACAGCCTGAGCCACTGGCTTATTTTTTGGCTATATTAGCCAGGTTGTTTGTATTGCTGTCCCGCGGGTGACCTAGCAGCTCAAACTAATAACACATATTTCTATGTCAACATTTTACTCTCCAAGCTTGTTGAAGACATTTTATATGTCCAAATTGCAGTGATGCATTTTGGGGATAATAACACAGAAGTGGAATTAATGCCTTTTGGACCTTTCCTTTCTAGCAAGATTGGACTGGCCTAGATAAATGGTTTTCTCGCCTAGCCTATTTTGGTTTTCTTTTGTTTCAAACCCCCTGAATTTAATAATGCTGGTTGTTTTCCTCCAGACCTCTTCACAGAATTTTTATGTTTTTTTCACTCTGTTTGTTCGTGAACAGCAGGATCGGCAAGTTGTGGTTCTAACTAAAAATAGAATAGATTGAGACATTCTGATACCATGAAGGTGAGATTGGTTTCATTTACACTGCAAAATGCCTGGGGCATTTATGTTTCTGTAGAGTATCTATCATAATGAGGTTTCCTGACTAGAAATCTGGTGTGTGTCTAATATTCCTGACACATGATTGAAACAATGTTTGTGATAAAGATAAATTAATTTCAGAAAGAAGGCAGAATGTTTTTTTACTCTTCCTCATTTATATTTTCATTAAACTTGTAGGAACATTGTACCTTCAAGTCTGTGACCAATTTTGCTGAAAATGGCCAGTCAAGGCAGGGGGGTACATAAATGCCAGATTATCACAGGAACCTTCCGTGCCTTGAGAAACAAGGCTAGAGAAGAACTGGCAAAGAATAGTTATTTCTTAACTATGCAGAGGAAGATGTGCTGTCAGAACACATTGCAGGTAAGGCACAGCAACCCACATTCCTCAGTAAAACATTGACAATAATAATTTTTTGCAAGCAATATCCACAGGTCTTACAAAGGAGAGATAAGGCCTTAGGAAACAGAGGTAAAGTTTGATTCTCCTATAAGACTGCATCCACATGCAGGAGCCAGAATTCCTGGTCCTACAAATGTTAGGGTATGAGAGCACAGGGAAGCAATGGAAAACAGTAGAAGAAAATAAATTTACCTTATTTTTAGCACCTGGAGGATTTACACACATTTAAATTTAATTCCAGATCCTCACAGAAAGTTAGATGCCCTGGGGCTTTCTTGGGAATTAGGTACTTAAGTCCTTGTGAAGTTTTGTGTGGGTGACCTACCCAAGGACATGCACATACTGTCTGCAGAGTTGAGATCGGAATGAGACCACACTAAATGTCACTCCACTGCCTTACCCAGCTTAATTGTGTAAGGCAGGGTCCTTTTGACTGTGTTGTATCTCACCTGGCTGTGATTTCTGTGTTTTTGTAATGCTACTGCTGAGCACAAGCATAGGTTTTATTTGGTCTTAACACACAGAAACAAGTTCTAGTCATATGTTCATGAAAAAAATGCCCAAAACAAAACAAAAAAAGTTTGAAGTTCAATTATAAACCATTAACATATATAGTCTAACTTTAGGGTTATAAAGCATAGAAATTAACCAGTGCAGTTAGGACCTAGTGCTGTAGAAAGGATGCTGGTTTGTTTTGCCACAGACTACCAGAAGTACCTCAGGCTGGCTGTTCAGTTCCTCTTCCAGGTAAGGTCTGTGTGAACGTTAGCCCAGGTGCTGTGCCTCACTGGTCATTAGCCAGGCCACTACAGTGTGGTTCCAGTCTGGAGCATCTCAAAAGTGGGATGAGCAATCGACTTGTTGGCTCCACCCTGCCAGCAGTGCGGGTACAGCTGGCTTCGCTCATTGTCTCTGCGAACTCAAACAAGCTACCAAAGATAGTGGAGTTCCCTGAGACCAGGGACATCCAGAAGAGGAAATCGCTATTTCCTCACAGAGACCAATCATGCTTAATTTATTGAGGTTGGCAAAAAAAAGGGTGAAGACTCAGAAGGCCCAAGGGCAGTGGAAAACCAGGCATGTTAATATCATTAAAAATGGGCATAAACTGGCTATAATAGAAATTGGATGATAGTTTCTGACCTCCAGAAGTCTCTTTAAATAGCTGAACAATGTTTAAAAGACCTGACTTGTTTTAAGAGAATATGGATCCCTTTTCAAAAGTACTCTGTCTAAACAGCTTAGTAATTTCCTTTTCCTATCTGAGGAACATGAATTACCTCACAGGGAACATTGTGGAGAAAAATGGATGGATGACTGTGGGATGCTAAAAGAGCTATTAAATACTAGGTAGCCAGAGGGGTTCGGCTGTGAATATTGACAATAGCTCAACACGTAGGATGTAGGATGTCTTGTCTTCAGGCCATCCTGAAGTTTATCCTACTGTATCCTTCCAAATTAGCCAGGTTCCAGCAATATGTTATGTAATGTACATGAGCCAGCACGTAGTGAAGGAAAAAAGAAATAATAGTTGCCACACTCAAAGAGCAGATTCATGTAGGTAAAACGAGCCACAGTATTTGAAATGTCAAAATTGTTAATAGCTTTGCGTGCGCCTGAGTGTTAATTTGTATTTATAATTGAAGCAACAAAGTGTGGAAGGAGCAGGTGACAAGCTTTCACCAAAGTATCTACTGCAATCATTTCTTGATGATAAAAGCATTTAGAATATGTCTAAGAGATAAAAGAGCTTTTCTGATCCACTGAACCAAGTGTGAGGGTTAACTGTCTCCCCATGTTCATGAGATATATATATTTATATACAAAACCCCGAAGAAGATAGCTTTGATACACTCTAAGCCTTTTCAAGAGGCAGATTTTAACAGCTGTGCGTATTCTGTCAGTCAAAACTCTTTTGAAAGGTGTAAGGCAAACTCAAAGCATTAACGCTGGGTTTCAGGGATCTCTGCTGGAAGTCGGGGATCTGCCCTTCTCAGTCAGTAAAGCTGCTTCTTCGGGTGTGTGTCAAACAGCCAGAAGGGAACAGGGAAAAAAAAGGGAAGTGGTTTCTACAGTAAGGAAACAAGTATTCTTAACACGTGTAAAGTGATAGAGTTCCAACACGCACTGTGATCACAACCCAACCTGCTCATCTACTCCACAGTGGTTAACATTGCTACAGGTCCAGCAGATTTCCTATTCTAATTTGGGGAAATAGCTCAATGCCAGGGTAAATTTTCCTAATGTGCTGATTTTTGGTGACAGCTTGCACTGAGGGCACCAGCCATCTCTCACTGCACGCTCTAGAAAGTAGAAATAAAACCAAGTTATCTCACTTGAGCACTTATCCAATATGAAATTTTCATTTCATCAGGCACAGTGTTGGTGCCTTGAATTCTAAGTATTTGGCCTTCTGCTGCTGTAAACTGCTATGTGAGCTCTAAAGCAAACCAGTGCACATTTTTCTTGTGTCAATGCTTCTCTTTATTCCCACACCAAGATAATTCTTGGCGAGGTCACACAATGGGCTTTTTCTCCTGCAAGCTGCTGCTTCAGAGCTCACTGCAGAGCTCCAAAATCTGAACTTCGGCACTAGTTCTAGTTTATCTCAACGACAAGGAAGGGAGAGCTACGTGAAAAGAAACTATATATTTTACTTTTTTCTTTTTTTTTTTCACCTTCTCATATCTTGACCAGTACTCAGTGTGTCTCTGTGTTTATGTACAAGCATGCAAGGGTGAACACTTATTGGCTTGTGTCTTGTACAAATTAGACATGTATTTAGTTATCATCCTTGTCATAAAATTCCTTTTACAGGGGTAAATTGCTGCTTACTGCCCAACTCTTCTGACCTCAAGAGAGAGAGAATCAGAATGTTTTTTGTTTCTTTATTATTGCTGCTGCAGGTTTGCTCATCTCTGAGGCGCTGGGAGTACATTACAGACATTATTAAATTTATTGCTCTTGTGTTTAAGGAAAAGAAAGAAGTGGCCATACTGCTGACAACTCATAGTTAAGCATGTCAAAGATTAAAAGATAAGCTTAAGTCCTTTTTGCATTTATCTTCTAAGTATGCTTCCTATCACTGGCATTTGATATTTGTCTCAGTTACTCATCAATCATCAAACTTTAGATATTTTGCCAGTAATAAAATCAGGGTGTTAGTATGGATAGATTGATATAAATTTAGACAAATTGCCTCTTTCTTTCTCTTTGGTTTGTACTTTTGGAAAGGGGTGGTAAGTGTGAGGCTTACGAAATGCTTTCGAAATTCAATGAAATTTGAGGCTGTGATTCTCTGAATAAATACTCAGAAACTGTGACAATTATGTAAAAAAAGGAACCAATAAGGGTCCCTGCAGTCTTAAATTTAGCCTTTAGACTCTCCTAAAGATCTTCCAGCTGTGCAATTGCAAATAATATTGGGTAACATCATGTTTTTCTCTTATTTAGAAAGTGCATTTGATGTATTTTAGCTGTACTCCATGTTTACAGAATGATGACTGCATTTCCTCTTAGTCACTTCATGCACCAGTATCAGGAAAATATTAAAGAAGCCAAAGAAACATGTATTTTTTCTTCTCTCTGTAGTCTGCCTAGAGCCTGAGCTCCACTGCCTTCCTTATGGCCGAGGGCAGTTATGCAGCAAAGGTAAAGTATATTCACATCTGTAAATTTGATTTGCCTTGCTCTTCTGAGGCAAGAGAAGGGCTGCTTGCCACCTTTGCTTCAGGTGCAGAGGCTCAGATCTGTGGAAAAGCCTGGCAAATCTCTTATGTCTTTGAGTAGCAAAAGGAGATTTTACCTGCAGACTTGAGGATGGTGATTCCAGAATGAGTTTATGCAGAAAGGTGTCCTGTCCCCACTACATCCGCATTGAACACCTTCCTTTGGACAACAAGGGACTCACTGCAACCAAAGGTTGTGACCTTCCTTGCAAACATGCTCAGAGGTAATATTGAGGGGTCAGCAGTTGAACTATGAATATTTTTTCAGCTTTTCATCACAGCTCAGCTCTCCTTCTGTGTTGTCAGTGTCTCCAAAGCAATTTTTCAAGCTGATCCTTTTGAAAGTGTCTTTATGCTGGGGAAGACCTGTGATTAGCTGCCCAGTACTTCCTTAGTCAGAGCTGCTGGGAATTCCTTTCTATTGCATTAACAACCAGAAAATTATGGAGGTTTTTTTATTGTTGTTGTTGTTGTTGGTGGTGTTGTTGTTGTTGTTGTTGTTATTGTTGTTGTGGTTTTTTGTGGGGGTTTTTTAAATTAAATGTTGCTCCAGTGGCATTTCATGTGTGCAGTCCTTCAAAGTTTACTCTAGCTGGAGGAATGGCTAAATGGTGAGCCAGCCTCCCTGTCGTCAAACCAGAGCACAGCCTTACAAAGTGAGCCTGGTGTTGTTTCCTTTCCTGTCTCCATTGATTTGTGAATCCATACTCATCAGAAAGTGTGATTTTGTTCTTGTTTCTCACACTTCCCCTGAGCTAACTGTGACTGTTATTGTGTTTTGGATTCGGTTTCAGGTTCCAACTGAGATTTTATATCTTTGATACAGAGTGTGAATTAAAAAAAAGGAAAAAAAAAGAAGAGGGGGAAAAAGCTGGTTTATGATGTCTGTGAGTCTGGTAGTTTGAGGTTGCTTTCTAGCCTAGTCTACACACATGGCTTTTCTTTCTGATTGATGTCTTTTAACCCCACAGTAACCATTGCAATTGTGCACTTCATCTGGTGAGCGTGGAGTGAAAGGTGAGTGTATGGGCGAGTTCATCTGCTGTGTAACCAAGCCTGTGGAACAGCCCTTCTCTCACTGAGCTGCATGCTGGGATGTACCCTTGGTTCTCCACACCATAATACATCTTTCTGCTTACAGGAAATAAAGAGGAATGAGGGAGAGATGGATGAAAGCTGAAATTCAGGAACAGGAATTTTGCTATTATTTCCCACACGCTTCCTCTGTTTGATGCCTCTATTTCTCTACAAATATGAAAAATCTTGTAGAAAAAGTGAAACTCAGGTAAGTGCCAGGCTTAAATCTCCCTCAGACATGGAACTTAAAGAAGTCTCTACATTTGGGGTGGTGAGATGTTATGGGGGAAACTAAAGGTTGTACAGAATGGGGAATGATCAGATATGGGACCTTAGGAAAACCTTAAGGTTTATCTTTATAAGTAAAGAAATTATATTTATACACTGTATTCTGCCTGGAAATCCTGGGCTCAATTTAGATCTCAAAGTATGGGATGTAAAGAAGCCAGAAATTACGGTCTGGTTTCTGAGCTGACACAGGATCTTCACTATTCCAGTTTCCTTTAGTCTAAAATTGAAATAATCTATCTTTGAAGAGACAGCATACTGATGATTTGTTTCATATCTCACTCTAAAAATGACATATTATTATGAATCCATCCCTTCTTGCAGCTAGTGTGTGATGATAAGGAATCACTGTAGCTTTAAAGCGAAGGCAAAACGTGAAATAACAGTTGCTCCTTTGGCACGGAAGAGTTAAACTGGATTTTTTTTTTTTTTTTTGTATCCCAAGCTATCCAGGCTGAGGAACTCATAATCAATTGCTACCATTACATTTTTCTGAGGCTTCTTGTTACAGAACTCCTTTGAAAGGTTAATTGTTAAACTTTAGTTTAGGTCTATAATGTACTTCAAAACTGAATAACTTTACTGAAGTATTAGCATAAATATGGTGGGTGATAAAAAGTTGTTTTTCATATTTTTTTGGAAGGTTGAGCTCATATCATTATTCATGATTGAGTAAATAGGTTTTTATTTCAGGATACTAACAGCACTATAAATACTCATTTTAAGGCTTATGGATCTCACCTGACTCCCACTAAAGTAAATGCAAATGTATATCTTGATATACATGTTCTTTGGATAATATTCTTTACCTGGGATGACTGTAATTCACCTTTCCTTGGTCGTTTAGAACAGTATTTTCAAAATTCTCACAAAAGAATTAAGTATAAAAACCAACGGTGTTTAAACAAATGCTTGTGTTCTCTTCTCCTCCCCTCTGGTGAAGTGATGGAGGAATTGTGTAAATTACTCTGATTGTTGCCCGCCCTGTCCCATCTATCAGAAAGGAGTTGTAAGACAGGTCTTTTTTTAATAAAGACCTTGGAAAGCTATTGAGGGAAAAATGCTATGTAAGAGTTAGATAGAAGAAGTGTTGCTGTTCCTGTTTGTTTTCATTTTTCTCTAACATTGTGTACAGACTTGCGTCTTCTGAGCACAAGAACTCGGCTGGACAAAACCACCTTCCAAATTTCATCTTGTATTGGCTGCAACACAGATGTTTTAAAAGGTACAGATAATAGGGAGCAGTGATTCTGAAAATGCCCTGGAACAGATTGTTTAGAAAGGCTGTGAATGCTCCATCATTGAGCATTTTGTAGAAAAGGGAAGAGAAGCGTCCATCAGGAAGGAAGACACTTTGTTGGGAAGGAGCAGCAGAGTACGGAGAAAGCTGAGTTCCTTCCTAAAGGGGGATCATTTTTTTTTTTTAATTGATTCCAAACATAGCTTGAGGCAAAATAACAGCAAGTCAATAACCAGGTCCATTGTTTCCTTCAAATTCATGTTATTCTTGGTGGTACCAAGAAATATTTGGGAAATATTTGATGGCAGCTGTTCCTGTGGGATAACATAGCATTGCAAAGGGTGACTCCACAGTCTATTCTTAATAGCACTGAACAGGATCATCAGTCACTGTACAGGGTGTCTGCTCTGCTGCTGCTCACCAGCTAGAAGGCAATTACAGAGGATACAGAGAGGAACCCATCAGGGAAAGTCGCTCCTCTCAGTTGCCAGGTTCTTTTATTAGGCTTTGCGGAAGACAGGTTGTGTGTCTGAATCACAGTGATGCACAGCACTAAATGTCCAGCAAGCAGGAACCTGGGCACCTACAGTGCTGCAAATTCCTCCAGCCATGCAGCTGGGTCTGGACAGAGCCTCAGTTCCTCCTCTTCCTCATGCTGTGTCCGGGACAGCTAAGTTACCACTGCCACAGGACTTAGCTGTGGCAGAGGAAAACCAGGTGCAGTTGGGTTCCCTGATGGAGAAGTCATCTTTAACTTGGTCATTCCTTTCTGCTGGGAGTTCCAAAAATTTGTCTGCTCCTTTGCTTGCAGACCGTAGAGTGCCTTAGAAGATATCTAAAATCAATTAAGAATGTTCATTCATATATATATATATATATATATATATATATATACACATATACACACACACAGATATATGTGTGTATAAATATATGTGTGTGTATCTATGTATACACTATGTATACCTAGTGAAGCCACAGTAAAGAGATGTATAAGCCAAGTAAGTAATAAATTAAGTTTTTGTTAGTTTTGGACAGTGCTTTCCTGGCAGGAAAAGTCCTATAGATCATTCTGTCACTGGACTGTGGTCTGGAGTTGGCCGCATCTCTGAAAAAGTCCTCTGCAGAATATTGTCTTCTGCAGATAAAAGTTGAGTGGATATTTCTGTAAAGGAACTTTGTCTCTCTGAGCACAGTTTCAGGACACAGCTGCATTTACGTGAACCTTGTTATAGCATTTCTTAGATCATACCAGAGAGACTTATGACCTTCATAAAGCCAAGAAGGACAAACATTGCTGCTTTAAAAGCTTTTAGGAACTGATCATTTTTCATGCCCACTTGTCTCTGGCAGTTATAGTAAATTTGCTGTTCTCTGCATGGCTCCAAGATACACTTTCCCTTATTACAGAACCACAACAAAAAATACTGTAGTAATATATGATTCTGGCTTCAAATGCAGTTCTACTGCTTTGGTTCATTTCCATTTAACTTAGTAGTATTAGCTACACACCAGTGGTTCTTCTGCCTCTAAAAGGTGACATCTAGAAGTCCACAGAAAAGGGGTTGTTTTTAACGTACAGCTTTCTTAGGTCCAGATGTCCCTAGAAGTATTATTTTTGCTATAGTAGTAGGTGCTCACCATAACCCAGAACCCTGTTTTGCTCTGCTGTGTGTATTTCCTAAGGAACAGATCCTTGCCCAAAGATCTTTCAGTCTCAAACAGTGTATGATTTCTACTGTTTTCATTATTATTATTATTATTTTTATTATTAATGAACTAAGCAGCACAGTGATTCCAAACCTTAGGATTTATTAGGCCAGAAGTGAATTGACAAACAGAAAACATTACTGCCACAGAAAACAGGAATCCAAAGGATTTACCTGGACCTGCTGTGCTGCATGCTATACAAACAATGCTCTTCTGACACCAAATATCTTATTAATTAAATGTAAGACAAGATAAAATAGGTGCAGACTTCGTGAAAACAAAGGACAGAGTTGTGATAAACTCTCCTTAAAGTTCAGCCTGAAGGATAGCTGAGTCTGGCTTGATCTTTCTTATCAGTGCTGTGATATAAGTAATTGACACTTTGCTAGAAAGTGTCCTTCAGGTAGAAATATACAGTCAATTAAGCTGTCCTCAGTACTGTAATTCTCTTTTTTTCTAATACTTTCCAAAAACAGCATTTGTGTTCCCTTTTTTATTAAAACCAAAGGAGAATTCACCAGGCAAAAAAGCACAAACGTAACTGAGCAATAATTCCTGGATGTTTGTTTTGAGATGATTTGGCATGTTTCAGTTTGTTCACGTAGGAGTGGGATATGTTTTTTCCCAGGCGACGCTTGCAAGGGTTTCTCGCATCAAGTCTGCAAGGCGATGTGTGCCCAGATTTCCAAAAAAAATGGCTCAATTTCTTAATAGAGCTTAATAGCTCAAAATGGAGATCCGAAACATACAGAATATCCTTCTGTGGGGATTTTCACAGATCTTGGTCAAAGGTAGGAATATTTGTTTTTATTGATGTTAACCAATTAGACAACTTAAAAATATCCTCCCTCTGGAATAGGATTCTGTAGAGCACTTAAAAATCCCAAATTAACAAGGGAATAGAAAGCAGGTCATTTTCTCTTAGTTTTAATAGCAATTATTCAAGTTTTTCTAACCCAGATATATCAACATTAGAAAATAGTACAATATGCTAACAGGGAAACAGGAAAAAAATGTAAATATCTTGACTTTTTTATTTTTTGGGAAAAAAGAAACAACTCACAGGAAAAAATCAAATTATTTAGGAGACCTGCCTTAGCATAATAGAGGGGATGAGATGCAGCTAAGACTCACATGAGAATAGTCTCTGTGTTCATAGTTTTGTGCTGGTAGTGAGGGACCCACCCACAGTGGCGGGCTCCTGGGTTAATCAAAGTCCCAAAAGGTAGGTGCATCCACTAGAGAGGCATCACTGTAAGAGATTCTTGCCAGTCAAGGATGTAGAAGAACTGACTCAGGCAATGGAAGTCAAGATCTAGGGAATTCATAAGACTTCATGAAAGAAAAAAAAAGAGAAGAACAAGATGCTAAACAAAACAAACAGCCTCAAATGTGCAGGCACTTTTATTTCAGAAACCAAAGCTGAGCATTTCTGTGAACTGAGATGCTACAAATACTGCAAGATTCACGATGAATTATTGAGAGCTGGTAATATTGCAGGTTTTTGGAGTTTAAGGAAGCGGTACCTACCCCATGTGAGCCCTCTTTGAAAGCTCATTGTCACTGATGCTGTATATAGTTTACTTCACCAGGGAGGAGAAAATACCTTTTTTCCTCCCACAAACCTGTTCTGTAGTTCAGTAATGATGATTCACAATATGGTATCAAACATTAATGTTCTTCACAACATCTGGAAAATACTGACTGGAAAATTAAGGGGAGATAAATGTTCCTTCTGATATTTTTATCCTCTTCATGCCTCATCATCATGCCCACTGTACCATGAGATCAACAAGATTAGATATCTTTGAAATATGCTCACCAGCAGAATGTGGTATTCAGGCTGAGGTAAGAAAATAAGAGCAACTGACCTGCAAGATTAAGGTGACAAATTAGACATCCAACAGCACATCTTTGTTCTAAGTAAGTGAGGTGTGAATCCATGATGCATAGTTGTGTTGACTCCTCAGCTGAACCGTAATTCATAAAAACTATAGCGAGTGTTTTGTTTCTGATTGTTCATGGTTCAAGTGACAATGAATAACATTGGTCAACACAGAAGATGGAGGGAAAGAAATAAAGAATTTTGAATAAATGAAATGAAAATAATTAATAAATAATATATATGTATATTGCATAGTATCTAACAATACAGTATATAAAACAGTATATATATAATATATGTGTATAAGTAATATATATTTGATAGGTACTAGATTTATAGATGCCTATTCAATAAATTTATGTATATAAAATATATGCATATAATCTATGCAAAGCAGAATATTTGCATATACATGTATACATATATGTATATATACATACATGGACATATATGCACACATATAGATAGACAGCTATAGATGTAGATATAGATACAAAATGGATGTGAAAATCAAAATAACCCATTGTCCATCTTCCTTGAGAAGTAGCTCAAGAAGTAATTGTCTCAAAATGCAGCTTGATAGGTTAGGCCTTAAGAAAAATCCTAACAATTATGCTCATGGATCATATGGAGCAAAATAGTTTATGCTGCCAAAAAAGAGCATGAACGTCTGCTGGTGGTGATATAGATAGATTTTATCCTTAAGATTGCTTTTCAGCATCCTGCCAGCCTTATGATACTATATCCTTCTGAACTTTTAAACTGAACATCCGTAATATGTTTAACCAAGACGGTGCAGCGTTGAAAGGACATCCTGCTTCTTTGGATTTATGTACTATATATTTAAAGGGGCTACCTAATGAAGGACATGCTGTTCTACCCTGCAGAGGCTGAGTCATTGTAGCATTAATCTATATGATATAAAGGACCACCAAAGCTTAAGTGACAGTGCATTATGAAAGTGAAATTAAAGTTGAAACTGGTCGCCATTTCTGGGACAAGAGTAGGGGCAGGAAAAAGACAAATAGCCAGGGGTATTCGTGCTAGAAATTAAATGTTCCACTCAACATAGGTTTTAGTATGACAATGGGAAAAAACTAAGAAACTTTCTTCTTCCTGTCAATTACTGGTTGTTTATTGTTCAGAATTTTTGTTATGCAAGCACAGAGAGGGTAACTAATTCATCTTTTTTATGACATTCTCCAAGATTTGTGAAGGAATATTGCAGGACTTTCAGTATCAGATAAAAAGGAAGTGGTTTGGAAAGGGCACCACTAAATAAATGCATTCTAAAATAAATGTTGAGTAATTCAATCATCAGAATGTATGAAGAGAGTAAACTCCGAAGTGAAACACAGTGACCAAAGAAATTAGTGGAGCCACGTTGCTAAGCAGAGATAAATAGGGGTCTAATTGGTTTTATACATCTCAATTGAGGTACTTATTCATGCGCAAAAAACTCACAACATTAAAAATAATTTGATTTAGAAATTGTTTTCATGGAAAGCATTTGGTATGAAGCTCCTCTATCAATGTAATATAATGACAGCAAAAGAGAAGATATTTCCAATTAAACACTTGAAAGCTTCATATCCATAAATTAGTTGGTAGGCAATAGGGTTTGTATGAACTGTGACTCTGAATGGGAAAATATGTTCTCTTCAGAAAAGTCATGCAATTGAACAGCATAAACATAATCTGCAAATTCTGATAGGTCAGTACTTATCTTTGTACTTAAATGAAAATTATGCTTTCTAGTATGTTTAGCTGCTGTCTTCTACTGGAGGATATCACAGTAGCTTCAAATATCTGGGTGCCCAAATGACTCAGGGAAGCAATAGAAGTATCAGAATCACAGAATATGCTGAGTTGAAAGGGATCCACAAGGATCACTGAGTCCAACTCCTGGCTCTGCATGTCCATCCCTCATTAACCACCTCTTTGGAACTACTTTTTATCAGTCAAAATTAGTCCGGACTGCCATTACCCAGAATTTTCTAACATCAGGCAGATAAATAAGCTACTAGTTAGATTCCTAACCTAATTCCTAAGACCTAATTCTTGCTGCTCAGTGAGACAAGAGGGGTGAGAGCACCATATTTAATAGCTGACATATTCCAGCTGGTGATGGAAGGGAGCTTCAGACCTGTTCAGCTCAAGATGGAATTTAATGTGGACGTCTGACCGGATGGGGTCTTTAGTTACCAGAGCTTTCAAGGTCACCTCTGCTCTCTTACACGAGGAATCTCAGCTGGTCAACCTGCTCCTCCAAAAAATTTGCAAGGAACAAGAGCACTGGTTCCAACAATTTTGACCCCCTTGACTGGGTCCATGTGGGCCACATTTCTGATGAAGGGACATGCCCAAATGAGCAACCTCAGACACTTAGAGTTTAGGGCAGGTTTCACAATGAATTTAAACTCCAGCTTTGGGCTATATGCTTCCAATCTGGCTGCTTTTACTTCACATAAAAATGCTGTTGGCACAAGAGCCTTGTATTTGTTGGGGCTTTGTGAAGAAGGACACTTAAAAATATATAAAATTTAGGCAGAATACTGAGAAAATGCTTAAAACAGTAGCTCAGTAATGCATTTGGTAAATCAGTCTAAGATGAAATCAGACAGTGACCTTCTATATTCTTCGAAGGAAACAAGAAACTTATGGGCACTGCTCTTTACTGCAATTTAATGAAACATGCATAATTCAATGAAAAGAAAAGAAAATAATCTTCTGGTTGAAAAGCATGCTTTCAAGACAAAAAAAATATGTCATCTATATACTGACATCACCAAATTAATTTTGAGTTTTGAAATACTAAGCTTTAATTAAAATTTTATTTCAGTAAATGGAAGGTTGCAATAGTTCAGATAAAGAAAATAATGTTGAATGTTTTTTTCTAAATGGAAATTAAGGCTGTTTCATAGCCTTCTGACAAAGTTTTGAAACATGTAATTTTGTTTCTCAAAACAAGGTTTTGTGTTTAAATTGACATAATGATCCTTGAGTGTTCTGAACATACATGTAATAATTTTTATCTCCTACATAATTTTCGTCGAACTTAATGCCCTGAAGTCCATTAGTAAGGAAAAAGAGTGGAGAAACCTTTTGGACAGATCTATGTAATGAATGCTGAATGACGGCTAGTCAGGAAAACAAACGATTTCTTGTTTTTTAATGAAAATCAAGATCATCAAACTGCTAGCTTTGCTAAAGAGGGTTGTCATTTAGCACTCAGCCCAGACAAAAAGGATATCAATGTGAAAGTTTTGTGATTGAGACAAAGACATGGTCTGATTCCCCACACCTCACTTTGGAGCTTTGGATTCTGAATAGCAGAGGTTTTTCCCTGAATGAAGAGAGTAAGTACTTTTGTGAAAGAAAAGCCACTTACCCACCTCTTTCCGTACTAGGAAGTATCCAGGATTGGTGACTCAGCTACTTCCCTGGGCAGCCTGTCCTGGTGCTTGAAAACCCTCTCAGTGAAGAAATTTTTCCCAATATCCAATTTTAATCTCCCCCGGTGTAACTTGAGGCTATTTCCTCTTCTCTTATTGCTTGTTACTGAGGAGAAGTGACCAACCCTCACCTGGCTACAGTCTCCTTTCAGGCAGTTGTAGAGAGTGAAGAAGGTTCTCCCTGAGCTTACTTTTCTCCACACTAAACACCCCCAGATCCCTCAGCAGCTCCTCATAGGACTTGTGCTCCAGAGCCTTCACCAGCTTTGCTGCTCTTTGGGCATCTTCAGGAATGGAGATGAAGCCAAAGAGGAGAGAAAACCATACTCTCTGCTGAAGCACTGCAAACTTGTTCTCAGGGATACTAAGAGAGGGAATGTATGTCAACTGGGAAAGGCAGCGGGGAACGAAACCCTTGAGAAAAGTTGTCAGCCCCTATGGCACAGCTGGTGACTGCTCTGCTTTCCATCAGGTAGCTGTTTCAGGAAGGTTTAGCACCCTGGTTGGAGTCAGTTATCAAAGATTATCAGTTTAAGATTAGTTTCTAAAATTGTTTTTATTACATATTCCCAGTCAAAGGCAGCAAAGGGCAGACTGTCCCAAAGCCTGGAAGTCAGTGCAAGAATTTCAACTTTCTATGGGTTAGCTTGATCCTTCTCTTCCCTCTGACTTCTGGGCTTTATACCAGAGAAGCAATCAGCAGAAAACCAGTTAATCTGACCACAGAAAGAAATAACTCAATACTCTAAATTTTTCTAACCTGTCCACCTTTAATTTCCAGCAACAAGGGAGTGTGACCCCCTTTGGGAGTCTGTTCCCTTTGCTTGAGTTAACACAGTACAGTCAATTTTCCCACTCACGTTTCACACAGAAGGCTATTTCCCAGCTGGTAGAAGTAGATACTTAGCTGCTTTTAAAACTTGAGGAGTTCTGTAATTGAAACACTAAGTTATTCTGCACACAAAAAACCTCAATCAGTTGCTGCTCACACAACACATGCCAAACTTTGGAGGTTATGTTACTTTCTTTCTTTTTCTATTAAAAACTTTAGAGAAAACTGATTTTTTTCTTCAAGAAGAGGAGAAAAAGCCCACCTTTTTGCCTAGTTTGATAGTTATAGAGGATGGATTTTTTTCCCATGAGCATGTTGAAATGACATGTTTTGGTCCATTGCTTAAAATGAACTGATTTTATGTTGAATGTATTCAACAGGATCAGAGTTATTTTGAGCTGCAAGAATGTAGTGTAGGATCTGGAGTTAATACTAAACATGCTGTTTACCAGAGTTAATGCTCATAGCTAGGGAAGTTTACAGCTGAGTTTAGTCCTGGTGTATTGAAATGGGTATATACTCTTTAAAAGTTCTCTTGAAATACAAAATAGTGTTAACAGATGTTTAACCATCTGTATGTAGGTATCTTCCTGTGTGTGTGTTCTCCTGATCTCTGAAGCTGGCTAAGAAATAATTAGATAATGTCTTTAGAAACTGTGTTTCACTTTAAAAGTTTTCAAGATATTAAAACAAATGAGCCACTAATAAAACATAATGCATTCTAAAGCCACTGATTTTTGAATAGATCATTTCAAATAATTTATAATCTTTCTGGAGGGTATATGTTAATTTTCCTACAAGGACTAGAGCCCAACTTCTTAAAGGTATTTTACTTTCTAATTCCCAGGGAAATCAGTGTGGATTAGGGACTTAAATTGGCATTAGACTTTTAAATAATTTTGAGAATCTGGATATAGTAACCACAATGGCATTTATAGCAATTAAGAAAAATAATACTGGAATTATAACTATAAAGTTGTTTTCATTATTGACTGAAACATATCTGTCAATACACCAAATGCAGTCCCTCACATCTGGGAATGCTCAGCTGTTCATTGGAATTGTGGTATGTGAGAAGAAACGGGATTGAGCCATGGCCAGGACCTGGATAGAGGTTACCTGTTAAAAATGGAGAAATCTTTCAGTTGCTGTCTGCTGGCTCCTGAGGGATCCAGTGAAGGTCACCATATGCTGTCTGGCCACAGACCCTTGCACTGTGTCTTGTCCATGCTGACAGCTAGATTAGGTCACTTGTCCTGATCCCAGTACAGGCCATCTACTTGCCCCATCTTCCCATATCTTCACTTAAATGCTGCATTCGGTTTTGGTTTTGTGTTGTTTTTTTGACTCTTGAAATATTTACTATATGCTACCAAGTGACAGTTTTCTTCTGCCCCAAAGGTGGCTGCATTCATCTCTGTGGTGGCTGAAATCACCCTTGGGCAACATTTGCGTTTATAAAATGCTCATGGGCGCTTGGATGAAGGTGATGTATGTGGTCTACAGGGAAGAGAGCATTTCCCTCCTGCCCAGCTGACACAGGTGGCTGAATTATGTCAGCTGGTGTAAGTATACATATATACACAGAGCTATATTTATAGAGCTTTATACAGCTTTTAAAAGCACTGCCTTCTCACCAGGCCATTGTAAGTTTTTCCATTTCTGTTGACTTGGTACAACACAGCATTCCTATGTATTTGCTTTAACAGTCACTTTCTTTTTTATCCAGAAACTGTCCTTTCAATTAGCTGCTGCTAATTAAAAAAAGCTAACAAATACCCAGACTGCCCTGAAAACTGGCGATAGTCTATGTATTAAATGAATAAGGACAAGGAGAAGTTAAGCTCATTACGGCTTACAGGGGTTAACGAGCAGGAACATTAGTTGAGCATTGCTCAGAATTTTAAAGAGGAACTTCACTGGCATGCGAGCTAACAGAGAGGCTGGATCTGAAAAGGTGTATGGGGACATGAGCAAAATATCACAAGTGAGGGCAAGGAGTTACAGACATCAGCTGCTCCAGAGCTGCTTTTATGGAATGGCCAGCACATTGTGAAAACATAGGATGGGTTTTCCTCTGATGAAAGAAGGGTGGATGGCATTAACCGTGTCCTGCAATGGCTGAGCGCTGCGAGACTTGGAGAGAAAACCTTTGTGTGGAGGCCAAGCACAACAGGGCCAGTAGTACAGCCAATCATAACCATTTGTGTCTGTCAGAAAAGTCAGGAAGCCAGGGCTTTTGGGGAAGAGTGTGGCCAGCAGGACTAGGGAAGTGATTCTTCCCCTGTACTCGGCACTGGTGAGGCTGCACCTTGAGTTCTGTGTCCAGGTCTCGGCCACTCAGTTTAGGAAGAAGGTTGAGGTGCTGGAGTGAGTCCAGAGAAGGGAAACAAGGCTGATGAAGGGTCACAAGTCCTGTGAGGAGCAGCGGAGGGAGCTGGGAGTGTTTAGCCTGGAGAAAAGGAGGCTCAGGGGAGACCTTATCACTCACTACAACTGTATGAAGGGAGATTGCAGCTAGCGGAGGTAGGGCTCTTCTCCCAGGCAACCAGGGACAGGATGAGAGGACACAGCCCTAAGCTGCACCAGGGGAGGTTAAAGAGGAGATCAGGAAGAATTTCTTCACAGAAGGGATGATTAGACATTGGAATGGGCTGCTCAGGGAGGTGGTGGAGTCACCGTCCCTGGAGGTGTTCAAGGAAAGACTGGTCATGGCGCTCAGTGCCATGGTAGGGTTGACGTGGTGGTGTTTGGTCATAGGTTGGACTTGATGATCTCGAAGGACTTTTCCAACCAAAATGATTCTATGACTCTGTATGAAGATAGGAATTGCTGCAATACACCGAACTCTGCTACTGCAGAATACATATCATATGTATTTAGGTAAGAAAAGCACATGGTGTTTTAGCTAACTGCTGAGCCTGTGCTCCATATCACTCTGGTACACTACAGCATTCCCAAACAGCTCTCTTAATGTCCAAACTGTCACCTGCAATAATCTCCAGGCCAGGTTATTTAAAATGAGCAAACAAAAACCCTAAACCAAACCAAATTAAATAAACCTGTTTCCCTTTGGTTTCAAACAGACCCAACTATTTAATGCCTATAAGTTAATAAACGTTTCATAAACTGGGCTCAGCCACACAGATGCTGTGACTGAAGTATCCAATAGAATTTGTTTTCTGCAGTAAGGTGGCCGCTATTTTTGTAAGGCAGCAGAAGATGCTTGCATTGGCAGGAGGAAGGTAATAAATGTCATTTCAATTCCTCTAAATAAGGGTGATACGGGGTAATATGAGGGTGACTGGGAATAGGAAAACCAAATCTAGGTAGAAGCATGGGTGAAAATGGCAATTAGGCAAAAGTAAAACTGAGCCAAACCAGGCCTAACAGCAGCAAAGATAACTTTTTTTTTTTTTTTTTAATAGAGGATTTAATTAGAATAAACTGCATTCCTCATATACGTACAGAGAATTCAGGCCTTTACGAAGGGTGTTTGCTATTGGCATCCTCTCTGAGAAGTGGCTGGTGGTTTTAAGGCTCTCTGTGAGAGAGGGCTTTGCTGGTTTTAGATAAAGGAACAGGCTTGCTTTGCATAAAAATACTAAACTACCTGTATTAAAGACTTGAACTCTCAGATCTCAGGGGAACCAGTGACATTTACCTCAGGTGTTGACCATGATTTAAGCATATTTGACCGCTGCCTGGTACAAATTCTGCTAGAGGTAGAGTGCATTGATTATTCCAGAGGAAGTTTCCTGCAGCAGTCAGCTGAGAAAGAAAACAAATCCCTGGTGACTTGCAAAGGTCTTGGCTTCTTCCCGGTATTTTTAGGCAAGCTGAAGTATGAGGTCTCTGAGGCTCACCAGTTTCATCCTGGCTTCCCTGGGACCCAGAATCATGTATTACAAAACACTTAGATAGGACTAGCTCTTTTAATCTTATCCGACCTTTGCTGCACAGATGAGTTTTTGTAATTCTTCATTGGTGATAACTTGTCTGCACTACATTTCTATGGGGGGGAAAGAATTAATAATAATAATTAAAAAAGAAAAGTATCCACTGAGTTCTCAGCAGAACGGTTGCATTTGAAATTATTCTCTCTTTTTTCTTACATCCTGGATTATAAAATCAACTAGTAAACAGAAGTAAATTAACCTTCATCTAGCTCTTTTGTGTGCATCTTATTAACCTACAGTATGTAAGGATATGTTTCTGAACAAAGATGCAGATTATCCATATTAAAAGGTCATTTTCATTTTAATTAACATATGGGAGCATAACTGGGGTACTGAGGGATGATGTGGCAGCTATTTTTGTTCGGGGCCTAGGGAACAGAGAGCAGCCAGTTTGAGCAGCACAAACATATTACAGGAAGTTCCTTTGAAATGGTGACTTATTCTATTGAATTGCAATACAAGATTAGGACCTCTACAAGTGACACCATCTTTGCACCATAGAAAACCAATCTTCTGCCCTCAGTAGATGGATCAAGATGGGACAGTCAGCAAATGCTTTACAAAGGCCAAACCAAATGCTAGAAAATCTAATCTGCTGCAGAAAGATGCCACACTTCTGATAAGCCTGGGCCATGACCCAGTCTGTCTTGAATCCTAAACTGGACAGTTTGTCAGACACAGGCCAACCCTCCTCTGGCTCATGGTGTAAGAGAGGATTAGCATTTAATTCTAGAGGCTAAAGGCCACATTGCTAGATTATGTAGATTATGTTGGGCTTTTTTTTTTTTTTTATTTACTAGTAGCTGTAATTTCTCACAAGTAAAAAAGCACATGGGAGCTTGGATTTGGGCAGGGTGCTGCAGAGGTCTGCTGCTAAATCTTCGGTGGTGACTTGCACTGACATCTGTTTCCTTGATGGGAAGATTGGTTCCTGGGTCTGTTATTTGAGGCACTTTTTCCTGATTTGTGATTTATTCTTTTCCTTCATGGGAAATTACATCAATTTGTTACAGATCAGGACCGTTACAAGTGCAAAAATCCTCTTTTGAGATTTGTACAGATGGTTTTGCAGATATTTGACTTCTTGAGTACGGGTAGGCTTCTGCATAGAAAGCTCACCAAAACTGGGGTGTTTGTAACAAAGAATGTAGTGGCATGTTTATTTCCAGTCCTAATTTCTTTAACATTATTTGAAAACCATCCCATCTTTTTGGTAGGTGTCTGGCTTGTTGTGTGAGAATATACACAGGAATGTTCAAACCATATTTTGCAGACAGTGACTGCAGATATTTTGGCTACTGGGCAGGGGGTTATGCCTTTATGTTTTAAACTACTTCCAAGTCTATTATAACTGAGGGGAGATGGAAATGTGTAATGTTTTTGGCGCTCTGAAGAAACCAGACTCCTGATTCATATGTGGGAGCAGTGGGTGTATGAAACATCCTGAATGTTGCCCACCTACTAAGGGCCATTATGAAATGGCAGTGGTGGTCAGCACCACAAACACATTTCCTACGGGTCAGTCCTATCGGGTAAGGACAGTTAGCCCTCAGGAATCAGGAATGCATTACCATAACGACTTCTAAGGCACCTGCTGCTCAGGCTCTGAATACTTTAGTAGATGCTCTGAGCTACTTCAGGGTATGAAAGCCTCCAGGTGAGAGAGCTGGGATGACATCTTCAAAGACCTTCTTCAGAACAGAGAATATTCAAAGTTCCCTTGAAGATATTTTTTAAGTCCACACTTTTCCGGGTAAGTAGTTATCCTTTGCTTAGGTATCAAATATTTTAGTGAATTTGCTTGAAATTCAACAAAGTTTTCACAGAAAAGAATAAAAGATTATTTTCTAAAACTTGACTATATAAAGCGAAGGAAGATAATTAGGAAAGAAAAAATGCAAAATAAAGAGTGCTTAGTAAAACTGAATAAAATGTATTTTTAAAATTAGGTTTGCTAATGAAAATGATAGAGAGTTAAAGAGTCAACTAACAAAGGTATTTTGCTGCACTGTCTGTTTTGAGAAAAATACAATGTTCAGACCATTTTTGTAGAAAATCATCTTGAAAGCTGTGGGGATTTAGTCATATGATCTAGGAGATCGGGGTTTACTGAATACTGAATATATGTTCTTTCAAGACTTTCCTTACATGGGTGAAGAAACCGAAGCAGGAAGTTTCACAAGAAGAACGAATAAGGTCCAGTTTTGCACGGCTTTGGACATTCTGATTGGATTATCTGCTCTAACCTAAAGACATCCAGGCTGAAGCTTTTCCCGGAGCTGGTTCTAGCATCTGTCTTTCCCCAGGCAGCAGAGCAGGAGCTCTCTTTTCCTGTCTTACACGTCTCTGTGGTTTCTTGCAATTCGTAGGAACACGAATGTGTTGGATCCGCGCCCTGCCAAACGCCAGAACGAAGGAAAATTGTGTGCTCGGAAGCGGCTTCCAGGTGGAATACCAGTAGATGGCGCTTGGGAATGTGCAATCGGCACACTCCAGGGAAAGGTGATTTTTTTCTGCCTCCAGCCCATAAAGGGTAACACTTGAGATGTGACTATCTTAAAGTTAGACCATAGTAGCACAGTGACCTGCAATTTCTTACAACAGAGAAAAAGGCACACTTTTTTTTCTTCTTTTTTTCAATACACCCTGGAAATATTTGACTCCCTGTATTTCTCTCCCAGTGCAGAGATCCCCTGATGGCTCTTGGAAGACTGGCAATGTTTGTCTGTGGGGTTCAGAAACCTTAGAGGAAGAATCGGCTGGATAATCAGGGACCTCCCCTGAAGCTCCCTCTCCTCACAGTGGTGTTTCCTCCTATTCTGGGCAAGGCATCCCCGCCAGCTTCTGCAGGAAAGCTCTGTGCAGGGAAGGCAGCATGAGCAGAAGAGTCTTTAGAGAGTGGCAACAGCATAAGAGCATTAAATGAGGACTGTTGATGGTGGTGGGAATCAATGCTGAAGCAGCTGTACCTCCTCCCTGTGCTTTGAAGGGATGACAGCTATCCTGCAACAAGACATGGGGTGACACTGTGGTGACTGCGGGGGAAGTGCCTGCTACAGGAAGTGTTTCCTACTTCTCTGTGTTGCCTGCTTTAAGGGACAGGTAGTAAAAGTCTGCTGCCTTTGATGACCTAGTCCCCACACTTTCCCCAAAGCTCTGCCACTAATGCTTTAGTGCTGAAAGGCTTCCAAGTTAGCTTGGGTTTTTTTCATGCTATTTCTGCACTGCAGAGGTCTAGTAAGTTAAATGTCCCATAGCCAGCTACTCCATTACACAACAAAGGCTAGGCATTTATCGTGGCTGAACAAATAGCAGGAAAGGAGAAAAATGTCAGGTGTGTGGGGGGGTATGTGGAATTTATGTAATTCTTCATAAATATGGCTTACCATTTTCCTAGCAACTTTACCACAAGGGACCTCAGAGCTGTAGATGGAGGCAAACAGCTTTGCTTTAATGTGAGAGAGAAATTCCGCTAGCACTTTGCCAGAGTAATGGGCAAAATTATGCAGCTTTGTCCCCTGAAAAGGCTGGCATTGCAAAGGGCCTTTTTTTCCCAAATGAGCAGCTGAATAATATTTTTGACAACTTATTGTGAAGAAAATACACACAGTTTCTGAGAAGGGGTTTGTTTTCCTTTCACATAGTTGCAAACAATTTCACCTTTTCTGCATTGACGCATAATATACATCTGAGCACCCCTTTCTAGCCTTATTAATATGGCATATTTCATATCGTGTAGAAGATTTTGAATAACTCATGGAAATGTTGACAAAATCTTCACATTTCTGCAAATTTTATATATGCAAATAAATCACTGCTTTTCCATTAAAACTGCATCCAGAATTCTTATTATTACCCAGATTTGCATTTGTTTTCTATAAACCTTTCCCTTTTAGGTGGCTTCAGATACACTAATCCATGAAACCTTGCAGCCAGTCTTGGTGACCCAAATCTGAATTCCCATTTTAGAATGGCTTAGAGTATTTCTTCAAATACAATTATATCAATGAGAATTTTTCCATGAATTAAAATCACACCAAGACACTTAGTGTACAAATGTGCATGTTTTTTTTCTATTCCTTGAAAGAGGCAATATTCCTACTGTTTTCAGTTTGTATTGGAGCAGGTACTAAACATTTTGGCCAGGTTGCACAGTGAGTCAGTTTTAGTCGAACAGATTTCAAAGGATTTTACTACACTGTGAATTCTTCCTACATTTGTATAATTTAAATCCTGAAGACAGATCAAATCATTCATTAACCTCCCACAATTAGTCCTAAAATATTTTATGAGATTTAGAGCCTTCTGCTTGCAGAGAGGTGAAAGAGGTAAATAGAGAGAGAAGAGTGTGGGTGAGAAAGGGAGGAAATATCTCATTTAGGTCTAGTTGGCCTTTGAGCACAGTTTAAATGGATGAAGAAGAAAAACAAATAACTGCAAAAATAAGAAAGCAGAGAGAATTTGATATCTCTCTGGAGGATGAGGGTGAGAATGCATGCATGTTAGGATGCTTGAAAATTCTCAGCATTCAGAGCAAAACTGGCTACCATTCAGCAAAACCAGAGGACTATACAAAACTGCAAAAGTGACAGTCTTTCAAAAAACAAATCTGGATGCTTGAAAATTCTCAGCATTCAGAGCAAAACTGGCTACCATTCAGCAAAACCAGAGGACTATACAAAACTGCAAAAGTGACAATCTTTCAAAAAACAAATCTGTGGGTAAGATAAGAAATTATCTGGGGAAATTCCTGCTGAGATATTGTGGTAATGGTTTAGGAGGTAATTCAGTAAATGTAATCCCATGGAAGGTGTGTATTAATAACAAGGGAATTTAGTTGCGGGAGAAATGTCCTAGCTGGGTTAACAAACTGCGTCACTATCTATTACTTGGTAGAGAAAAATATAAGCAGCTAATTAATGCTTTGGGGACTTAGGAGGAAGAAAAAACAACAATGAAAAAACTCAAACCAGAGCTCCCCCTCTTCCCCAGGGATAAGGAAATGCAGGAGGTAGAAAATGATTTATTATTTTGTGTTACTTTATTTCAGCCAGAACTTTGTCAGAGGGCTACAAAGCGTAACTCAACTTTAATCAGCGTAAATTTTGAGCTTGATTCATTTCTGAGTAGCGTTAAATTTCACTGGGTTTATAATCATATAAATGCAGAGCTCTCAAGGTGATCTAGTCCTTAATAGTTACTAGTGAATTTGGCCCAGACATTGCATTAGTTAACTGTACCATAAGGATGCTAATGAGTGGAAGAGTAAGTCAGTAACTCTTTGCTAGCATAATTCCAATGAACTGTGAAGAAATTTATTATGCTGTAACTTGTTTGTTCTGAATAGCATAGTCTGTAGTGCAAAATAGTAAAAAGAACTTTTGGTTGGGTGGAGAAAGTTCAGACACATATTTAGCAGTAGAGGTTATTTATAGATAAAAAAATTTAAAAACCACCAAAATACACATGCAAACCTGAACATCAGCAATGTAAAAGTAAAATTTCAAATATAGGGTCTCTAGAAAAGCATTTTTTAAGTACTTTTAATGGAGGTAAGCTGTAAAAATGTAAGGATACTGAAAGAAAGGTCATGGACTGTTTGACAATTCCGGGTAATGAGAGGAAAGCTGCTGGAACAATAGAAATGGGAAAAGTAAGGTCCCTTCTGACTCACTCAGAAGATAGTTTTGACCTATTGACGTAACTCAAAAAATTCCTGCTGATCTTCCAGGGAACGAGGGACTTTGGCTCAGGTACTGATGAACTGTTTAAAGGCTCCCGAGCAGCGATGGGGTAGAGTGGGAAGGCAGGAGACCGTTTTGAGCAGAAATATCAGTGTCCTGACATCCCAGATGCAAGATTTGTGAAAAGCAGTCAGCTTCACCATTTCACCTGAATGTCAAAAGCTGCAGCTTGTATGTGGTGAACATTAGCTGTGAAAAACAGCCATTCAATATTTTTTTAACTATGCTGATTATTTTTAGTTCAATGCCTCTTTAATCCTGAACTGCTCCCTTATCACCACACCTCTGAGAAATCTGCCTTCTGGCAGACCCCTTTGAAATTTGGGGGTTTTTGCCTGTAAGGTGCAGATGCTTAGCAGCAAGCCTATTTTCCTTCCTTTGCAACCTCTTCCCCTGAAAATACAAAAGGAAACCTCATCCAGATTTCATGCTGTCTGTGAAATCAGAGGGTTATCTGGCAGACTTGTGACTTCACTGTATTTTGTGCCCGTGTGTGAAAAAATGCAGATTTGATTAAAATGGGAACTTGTGCTGCAAAGCTCTGCATGCTGACTGCATTTTGAAAGGGTGCTAAGGTGTGCTGTATTCCACTTGCAGGCTGCATGCCCCATGTGTGTGTGGGCACGTCACACATGGGCACGGCTGTTGCAGTTTCATGTTGGGCGTGGGGGACTCAGCTTGCACAGCAGGATGTCAGCACCTCTGTAGTGATAAGGAGGTTAAGGGTGAAGTCTGGTTGCCTAAATACTGGTGATGCCTTTTCCTGGTCTTAAAATTAAGATAGCTGAGCACAGTTAAGAGGGGAAAAGGGTTTTACCTCAGTATTTATTTAAGGATCCTCAGGTGCACCGAAATGCACATTGAAATGCACCCCGAAATCCCCACCAAAGAAATGGCCACTCACAATGTGATGTGTATACAATTATATGCCTTGCAAAAATTAGCATATCTATCAAAGATTCCCCAATGAGGGACTCGAGCGAGACCCCTCATCAAGGAACCTTCCCCTGGATGGGCCTGTCTTTGTTTACAGAATGTGTTCTGGAGAGGACCTTGGTGTCTGGGGTTTTTAGAATGTTTGGTCTCTTGGCTTTACGGAATTCTGGGTCTAAGGGAAGTTATCAAACTTAAAGAATTATAACTATGTAGGCTAAAAACACTAAGAATACATAAAAGCTGTATCAAAGGGGTATAGAAGAAAAAGCAAAAAAATCATCATGGTATCACTGGCATCTAGTGCTGTTATAGACATTTTTGGTTACATTGCTCCTTCTTTATCTACTGTTCTGGTATTTCACATGAAGTCCTCCATCATGACTGCCAACCATACATTTTTATTGCATAGTGCAAATACCTTTAGAACGGTATTTTAAGGAAGTAAATTGAGCCCCTAAATTAGGTTGTTCACCCTGAAGCTGAATCCCACCTTTACCAATCAATCATGATAGATTTCAGCCTCGCATTCACATAACTTTTGAAGTAAAAGACAGTGTCTCACCCTAGAAAGGCATCAATTTCTATTAAACCATTAGAAGGATTCTGTTCCTGTTTTATCTATGCTCAGTAAGCATTAGCACTCTGTCTGTTACCTTCCCAACACACATAAGTCCATGCTAGTCCTGGCCAGGTTGCCCATCCTTATAGGTCTCTAAATGCTGTAGGTTTATGTTTGGACTCTCAGTCAGGTATTCTGAATGAGAAAGTAGTAGACAGAGTGCATGAGTATGAGAGCAAGGCTCAAAATATATGTGATGTGATTTTCTAGCTTTGAAAGCGTGTTGGTTGTTTTTTTAATTATGCATAGTGATAAACCTGCGAAGTAACACTGATAATGACACGACTATTTTTGCATATTCTGCCTCAGGCTCTTTTGTGGTGCTAAGCATCCAAAAGCCCATGGAAGTGAATTATATGTTTGCGTGGTTCCTGCTCAAATGGATTGAGTTAGTGCAATATTGGAACTTTAAATTTAAGCTCTTCTGAACATAGCTGGAAGTTCCTGTGCTCCAAAATCTTGTGGCTCTTTCCATAGTGTATGCAAGGTAGTTTATGGTTGAAGGCAAGGACAAGCTTGTTGTACTTTATATTTGGTGATGACAAGTTAGCTCTTCATAGTATTTCTCTAAAAACTTTTTCTTCTACTAGACTAAGAAAGAAACAAAGAGACATTCAATAATGGAAGCTCTAGCCTGAAACTAGCAGATTTTTTTGGCATAAGATGGCAAAAATCAATACATAAGAAAACATCATGGAGATTTGTACTCCAAAAACATAAAAGCCTTAAAAATATTCACAAGTCTTTTACAAAGATTTTAGCGTATTATGAGAACGCTGTAAAATCAAATGCAAATTTAAATCTAATTAATTCCCTACAAGGGTAGCAAACCCCTCTGCTGTTTAGTTTATATGAATACATTGCTAGACTGGGCCTGAAACATAATTCTTAGCCAGAAAATACACTTAGAATATGGCTTCAGATCCAGAAACCACTTCCTTGGTACACGTAGGTAGTGCTGCTGTGAATGTTTACACTTTCCCATCCTGGGAAATAGTTTCTGTAGGCACCCCCAAACCCAGGCCTGCCATTGCTGGGGTGGGACAGCAGTGCCCACAGCACTGGGGGATCCACTGGCCCTCAATATCACAAAAATGCCTGTGCTCAGGAGCCCCCTGAGCCTCTGCAGCTCTCCTCCTGTTAGGCTCCCTTTCAAACACAGTTCCCCTATCTACAAAAAGCTGTCTTGCTGCAGGACCTGCCAGCTCCAGTGGCAGCAGGAGCCTGCTTTACAGATTTTTCTTGTGATGTTTTAGAGAGCGGCTGCTGCTGCTCTTCTTTGGAGAACATTTCCATTATCTTTTTCAGGCAGCTCCCACTCAATGAAAAATCTTCACAAATCACCAAAATGCTTTTCCAGGGACAGTTTTGTAATGAAGTTGCAATTTGATTCTTTTTTGCCTTGAGATATCCAGTCTTTTCCTCTAAGATCATCAGAGTTTTTTTGTTCTTAATAGCAATCTCTCATAATGGAAAGAAATATTAATTATTGTCTTTTATTATTTATTTTAATACCACCAACATGTAGCCTTACCAGTAGACAGCAGCCATGCTAGGGTTGTGAGAGGCACAACAAAGATAGAGGCTGAAGCAAATATGAAGGAGACTTTTTAAAAAACCACCATGATTATTATATATTGGCCAATTTGTGGCTTATTATCTCCTGTCACTTTTAGTGGATCACAATATGTTCACTAATTGTCCTCAGTATCACCATAAACAGAAGGAGCTTCAGTTTCTTCAGGCACACCCCATACTAACCCCATGTGTCACTGAGATTCCAAGCAGAGCCAGTGTTTCCCTTCACCTCTTTGTACATGCAGCCAGCAGCTCAGCACTTGAGCTGTGGTCCCAAATGCACAAGCCTTGTGGGTGTTTTGTGCCAGTCAACAAGTAGGATTTAGAATGTTAAATACCACGTGGGATGAGAGGCAAGAAGCAGTGCATGACTTCTTTTGCCTTAGCAAACTCAGGTCCTCTTGCTGTAAAGGAAGGAATTTATTCCAGGGAAATAGCGATCAAAGTTTTTTTCAATAGCGGAGAAGTGGAAATCTATGCCAGAGAGGGCTTACACATATAAATATCTATACAGATATACGCCATATATAAGTACATGTAGGTATATGTGTTTTATCTGGTGTGTGTATATATACTGGGTGGATGGGTGAGGATATATATTTGTGTATGCACATACAAACCAATATTGGTCTTGAGGAATGACTGACTCTCTTTCTTTTTCACAGCAGTGTCTCAAAGTGACATGTTGGGTTTCAGATCCCAGGACCGTCACCTGCCCTAGCAGATACACAGAGTCCCTTTGAACTCTCCTCGTAGTCTGCAGTTTCTTTAACTTGATGGTGTTGAGGAGCATCTGGATCAGATTGTCAGGATCCTGCACAACAGTCTTCTCTGTAAAAACAAAATCCTTTTCTTCTGCAGTAACTTTCTTATTGCAATATTTACTGAACTTTTCTTGGCAGTGTTGGTGGGGGAAGCAGAGCCCTATCATCATCTCTTCCCTATCACTTTTTAAATGGTCTCCTCCCAGCTGGAAGCAGATTTCTGTCTTCACAACAGCTTACAGCCTTTTAGAAGGATAGGGTGAACTAATAAAAAGAGAATTTTGCTTAACTGTATGGGGCTGAGGTGCTTCTCCATCCTGGGCGCCAGCAGTAATAGGAAACAGAGCTGATGTCTGTGCCAGGCAGCTCCTTTCTGATGCATGAGCAGAAGAATGGCCGGAAAGGCACTGCCTAGACCTTGAAAATACCCAGTTTTAACAAGGAACTCAGTGTGTGTGTTTGTTTGTATATAACTAAAACCAGGCCTTAACTGTGTGTCTTAGGTTTTTGAATAAAGCTCAGACGTTCCCTGCCTGTGGAGGACCACACGCATATACAGAGTCAGATGCATCCTGAGGCAGAGAAGTCCTAAGTGTGACTTTTTGCCATGCCATTGAGATGAATCAGTAGAGAAACCATTCCTGGTTTTCTTCCTGCGCAACCAAATTCAAGTGAGGAATGGCCTTAAAGAATAGAAGGCTCTAAGCAAGACTTAGGGTGGGATTCAAAATTTAAAAGAAACATAAAATTCTCAGCTGCTAGTTAAAAAATATCTTCCTGTCACTCCATCTGCAGAAGCTGTCTTATAAGGGGAGCTATTTAGAACCACTGCGTAGCTCTAATGTCCATATGGAAGTAAAAAGGTCCATTGTGCATTTAATTTCTTAACACTTATATTCCTACCCCAAGGCCCCTTGTCTGCACAAGTGCACAATCCTTCATTCAGGAAAAAGGGCTTAATTTTAACCATATAAACTAGCTACCAGACTGTTAACTCAGGTTACTGAAGCTGAACTATTTAATGTTGAATTCCTCATTTGTTAAGTAGCAGCTTGTTGTCTTTCATACACTCATCATCCACACTTTCTCTCCATCAGGTCCTTTTCATTTCCTGCTCTGTCCTGGTTGTTACACATTATTTTACAGTAAAGCCTGTAACACATAAAATATCTGCTCCCCTTCCAAACTGAAGATTTCTCTGTAGCAGTACCTTAGCAATGGCAGAGATCCAGCATCCACCTCGTGCTTGGATATAGTCTGCTTATTAAGTGAAGGATAAAGCAGAGATCTAACAGACCTGTCAGCTCCTAATTTCCTACTGCTGAGCACCTTGCAAAATGGGAATGAACTGGTCATTTGGACAACTGACCCCCCCTTTGTAGCTCCTAATGAGGCAGAAGCACTGTAATCCATCACACGGTGGATTTCTCCCCACACTAATACTTGTAGTGTGTGAGCTGTTTGTAGCAGACTCTAAATCATACAATTGGTGCCCCATCAGTGTTTTGGCTTTGCAGTGTGGTTTGGCCCCCATCACTGCAGAGGTCTGAAAACATTTTGTTAGGGAAGGGTGCAGGGAACTGGAATGAGGAAAATTACTTGGGGTAGAGAAAAAAATACTTTCTGTAGATTAGTTGTGCTACAGTGAATTCTGACACTGTTAAATTAAACATCAAGTTCTTATAGGCTGCCTTCTGTGATTATATAGATTAAAAAAAATGCAAGGAAAGGTGTAAGGGAAGGGGGTTGTTTTGTCCAAAATCAAGGGGACTGAACAGTGGGGGATGCTGTAGGGGTTAGCTAACTAAAGAGATAGTTAAGATAGTCAAACAGAGGAAAAGAGCTGCTGTATGGCAGGAAGGGATTGAGCTGCTCTCTCCACTGCTTTGGCAATAGGACAAGCTGTAATGGACTTAAACTGAGGTAAAGGCTATTTAATTTAGGCTTTGAGAAAGGAAGAGAAATGATCTCAAGCTAAGAAGAGGTAAATACAGACATCACCAGCACGGGGGTTTGGAAGAAAAATATGACCTCGTATGGCTGCTTTTTATGATTACTTGGAGGCCACCAGGTATAGAAAAATAAGCACTGACTGCAGCTGCCTAGTACTTACGCTGCGGGGGAACAGCAAAGAAGTGCCACAGCCAACTCCAGCAGGGCTCCTGCCTTTCTTTCACAGCAGTGTTCACTTAATGGTATTTGCCTGTATACATCTGCCAATGGGCTTTGGCTGAAGAAATAAAGCTTTAACATAAAACACCTGCTACTCATGTGGAAGTTGCAAAAGAGGCTTTTTTTTTTCTCCTTAATTCTGCCTCATAGAAAAGGAGAGCAGGTACAGAGGAAGAAGATTTGACCACAACCCCCGATGATATCTTGTCCCCTTTTCCAGACATTGCTAACTAGCCATAAACTGCAACAAATGAAGTTTTGTCAGTCTGCCAAATAGATATATGCATTTTCATTACATGAGTGCAATTATTTAATGTAACCTCGGAAAAATATCTTTAACTCAACACCTTCCCATTCAGGAAGAAAGAAGAATATTGCATTGAAAAAAGATATCAAAAAAACCCAAACCACCCCAAAATCATGGGGGCTACAAAAGCGCCCACTTAAGGTGTTAAAGAAATTCGTTTTTCTCTCTCCACTCAGAAAAATGAAAATCAATTAACATTGACATTTCCAGACTGTAAGCCATGCAAACTTAATTTCCAAGGTCTGGATTAGAACTAAAATTGTAGGAGACTGTACTGTCCTTACAAACTTTGTAAGGTTGTTGCTCCCACTATATTAGCTATGAACAAAGTCTGAAAGATTTATATAGTTCCATCTTGCTCCTTGTTTTTTTTTTCTGAGTAAAGCAACTCAGTGTGCGATTAATTGTTACTCGAAATTTTGTCTCAGTCAAGTGATACCTATCCCCACCTCCTGCAGCCACTGGGGACAAGGGGACACCAGGAGGGTTCTGTTGGGTAGGATGGCTTTGGTGCCAGAGTGCTGCATGGCTGGGTGTGGACTGGGGTGCCTGGGGTACGCTGGAACAGCCCCATGAGAAGGGCTCTGTGCACCACTGCCTGCAGAACCCCAAAGTAGGTGCTGCAAAGCTCTCCTGCCAGATAGCACATCTCCAGGCAGGACTACCAACCTGTGGTAACCCTGCCTTCTGGGTGACTGTCCAGAAATGAATGTGAAAAACAAAACTCACAGAGAAATTCCTAAGATAATGGGATACATGCCGCCCCTGATAATATGAAAATCTTTGACCGATTGAAACACAGAATATGTAAGAAATAAAAGTTTAGGGTGGAAATTGCACCAGATCCAAGCATGTGAAACCCTTGAAAAAGCATCGCATCTGTACTTCCTAGAATGTACTATTTTCTAAGTCAGTGTTTACTGGTTCTTGGCTGATAGTATCAAACACTGTGATTTTCAAAGGAGCCTAAGGTATTTCTGTGTTTACCTTCCAAGGAAGGGGAAAAAATAATCCAACCAAACACCTAAAGCCAAGACAGAATCCCCGAGACTGAGCCTCGTCCCATTTATCATGCCAGGGACACGTGTGAAGGTAGGGGGTGTGAGTGTGATCCCCACAGTGCAGCTGCTGTGGGAGGGGACCCCCGGAAGAAGCAGGACACACTGGGTGTTTCTGCATGGCAGGCTGGGGAGGGAGAACATGTGCACACATCTGTGAGCATGGGTACAGAGCTACAGGGCTGTGCCAGGCAGGTTTTCTGCCCAGAACCAAGTCTGCCTATCTGCAGACACGGCTTTTAGTCAGCACACCAGCATCAATGAGTTGTGTCAGGGATGTGGATGACGACCAGATTTCCTCTGACATTAACTTTTAGCCATAGCTGAAATCAATAAATCCTGGTTGTGGGCGCCTCAGCTTTTATTACTGTCCAGTGAGGTGTGCTGGCTTCGTGTTAACGTGTAAACACCTGGAAATTCATTTTCCCATAATCAGCACTTTTTAATGCTCATTCAGCTAGAAGATAAAATAAAAACACAGAAGGAGGCATTTGTCTTCGACACAAAATCATACAAAAAGTCTTTTTTTATTAAATATACATTACTTACAGTTTAAGTCTTTATTCTGTACAACAGTAACCATAGAAAACAAAAGAAGCTAAGGCTAAATTTTTTCAATCCCTTAACAGGGTATTAAGACATGTTACATTGTCTACAAAACTGACTTAGACTGAGGCAACGTCCTGTGGAATTCTCTTTAGAAAACCAGATAGTGAAAGGGGAAAAATCTAAATCTCCATTTTGCTTCTTACTGTAACTGAGAGACTCTTGCATTACCCTTGGACGAACTATTAAAAAAAAGGTCTTTTATTTTTGCTTTGCTAATAAAATGAAAAGAGTTCTGAGAGATTTATTTAATACAACTTGAGTAGAACAAAGTAAAATGAATGATGAAGGGCTCATCTGTAGAAAGAACCAATTTTTTATTATTACAAATACTTAATCTCAGCTGCCATTTTGCCCTTTTTTTTCTTTTTAGGGTGCCTTTATCAATCAAAATCCCGTAAAATCCTTCCTGTGTTAGTGGGCGAGCTCCCAAGTTGGTTGACAAGACACCACCCACAGACCAACCCTCCCCATACACACATTTTTTAGAAACTCCTGAAGGTGACTTAAGCCATATCAGGGGCTTTGTGGAGCTGAAGTTCATTGCCTTATCCCAAATTTTATCCATATTTCTGCTAGAAGACAACATGATTTCAGTGAATGCAACTCTTGTTGACAGCAGTAAGGGATGATGAATATAAGGTCCTGACTTGGATTCATGTATGTCAGCCTCAGTTTGCAGGAGATCATCAATGCAAGGCCAATATGAGGCTAAATTAATCTGTGATGTATCTACATTGACCTAAACAGGATTACAGCCAGGTCTGAAGCTGGTTCTGTTTCTTTCACAAAGTAGGTTTCAAAGCAGGTTGGGTATGACAATGTTAAGGTTCTCACTATCATTTAGATATAATGGTCCGTGTTACAGATTTCATTTTCAGAAATCACAGAGTAGAGATTTTTATGACTGGATGTCTCAACAAAAAAAAAATATACTTCTTTGCTCTCCTAGGCTCCTGAAACTTCAATTCCACTGCGTTGTGAATGGGAAGTGAGGCTATGACTGGCTGCATCTAAGCTTCACCTAAGAAACAACTCTTCTTTCTTGGAAACATGGGTGCTGCACTGGCAGCAATGACAAACTGCATCAGAAAAGGGTGTGCCTAAAGGATGCTAGAAGGACTTGTAATGGGCATGCAAAAGGAAGCAAATAATTTCCCATGCAGAATTTGTTCCAAATGGACTCTATTTAGGGCTGTGGAAATTTGTGAAGAGAGGTATGACCAGCATATCAAAAAGTAAGTGGTGTTGCAATGTGAACAGCAGTCAGTAGTTTCGAAAAAAGCTGCCACAAGCATCCTAAACGAGGGAGGGATGGGGAGTGGAAAGTCTCTAAGCAAACACCATTCTTTGGATCACCTGTTATACCCAACATTTGATTAAATGCTATGATTGTTTGAGGGAAACCATCCCAAATTCTCCTTTGGGTTATCTGGGAAAGTTCCAGTGATCTAACTGGAGAGATTCAGATCTGGTATCAGCCAGAGCTTTGAAATCCTCTCCCTGTTTGAAGCACATCTCTGATACTTTACACATCATCAAGAAAATTAAGACTATGTTTTGGCAGACTAAGTAGCAATTCATTCCATGGCAAAAACCAACCACTTAAAAATACCTGAAAGCCTCATATCCACCATGTGTGGCTTCAAACAGTGTAAGTTTTCTGAGAGCTTTTGCCTCCTTCACTGCCCCATCACAATGGTAGTTTGAAGTGTTAATGTCCTCTTTTCCCCTTAGAGGTCACCACCTCTAGTTGACTACATCTCCACGATTGAGTGCAGTCTCCCTTCTGGTTGGACACCCAGCTGACACTTTGGTTTCTGTGACTGCCAGGAGAAAAATCATAATCTTAATCTGAGATGTAAAACGAGCTCCTCTGACTCCTACCAGCAATTTGATAGCTCCACATGTTAAAGAAAAAGGAGGGTGAAGTAGAAGAAAACAGAAGTGAAGTAGATATGGAGTGACACTGTCAACACAAACTGTTGCCTTAATTCTTCCTTAGCTCGCCTTGTAGACTCAGCACATTACAAACAACAAACAACGAGCTTACAAAGTACAAGAGTTCACCAGAAAGTGTGCTTTTTTTTTTCCCAATTTTTGTTGTTGTCAGAGTAACTTAGTGCAAAAGATCACAAAAATAAGTACCAATACATTGAAATATTCAAACTCTCTATATGCATGTCTTGAAATAAACAATCAAAGAAAAAAGCTACTTCAGACCCAAAAGAAGAATGTGTTTAGAAGTTTCATGTACAAAAGTAGAAAGGAAGAGGGGGCCGCCCACACTGAAAGAGGACATGAAGGACTTTCCACTGGGAAAGAAAGTGCAGCAAAAGTGCAGAACCCAAGGAAACAAATCATGCTTTGAAGCTGTGGTAGTAACCTGTGAATAAAACCCCCAAAACCTTCAAGGGCATGGTGCAACTCCAACTGTAGTCAAGCAAGAGGCCTCCAACTGGCCTCTAGAGGCTCCGGATAAGGCCATTGGTTTGGCAGGGATGTAACTGTATCACTTGGCTTGTTTGATAAGTAGACGTTAAAAATCTGCATGAAAGCTTTGAAATAGCACTCACAAGGTCTCAGACTTTCCTCAAGTCTTCTACAAAGTGTTGCTTTCTAAAAAATAAAATACAAAAAAACCTACTCTGTGTCTGTGAAAAACTGGCAGTGCAGAAGAATACTTGAAACTGGTCTTGTTTAGGGTAAACTTTGTGTAGGTGAGCGCAACAGACAATGGCATGAGATGGTGGACCACAAAGAGGTAAAGTTCTGCCTCCTCTACACTCTTGTTAATTTGAGGTGGAGGATGCACCTCAGCTGATTGACTTACACTGATGAGAAGGAAGGTTGATTTTGTTCTGAAGATGGGATTTATTTTTTCAGGGATTCATCTCATCAAAAATGTAGGGGCTCTGGATGGGCATTTACTATAATTTGAAAAGCCAGCAAGTATCAGACATAGCTACTTGGGGTTAACAGATGCAAGATATGACAGACAGGAGACCTACATCCTTACTGGAGCTGCAGAGATACCCTGGTATCATCTCACATGGCACCAGACATGTAGAAAGGAATCTGAAGGGGCTGAGTTAGCTTTAGATTTGGAAATGTGTGGATCTGGCTTCACATACTCTATCTGCCAAAGCTCCCAAGTGAGGCAAAAAATGGATATTGGATCTAGAATGGACTGAAAGCAGAATTATCCACTTCTAAGCCCCATAGATTCCTGATCAGATTGTCACTGACTCAAAGTGGTACTTTGAAACTCCATTTTCATGTATGTGGCTACAAGGCGATGTATGCATTTACTAGGCAGAGATGTTTAGTGTAATTTTAGATGCAAGGTGTCCTTCCTTGACCGCAGCTGTCACCTCAGGAAAAGAAAAGTCACTTGGAATACCTATGCAGATGTGCCTGCTGGATCTGCAAAACTATTGTAAAATTCTGATTCACAGGCAAATTCTGCTAGAATTAACTTATCTATCACCAGGAGACTACCCTCGCTCTACAATCAATGGACAGAAAGAGGCATCTCTAGTGATTCATTTAATCTGACACGATGTTTGAGACATTTTCCCTCTCCTCACCAACCAAAGGGCTGGACAGGACAGGATGACAACTGTAAAACAGGCAGTCAGTAAAACCAAATGCAAAATGAAACGAACCCAAAAGACTGAGATAAAAGCAATGTCCAAGTGCTTCACAGGTCTTGGGCTCAATCTATCTTCAGCAAAATCAATAACTGATTTCATTAGGAAAAGATTCATAACCCCTCACCATAGTGAAACAATATGATATATTGATTGTTCCTCACCCCATACGTGAAATATGTGATAAGCTAAATGCTAATATAGTCAAAGATCTCATTAAAATAAGGGTTTGGCTTACAGTGTAAAAATTGAGCAATTGATAAATAGGATGATTTAAGTCTGGCTAAATCAGGTTGAAATGAAGTTGAGAGAAAGCAGCTTATTTTTGTAATCTGGCTATAGTTTTAACTTAAATATCAGGGGCATCTCATGACTGAACACAATCTGATAACAGCACAACTCTGTATGTCTCATTTTTACAGTCATATTTACCCAGGTGGGAATTCTGGCTTAGCCTATATGAGGTAAAAGTATGTCTTTTATTTTGCTTTTTCACTGCAGACATAACCTAAGTGTTGAGCCACGGCAAGAACAAGAAAAAATAAAAACAGCGTACACTTTAAAAATTGACCAAAACACTCACACTGTCTTGTCTCTAGTAAGTGAATAAGGACAGATTAAATACTAACTGCCAATCACATAGGTAACTAACTTAGGACCAAAGTTTTATTTCCAAAAGAGAAATGAGACTCAATTTTCAAAGGTATTTAAATGTTTTATAGTATATTAGAACATTTCACAGCAAGGCAGATGCAGAAATTTAACTGAAATTAATTTGACTTAAATGCTCACTTTGTTTAGTCACTTAAGCATTGATCCACATCCTCAAGAGACTAATTTCCCTGTAAAGCCTATCCTTCACTGAGGTGGCAGCCTATGTCACACTGAAAGTTAGTTGGATTTAGCTTCCTGACATCCAGCTTTCCTTTGTTTTCTGCAGCCAGGCACTGGGATTCACAGAGAGTCCTTCCAGGCATCCAGCTCAGACTGCATGTCTGAATATCTTTACAAGCATGGCTATTACTGGTCAAGTCTTTTCCGGAAAACAGGAATTTGCAGTGCCTAAATCCATATCTAAGATACTCTGTAATTTCACAGTCTAAAAATCCCTGCCTAGCAGTAATAATTTTCAGAGGTTACATATCATATCACCAAGAGAAAATAAGAGATGTAGTGTCCTTCTACCAGTCCCTTACTTTTATTATGAAACTCATTTTGGGGAAGCAAGAAAACCCAAACAATGCCTCCAAACAACTCTTAAACTGTCTCAGGTTTTCCACTGCAATGAAACCTGAAATTTTATGTATAAAAAGTATTGTCCCCTGGGTTTACTGAAAAATATTATCTAGAATGATAGCTAGAAGAAAAAGGGAAAACACCCCATTTAAAGAGAAACGTTAACAAAAGTAGCAGAAATGGCTTTAAATAGATGGGAAAAAAGTTCTAATTTGAACTAAGGAAAAAGAATTTCAGCACCAGTAGATTTTGTTGAAACTGTATTTCTTCTCTTTTATAAAAAAAATATTATTAATTGCCTTTAACTGCTACTGAAGGAAATTTGATTATGCCCTCACTAAAGAAAGCATTAGAACAAAACAACTTAAAAAACAAAAAGGAGTTAATATTTAGAGTACTGCATTTAGGACATTTTAGCTATCTTTTAATGAGAATAATTTTGGCATCCTGATTTAGAAGTCCATACAAATGTGTTCGTTTGTTCAGCCCTGTAGCACAAATTTCTTCCCATCTCAGTACATCCACAGCTATAGATGCATATGGCTCTGTATACTCATGCATGCATTCATGTGCAGTTCCTTCTTTTTACAGACACACCCCAACCCAGCTAAATTTTCAGAATTTTACCTTCCTATTCCATTCTTCATATAGCCAATTAAGCACATTAAGAGTTCAGAGATGTCTCCTCCAGAGGCCATTTCAGAAAAGATGACTGATACATAGCAGAGGGGCCCATGAACTCTCCTATTCCTCCCCTTCTGCCATGCCAAACAAAGAAGCTTGATCTGGAGGAAGGAAAGAGAATGGATAATTGCTTTGCCAGGATTTTACCACCAAAGACGAAGCAACATAAAGAGAACCCAACTGCTGAGTCCATCATTCCAACACTCACCACACAGAAATACTGTCAAGTAATTGTGTCATCCAAACAGCCAGTGTGTGGCAAAAGGGCTGCAGCTGACCCTGGCTGAGGAAGAATGGCACCAAACTAGTTTCAATATAGACAACTTTATAAAACTGCTCAGTGAAGAGTTCTGGTTATAGGGTCTGGCCTCATACTCCTCTTGATGTAAGAAAGATGTCATTCCAAGACTGCTTTCTCTTCACTGAATGCTCCAAAAGAAGTAGTGAAGAATCACTGTCTCCAAACGGTCATTTATTTATTTATTGTCCCTTTTCTGCTCTCTCCTCCCATAAAAAAACTCCAAACAAATAAACATCTACATACCTTTGCAATGGACTGCCTAGAAAAACAGCACCTGTTGCATGTGTAAACTCATCTCTAGTTTGCTGTGGGTTATTTCCTCATACTGGGATTCTTTAAATTTTTAATCTATGTAAAAAGGACCACCATGTGGAAACTCCAGGATAACTGCACAGGGTGTAGAGCAAATAAGGAGATTTAGCTGCACAATCAATTGTCTCAAATTAATTCTTATCAAGAGTACTGCAATGAATAAGATTTTTTTCTTCCCCTTAACTCTAGGCTTAATTCAACCACCAGCAAATTCTACATGCTCTTTAGAAGCCCTGCAAAGGTAGATGCCACACGGACAAAACAGGGTGTTCAAAACCTCACTTGCTGGGACTCCGTCATTTCTTACCCTTAGGATGTCTGTGATTGAAAAGGAGGTTTTTCATCCTCACACTGTAACTATGCAGCACAAGTAAAATGGGCAGAATTTGATTCTTCAGTAGTGTTCCCAAACAGGAAAGGACAGAAGACTTTAGAAAAAAGGAGAGAAGATTAATTTGAAGTAGAGTATTTGGGATCTCTTTGTTTCTCTAATGTTCTTCCTTATATAGAGAGTTTATCAAATATTCATCTTTTTAGACATGACACCAGATCTCTCTCTACTTAGCTTTGGAGAAGTTATTCCAATTTCTACAAACAGGAAATACCAATCAATCTTTCATGCAGTCTTGGGAGGTTTTTTTGAGTAACAGGATTTATTTTTTCTTTTTTTAGAAGAGCTGGCAGAAGGTGTGAGTCATGTTTAAGATTAAACTATTTTGGTTTTTTTTTCTCATCTATGTACTTTTTCTTTTCCACAGCGGCAACAGTGTTTAACCTCAGCGCGTGATAATCCTCCATGTGGCATGAACAGGCATATGCTGCATTTCTAAAATTTCAGACAATTATAGAGCACCTAAGTCCTAGCAGCTTCCTAAACCCCTTGGAGATTCAAGCTACTATTTTCCATGCTTCAGCTAGGGTTATACTAGAGTATGTTGGGTCTACATAGCCAGCCTTATGAGATGGAGGTGAAAGAGGTGCATGGGAATGATATTTATTGTTGATACATATATTGTTGGAAAAGTACTGAGAAGCCTAAAAGTTACAGTAAAAGTACAGGAGGTTGGGGCATGGAGCTTAATGAGGACAGTTTTATTTTCCTTTATGTCCTACCAGCTTTTCAACTGGTACAAATTAATTTAACACCATTTAAATCAATAGACAATATATCAATTGATAACATTTGAGAATTTGGCTGGTTCTTTATGATTGTTGTAAATGAGCCTGTGAAATAAATCAGGTGTTTCGGTCTCATTCTTTCCCTCTATCCTGTCCCAGTATCTGCAGAGCTATGTGTTCAACTACTTTACCTGTACTTTACATAGTCCAGCTCTAGTGTAAAAGCAATAACTTAAATGGCTCCAGAGGAAAAAAAAACCCCAAACAAATGTAGGGACTTTGAAACATCCAAGAAATGACAGCAGAAACCAGGTGTGCATGAGGATCTTATTTTGTGTAGGATGGGTGTAACAGGTCTCTTGAGCTGCAGAAGTAAACTGCGATTGCCAGGCTCCTGTGCAGAGAATGAGGCACTGTGATTGTTCTCAGTGTTTCTTGTGCAGGGCGGTCTTTTCCAAATGAAAAAGAAGCTAGCAAAAAATGAGTGTTTAAAAAAAAAATTCGAAAAGAAAAAAGGAAGGGAGAAAGGAATAAAGAAAGGAAGTTCAGGGGAGTAAGAGTAAGAAGAAATTGCATTGTCCATCAGATAAAATATTCCCGTTTGCACTCGCTCACTGTGTTTTGCAAGTCAATGTCAGCTTTAAAGGAGCTCTCAAGGTTTTCTGGGTATTCCTTCTCCTTTTTCTGGCTGTTTCGATGTGCTTGTTTGTGTTGATAGAGGAATCTGCTCATGATGGCAATGATGCAAAAGATGATGAATATCACAACTGCTATTACACCTGTAAAGGAGTTAAAAGGACAGAAAGAGTAAAAACCAAAACAAAAGGCTCAGTTACCTCCAAAATGCATTACCAATGCACAGCAGCTAGTTGGTGTGATAGATCAATTCATCTCAGTCCATACACAATCATATGCCTCAATCAAACCCTCTCTGGTAGTTTTTATTTCTATTTTGTCACCTAAATAGTTAAAATAGCAAATATTAATATAGTTGACCTAATTTCTGCCAAATTCTGCTTTCACTAGAAATAAAGTTAGTTCAGTGTGTTTACTTTTAAAACACTAGATCTGTATGCTCATACAAATTCCTGCTGTGTCACATTTTCTTCTGTGTTATCTCTGGGAACCTTGCACGAGCATTGTACACTTTGGTTTATAACTTCTAGATATTATCAAAGGCAGCTCACTGCAGGGCATCCTACAAAATAAACAGATAAATAGTCTTCTAGGCCGTTAAAGAAAAATTAAAACCATACATGAAATTATGAGGACAAGGTTCCCCAGTAGATAAATACTTCCATATGACCTGGTAAGTTCCACTACACCACCAGATTACAAAGAGAGAGCTCAGGAAATATGGGATATGTGAACAGTCTGCAAAGTATTCACCAGGTTGGTGTGCAAAACAATTACAAATTAGCTGGGTCTCAGAATGCAGACTCACATGGAATCAGAGAATGGCTGGAACCTCTGGGGATCATCTTGTCCAGATCTCCTGCTCAAGCAGGCAGACAGACAGAGTTTGGTTATATTTTATAAGCCTCAGGTTCCTGATGCTCCGTGTGTGACCACAATAATCCATAATGCAGTTGCCTGCCTAGGTAGCTTGACACAGATACGTGCTAATAAATAGAGCAGATACCAGACCTGCATCAGATTACAAAAAACCCTCTTGGACTAGATTTCATGGAGGCCAAAGTCTCCTACATGCTTGCCTTGACAGAACTATTTCTTGACTGTAGTCTTTAAAAAGGAAGTTACCTCCAATCACAGCTGAATCGCTTCTGACTGCATTGGTGAGAGGTTCTCTTTCATCTGTCTTCCCAAAAGGATCTGCAGTAGGTTAAACAAAAGAGAACTTATTTTCTGTATCAACTGTTCATTTTCTCTGTGGTTTAGACAGAAGTGTCCTCTTCCTCTCACGAATTCTAATCTGTTTTCAAAAGATGTGATTTGGGGGATTGGAGAACTGAACCAGAAGGGTCTGAAAAATAAAGTGAGTTTGCAGAACAATTTTCTTCTACACCTTCAGGAGCAAATTCTATTAAGGGTATATTTAAAAGGAAACAGAAAGGCTCACACTAACATCTGAAAGTGTTGTTTCAGTTCATCAGAAGAATCAGAGAGACATTTCAACTGAACAGACTATTGGGAGCTTCTCTCAGTCAGAGATGTATTATTATCTTTTTTGTTGTTACCTAAGAAACAATATCAGAAAGAAGCCAAGGAAAGGGATGGCAGGTAGATTTAGACCTGACCTATGTTTGTAGATGAGATATACAACTTGAATTGAATCCCATGAAGAGAAGCAGTCTCTGCTTGGGACAGCTTCTTGGAAGGGATGTTTTTATCTGTTACAGAAATGCAGTGGTCAAATTGGATCCAAAAGAGAGAGGGATCAGAAATTAACTCATATTAAAGGCTCCTTGATGTTTGAGCTCTCTTGTACTCTGTCCCCAAATGACTATTGCAGAAACACTGAGTCAAGTAGCTGACATGCTGTTTCAAATTCAGATCCAAATCTGAGAGGTCAAGGCCTTCCTGACGTCAGTGGAGTTACAGCAGTGGACTTAGTTTTCAGTTCAGCATGCTTCAGAAAATGCCATGTTTTCTACTGCTAGCTGAATCTGGCTTTTTTGCACCTTCACATTTTTCTTTTCTCTTCAGTTTACCCTCTCCTTTGAAGGGATTCATATTTGTGTGCCTCTCCCTTACAAGCCTCCAGGCTATCATACAGAGAATGTACGCAGGGAGGGAGTCAGGGATTGCTGTCTCTGCTATGTATTATGCAATGCTCTGCCAAACTGATCTTCCCAATGCAAGAGGTGGAAGCCCAACTGAGAAATTTGGTGTTGCAAGTTTTATTGTAATTGGACATCCTTGCCTTAATAACTGAGTCAGCCCATTTTGGCATGCCATTGCTGAAGAAGATGGTTTTTATTGAAACAAGCAACAATTTCACGCTTGTGCATCAAGACACCCTGAATTGTAATGATGGTGGGTTTGGACTACTTAGGTTCTTAAAAGGTCACCTTTTCCTTATTATCTACATCACTGATACCAGCCCCAAAGAGGTGCGAAGACATGAGCCTCAAAGAGGCTTCGATGTTTTAAAAAATGCAGCTCTACTTGCAAGTTTTGGGGGTGGGAAGGATTTCTGTTCAAGTACACCCAGACTGAAAAGATGCAGTCCCTTGACAGCTACAGACACAAAAGACACTTCTGGAGACAGCTGAACACCTCCAGTACACCCATTTCCACATGATGGGAAATCACCAATCACAGATCTGAACCCTCAGCCTGAGACCTATTTACAAGAGCACCCTTGCCTGGTTATTGTGTGCACAGAGTGACATTGCCCAGAAACAAATAGTCATGGCAATGCTTCATCTCGTCTACTACATTTGTGGGACTGGAATGGGAATAAAAATGTATTTTTACACACAAATATAGAACACATCATAGAAAAGGTTAGGTTGGAAAAGAAATCTGGGGTTTTTTTAGCCTAATCTCAGGCCGCTGAGTGTAAGCTCAAAACAGGGCCAAATTCAAAATTAGATCACAGTCGATAATAATTTTGTACATCATGAGTAGATTCATCTTACTTCATTTTTCAGTATATGAGAGTTATTTATATAAATCAAAACTAGTAATTTCAGGGTTTATTTATTTAGCCAAAGAGGAGAAGGACTTACAATTATTTTATACCCTAAGATGGCTGTCAAAGATTGACAGTGTGACTCACCTATTTCTTTCCACAAACTAGAAGAGGAGAGAAACCATTATTTCAGACTCAAGATGAATTAACTTTCTGTATAATGGAAGTTTGGTAAGATACCTTTTACCCCATCCCTCAGCTGAAGTCAGTGTATTCAGTGACAATTAAAAATTTATATCTGTTCTACAACAGTCCTCCTATACTAGAGAGATAATTGCAGCTGGTGTCCAATGCATGGTACTAGTCAAAAAGAGTCATGAAAAATTATTAACTATGTATGAAAAAGCATGAAATTAAATTTCTACCTTAAAAATTATAAAAGATGTTATTTGTGCTTGAAAGATTATTTAAGATTTGACACCTAATGCAACCAGCACTCCCCTATTTTTTGGTTACCAGAATTTAAGCACTGAGAAGAAACCAGAACAAATGTTGAAGATCACTTTGAGAATGAAGCCCAACAGACACAAGCCCCAATAATTATATTTTGCCTGAGAAATAAAATCAAAATACAGCGAGAGGAGGGTTTGTTACAGTCTAGCAGATGGGCTGTAATAGCAGAGCCATCTCCAGTGGGAACACACTAAACTCTGAAGCCAAGGAAAAGCAATACTGGGTCTCATATGAGATCTTAACAGGACATTCTCCTCCTTTTAGATAAAACTGATGACATTACAGCTTGACTCAATGAGGTTGGAAGCCCTGCTAAGGTCACAAGGACCCCCTAGAAACCATCTAGTCCAAACCCCTACTCAAATCGAAGTCATTCTAGCAAGTCTTTCAGAGCTGTATCCATTTGGGTTTTGAATATATCCAAGGATGAAGACCTTACAACCTGTCTGGGCCTCATGCCACTCTTCTCACCAGGTGAGTATCCTGTGGAATTCTTCCAAGCAGGTCCATGAGAAGGTCAAAAGCTGCAGTCATGCATTTCTGCTTTTTTTTCCTTCCTTTGAGGATCCTCAACTTCGCCATCTCATAGTTGCTACAGCCAAGCCTGTCCTGGCACATCCCTAGCCTTGTTTGGATGCTTGTTTGGAAATACCAGGTCCAGCACCATTAGCACAGTGAGACAGGGATTTCACTGTTTAAGGTGACTTTCAGAAGCGAATCTTTTCTGTGTAGTTATGGACTTATGAAAGTATTTGACATTTTTTACTTCAAATGCTTGAAGACCTGCTCTCAGCTGAAGAGGACAGGCAGCTCAAGCCTCCACCATTCTTGCAGCTGAATCTCCTCTGTAATTTTTACAGAATTTTAATATTAAGAAAAAATACCATAGGAAAAGTCCATTATCTCTATACCATCAATACAGAGTTCAGAATAACAAAATTTTTTCATGTGCCTCAGCAAGGAAGGCGATCTGCAGATCTTTGTTAAATATCAAAACCACAGTAAGTCACCTCTCATTTTGTGTTTCCTAATCAGAAGAAGTATGTTCAGATAACTGTGTGAATGGATTTTATTCCATATCTGTCTGCAAGGAAAATTTTTTGAACACAAGTATTCCTTTCTGAAGGAAATAGCTTCAATTGTTTTCAAGTAACAAATATAGAAAGCTTTTTTCACACATTTAAAGAGTTTTCCTAGCGGGCTCTTTTGTTGTACCTGTACATTAGAATATCGACGCAGACATGTACAGCCTCCTTTGAAGTTCTATTTTTCTTCTCAGACACTCAATAATGAGAAATTGGGAAGTGATGAATTGACATATAGGGACTAAATTTGAAAGTTAATCCTTGACTCTGTTTTCTTTTTATTTCTTAGAATGTGTCCTTTCCATGTATTAAATGTAATGCTCAAGTACATCTATAGAAATTATAATTTGCTACAAATTGGAAATTTTTTTTTAACAAGAATCAACCGCCCAGTGCTCTTACTTTAGCATATAAAGACATGAAGTCTTCAGAATTCACTTGTTCTAAAGATCTTATTCAGGCTTTAATCAAATACAGTGTGAATAGTGAGACCGGAATGTCAGATAATTCATCACATTAAGAGGAAATAATATTTTAGAGCACAGAGTGGCAAAGACAGGCATGAGTTTTTATAATAATTCTTCATTTCTGATGCAACAGTGCTTAACCTTGACAACAGACTGCAACTGATTGTATGCTTTAAATATTTAAGCTCAAATGCTACACTCTGCTCTGTGTTCTGTCCTGAAGTTCTGACCCTCAGGTTTTACTGCTTTCTAAACTCCTTGGAAAAATTAGATCATTGAGGTGACAGATCACAGGGCAAAGAGTTCATATTTTCAGTATCATTGCCCATTCAGGACTCACAAGACACATTCCTCTGTGCATCAGAGCAGATACCTCAGACAACTCCAGGCAGTGAGAAGGCAGTGGGGGGCTGGGGAGGAGCACATGCACACTGGCAGCCGCTCTCCAGAGTAATCAGCAGCCTTTTTCCCTATGCAGAATGCTAATAGCATCATTTGTTTTCTGCTGAATATCTTAGGCAGAAGCTGCAGGAAATGGGGATTTGATGCAAGTACAAATGTCAAAGGAATTGTATTATGATCGAAACTAGAGTTTTATTAGTTCTCAAAAAGGAGAAAGTAGCTTTACAGGTCAAGGGGCAAAAAACAGCCCTTAATTTGTACCCCTTTTTGGTCATTAAGAATTCTGCCACATCCACTGGTGACTAAAGCAGCAACTTGATAGTCCCTGTTCACGGTGACAACACTTCCAGCTGCTCTCAGTCTCCTCTGCATACAAATTCACATATGCAAAATACTTCAGATTCCCAGAGGACAGCTTCAAGATTGCAAAAGATACACAAATGACTAGGATCATCTTTCTGGTACTGCTCAAGTAGTCCTCCCTCTCTTTAGTCTAAGAGAATGAAGTACAAGCATTCAGTGGAAGTCACACACATGCCAAGGGGTTTGTACAAGAGTTTTTGCTCATTTCTGTTAGGCTGGGAACAAATTTGACTTGTTTTCTGTATGACTTCTATTGCTTCATCACCACTGGGATATGGAATCTGTGTAGACATTTATGTTCTCCTTTGAGATGTGCAGCACCGGAGTTACCTGGAGTGGACAGGAATGACAAATCGGGTGCATAACCAAACTTTCAATGCTTTTGCACTACAGCTCTGGGACTTTTTTGTTTGTTCTAGGCATGTTTTAGGTGATCCAGGAACTTAGTCTGAAAACATTATTTCAGAACAGTGACTTTTAAAGAGGCCTTGACTAATCCTGATGCCCATCCTCAACACTCTTAATTCTGAGAGAAAAGGCAACTTCCCAGTTCCACTGTTCATACTGTCACAATTGCATTACAACAAAAAGCAAGGAAAGCTCACTCTACAGTATCCTTTAAACTCCCCAGTCCCCTCCCAGCAGGACGTACCTGACGAGGAATATATTGTGGTCGCTGTGTTCACGTCAGATTCCATGATGGATGCACAGCTGGATTCAGTCAAGGAACCTTTGACAGTCACGGGAGCAACGCTGGGGTGGCGTAAGGCAGCTTTGAGGGGAGCGATGTGGTTGTACTGAACAGAGGACAGGCAGCCCGTGAAACCATAGGCATTTGCCTTTGAGACTTCAGGGTCCAGTGACAAACTGTCTGCAGTGAAACAGAAGAACACTCAGGCAATCGACTGTCTTAGGAAGGCGTTAAGAAAATGAATCCTATTTTGCCTTACCCACCCCTTTTACATCTATTATCCAATTTCAACTGTTCAGGTTCTCCTTCGGCAGCCTACAAGTTCTCCTGGGCCTGACCCATGAGGTTCCCAACCCTAGTCCTTCCTCCATAATGCTACCTACCTTGAATGAAGTTGTCTGGGACATAAAAACCTGCACTGCAACTTTTTTCCTCATCTATTTTCTCTACTGTCTGGACAATATCTAGCACATCATATCACCACCTTCACAGTAAAAAATTTAGTTCCAAAAGTTCTAATATCAAAGATTGTTTGGGAAAGTCAGGGAAGGACAGTGAAGCCATCTTCTATTTTCTCCAAACTCACACTTATTTACTTTCCAGAAATTGAAATTCATGCTGCTCAGAGGTCTCAAACATGATGCGCTTTATATCTAGCTCAATCAAACAAGGAAAAAAAACCTACAAATGCACATAGATACAGTATCAAAACTTATTCAAAGTCTTAAAAAAATACCTGCTAACGAAAAAACCCCAACCTTCTAGCACGGAAAGTTTTTGGAAAGTTTTGGGAAAGTTTTTCCAGTGACACTGGGAAATAAGGATTCTTAGTTTTTCAAGTTTGTTTTTCAAATCTTGAAAGAATAAGATGCTGAATTTTAAAATAAGGTCAAATTTTTCCATTATTATGGAAACACAATGATTTTACAAGTGGTCAGGATTTAGGAAAAAAAAAGCTTACTCTCAAAGCTGAAATTGCTATTTTAATTATATAAACTTTTTTTTTGTATAAGAAAATACAGAGAAATCTCAAAGCCAGCCCAAATCACACATTATTTTTGTGCTCAAGATCTGTGACTGCTATGCCATGCAGCCAGAGGGAGTTAGCCGAGAAAGATTTCTAATTATGTTTGAGTGTCTTTGTGGAAGTATAACGCAGAAGAGTTTGGCTGTTTCTCAGCAAAGCAAGGTACAGTATGAGCTTGCTCTCCCAAGGGTCTTACAGGAGAAATGCTCAGTTTGCAGAGCTGTCAGGGGCACAGCCTCTGGGCTGCAAGATGGGAAGGGAAACAGTGAGGCTTTGCCACTGGAAAAGCTGCAATCTTGCAGAAGTTCACATTTGCTCTTCTGAAAGTGTGCACGAATTGACTGCATTCAGGATTTTAATGAGATTTTGGCTGAGATGTTATAAAACAGACAAAGAATTGCTTCCAAGTTCCCCCAAGAAGGTTTTTATATACTAAAAGACTGATTTACGGTATTTGCCATCTTTGTTGAATTTATAAAACCCTTTGTAAACATTCCTACTCTCAGGCTTTATTGTTTTCTTAGCTCTGACACAAAAGGTGAATTTATTGGTATCTTTTAACCAGGCAATCCAAGTTGCTCTGTTTTGCCCCAGTGTGCAAAAGGCAAAGCCTAAGCAATAATGAGTTCCTTTTTCATGGTACAGTAGTTTGAACAGTCTAAAATTCCGCACTTTTGCAGGCATTTTTAAAAGTTGCATTAAGGGCCAGTTTCATGGGTCTTTTGTCAAAGTAAGCTTTGCATGAATGACAACTCAGAGATTTGTTGTTGAAAGGCTTTGAAATTTGAAAAAAAAAAAAAAAAATCAAAAGAAGAAACCAAAACCAACCGCAGAGCCCTCTGGTAAAAATTTCCCGGGCACAGATACATTTTGCTTTATCATACAGCTTTAGGTGTGTGCTTAATGTCTGTCAGGAAGGGGGGCTTTCACTGTTCTCAACAAGAAAGCTGCACGACTTGGATGCGAATGACTTGTGCTGCCCTCTAAATTCTTGAGAGGATAATGTAAATCTGTGACTATGACACGGTTAGCTCTATGAAAGGCTTATTAAAGGACACTCTGTCCTTTGGAGTTTTGGCATCACAATAAAATGTTTTTCTGAAAGGTGTTTTCTACCTGACACAGTGCTCAGTGAGAGAAGCAACTTGGTGAAGTTCCATGGTCTGTGCTGCAGCCAAGGTCATGAGAAACTCGAGTGGCCTTCCTCTGACCTGGCAATGCTTTGAATCTTTCCACGCATTTCAGTGGCCTGGAAAATCACACTCAATTGCTGCTTCTGGCTTGGTTTGATCTTCTGACATTTCAGTATTGCATTTCTGTTCCCAGTACTGGAGAATGAGTTATTTTGGCTCATTTCTACACAGAGAATAAGAAGGTAATCTTTTCCAGCTTTTAGTAATTAAACAGCTCGTTCTCCACAAATTAAGTTTACCCCTACATTTAGGAAGTAATTTTTAAGCTTTATCTGCTGAGTTGTGCATAAATTGGTCTGGCTTCTTGTTGGGTCCTGTAGTTGATCCCTGGAAGCTGTCTGCAATGTCACAGCTCAGCAAGCTTTATGTTGATTTTCCATGTATTTGCAATGGCTTTCCATGATAATGAGGATTAAGTCTAACGTGTGGTTGTATTTTTTAAACTTTATGGATTGTATCAATGTAACTTATGTGCTGATTTATTCCTATTCACAAAATCAGACATCCTGCTTCACTGCTGCTTCATTAAACACCTCTGCCACATACAACACACTTGTTTTAAGATCTTAAATAAAGCAATTTTAGGCCTTTGTATCTCAGTAATAGGAAATTAATTTTCGTCATGAATAGAATTCCATGAGAATTCTCTAGGACCAAGCATTAATCTGCTCAGTAATGAAACAGCAAATTGACATAGTACATGATAACAAGTAGGACAGGAAACTGGAATCAAAGAGAAATTAAAAGTGTTATTTTTGTGCAGGGAGAGTGGGTAGAATAGCCTCCTTCTAAAGGTATCATTGTGTAAAACAGGACCATAAACATTATTCAATATATTTTTTTCTTTCTTTATAAACATTAATTTCATGTCACTCAGAAACTTAAACCTGAGCTCAGAGTTTACTTGTGTGCTCACTTATATCCAGGAAGGACCATTACAGATTTCCTTAACTGAAATATTTTTTTAACATCAGTGAAAGCAGACATAGCCTGTTTTAAAAGTCTATGTCCTAATTAATTAATTAATCTAAGTGAATCACAGGTAGAAGCACAAAGGGGAATTTACTCTGTATGCTGAAGCTCGGGTTGTTCTGTTTTGTTAAGTCTGAGATATAGAAATATGATTCTGTGGGAGTTGAACTGTATCCATCACCTCATTTTGCCAAGGTGCTGAACAGGACTGCCAAGATTACTTCGTGGACATTGTCACCAGATTTGAACCCACGACCTTGAGGTAAAAGACACTTGTAGTCTCCACACACTGCACCTGTCTCAGAAGAGCTGACTACAAGGCACTGTGCAGGTAGCTTGAAGAATGTGCTGCTGTGTCCATCAACAATCTCAGTAAACACTGCTGACATTAATCATTCATTTAGAAGGGGCAGAAGGTGAATCTTAGGCTAGCCTGGAACCCAAAAATGTAACTTTGGAGTAATCTCATTTCCTGGTGTGAGTCTGCCACAAAGACTGTGGAGCGAAAACCACTGAAGTTTTTCCTGGTTACAACAACTGAGCTCAACCAGTTTGAGGGTTGCTTAACGAAAGGATGAATTTGAACAGGCGACAGGCTCCAGACATTCAATGCCCCTCCAAAGCACTTCTGGAAAAGCAAGGGAGCACCGTAAAGGCACTTCTTCTCCTGAGTCTCCCCAGGAATGAACAGAATTGCCCAAACCAGCACAATGCGCCTGGATTTGCTTTGTTGCAATTGAACATTTTGTGCCAAGTGGAACATTTAAGAATTTTTGTTTCATTAGGCTTTGCAGAGATAATTTAACACATGCATTTTTATGTTTTCTCAAAGACAGCTTTTCATTGAAAATGAGGCACTGCTTAGAGTTGTAATGTGAAATTTGTTACATGTCATATTTGACATTTGACGTTTGAATCCTAATCTGTCACAACACAAGCAGTGCTATGTGATTATGCATGGGCTGAAAACATAATCTATAAAAAAAAAGAAAACATGCAAGAAGATGGAGAGATGATGTGCAAAAGAATACATGTTTTTCCCAGAAGAAGACAGCTAAAATCAACTCAAGTAGCAAGAATTCAGTCTAAAAATAAAATTTCTGGGTAGAAGCAGATGACCTTGGACACTTATTTAGGCAGCACTGTCATCAAGAAAACAGGTATTTAAGCATGGTGTTATGATCATATGGTAAATTATATTGCTGGGAAAAAAGCTGGAATAGATTTGGTCTCTTTTCAGTAGAGACTTGATGGCATTATTAGTTTAGACCTTGGATTGCCTGGAGTGTCTGGGGTAGCCAGACTTTGCTTCTTTTAAGTGCTTGCCATCTTGGTCCCAAAAGCCTCTCCTCTTTTATTTTATGCAGTAATTTTCATTTTCATTAATGCTTTAGTAGGCTACTAGGAAGAAAACAAATGACTTTTAAAGGCACCCTAAAATTCACCTCAGAGATCTTTGTTAACAATATGGTCTGTCTAAGAAATAAGTATTTAGGGCAAGAAGAGTCTGAAGTAAAGCATGAGCTTTGCAGTGAGTAGATGAGCCCACCCAGTATCTCTCGCAGCCATTGTTGTATTGTTTAAACTCCAAATTGTGATCTGGTGAGCTTAAAAAAGGGAATCTCTTCTCTTTCCATATTNNNAAAAAAAAAAAAAGACTAAAGCATTTTTCATAGAAACTCTCTAAAAGGAAGTACTTCTTTAAGGCAGCTTTTGTATTTCAAAGTTAATGACAACTTACCCCTTGTGATTTAATTATCCCATTATCATCTGCCCCTATATAATATTCTTGGATGAATTGCTCTGTGATCTCTTCAGTGTATAGATTCCATTTTCTCCTCATGAACTTTTAATAAGAAAAGCTGTTGTAGAAATCATAAGAATTGTACTGCACCTACATAATAATTTTAATAAAATTACTTTCCAGATAAACTTTCTTTTACGTATACTTTATATCAAAGCTGGATGACTCAGTGGAAACTTGAGTGTGTTTTAGCTCAGGCTTTTAGAGATAAAAGATATTATGTTCCTGTGTTAGAATACACAATCCTTTATGCTACCAGTGTGGGAAGGTCTGCTGATTGATCACTTTGAAGACACAAATAAATCAGGTCCACACTAATAGGTTCTAAAGAAATACTCGCAACCTTTTTCTTCAAAATCCTCTTGAATCCTTTCAGTGCTACCCTTTTTCCTCTGGTATCCCTACACAGCTACTATATTAAATTGCTCAGAAGCCAATACACAGACAATGAAATTCACTTCTCTATATCAGAGATTATTTTTCCCAGGGACAATAATGCAGAAAAATTTAGACATGTTGGGGCACAGTACGAAGTTTTCAAGGATTCATTACGGTAAACCTGCAAACAAATAAATTATATTTTCCACTAGGATAGCAGCTTTTTGTAGACAACACCTAAACACATGCAAATGTGTCTCTGAGATCAGAGAATTAGAAAATAATTGAAGTTGAAAGACACCTCTGAAGGTCATGCAGTTCAACTCCTTGTTCAAAGCAGAGCCAGCCTCACAGCTAGGTCAGAATGTTCGTGTGGTTAAATACAGCAGCATGATCTCTGCAAGGAGAATTTAAGTAAATGAACTGGGACTCTGGTTAAGATTTCACTGAGGCTTTGCCGTAAACTATATGACCCACTTGGGGCCTGAATCCAGTACTCACTAAAGTCCACAGAAAAACTCCCATTGATACTGATGAGCTTTGGATAGGTCCTTTTGTGTCCTGACTCTATATTTGTGAAGTAAAAATGACAACAAACTACAGGATAATAATATTTTTCTATTGCTGTTGGGTACTGTGAGGATGAATTCCACAGACGTCTGCTGGCTACTTGAATGATGCTTCCTTTTACTCGCTTGTCTTCAAAGCCACACTTACATTTAGATTGATCTTTCTAAGGCAGCTATATGGTCCCATTACAGTGTATCTGAAGAGCTCACAGCCTTTAATGCTTTTATCCTCCCAGCGCCCCTCTGATGCAGGGCTGTTCTATTATCTATGCTTTACTGATAGAGAAGGGAGATAGTAAAGCTCAGACTGGTTCCAGTGGGAATAAAATGCCTGCTTACCTTTATATCTGCACATAAATGGCTTACCCAAGGTCATTCAAGTAGTCTGTGGCAGAGTGAGTGCCCCTATGTTTTGAATTCCAGGTGAGACTCCTCTGCCTTAAACAGAGGGTTTTTTTCCCAGAATTCAGTGCTGGGTGTAAGGCAGCCATTGGAAAAAATAGAGCCAGTTTGAAATGAAAGAAAAAAATATTAGAGTATAAGTACCGAAAAAACCTGTAATGGGGCTGGGGTGGGGGGAGTAGAAGCAGGGGAAACACTATTTTAAAAAAACTGGTCATTGTCTAAAAGTGTGCTTTTCAAAAGTTCCAGCTGTGCTAGAATTGCTTTCATAAGAAAGTCTGGTGAGGAAGAAGTTTCAAGCTTTTATGATGTCCTGCTGGAAGACCTGTTTGAGATCCCCCAGTCAGTGGAAAATTAATGGTGGAGTCAAGAAAGAAGGTGGTAAAATCATCTGATTAGGCAGCCAGGATCAGGCTGTTAGAGCAGACAAATGAGCAGTGGTGTGACAGGAAAGAAGAGAGACAGATTTTCAGAAGATTACAGCATGGGACATGTAGAACAGAGGGTTTCTCACATGGTTCTCTTTCAGTGGACACTTACATTTTTAATGAATGCCTTTAGGTGTGTAATCCCAGTGGCATCCAAAATAAACACTACAGGAAGTCTAGGTCTACTCCAAAGCATCACACACCTCTGGAAGTTTTTGCTCTGCTGAGGGCATGAGCAATGAGAAAGAACTTGGCAGATATTGGTTGAAGTCACCCGTATTCACCGGGTGAGCCATCATTAAATTAAACAATAGTCAACATTTTACCCATACAACAGTATAAATGATGAATTAACATATTTATGTAAGTTCTACATTCCCAAAATGACAATGTCCAACTGTCTTCTTTGTACAACAAAGCAATACTCTTAACACTGTAGCAGTAGGAATTTCTGGTTTGGTTTTGTTTTTTCCAGCATGGAATAGTGTGCAACCTGAATAAGTTTGGAGAAGATACAAAATTGTCAAGAGTGGTTGGTAGACCAGATGGCTGTGTCACCCGTCAGAGGGACATTGACAAGCTGGAGGAATGAGAAGAAAAGAACACTAGAGTTCAACAAAGAAAATGCAAAGATCTGCACTTGGGTTAGAAAGAACCCCATCCACCAGCACTGGCTGGGGCAGACCAGCTGGAAAGCAGCTTTGCCAAGAAAGACAGCTTCCCAGTGGGAGAAGAACATGAACTTACTGGAGGGAGTTCAGTGAAGGGCTGCAAAGATGATTTGGGGAGACCAGAGCATCTCTCCTATGAAGAGAGGGTTGACAGAGCTAGGACTGGTTATCCTGGAGGGAGAAGACTGAGGAAGGTCTGGGATTTTGTTGAAGACACAATGGCTCTACTCAGCATAGCTACAGCTGTGGGATAAAACCTGGAAAATTAAATCCTGCGAGAGAAGAAAAAGTTCATCAAAATTCACTTAGCATCTGAAGAAGAAACTGGAATTAGGATTAGGCTGGAATTAAAGTGGTTTGCTGGGATGCACTGTGTGATTTCCAGTACGGCAATAATATCTTTCACCACTTCGATGGCCAAGTTTATGGCTTTAGTGTCATTACAGAATAGGAACTATTGTTATTACTAAAACAAAATCCCAATAAACTTTGGGGCAAGAGAGAAATAAAAGAAGGAGAAAAGTCGGTGGTGTTCAGTGGAGCCGAATGCCTGACCTTTGGAGATACACCTGGGCTTTTTGGCTTTGCAATAACTTGCACTTGTGAAGTTAATCATATTTTTGTGACTAAATCTAGTTTCTCTCCATAATGCTGAGCTGCACCATGTCAGCTTGCTGGCTACATTTTTGAAGGTCTTTGTGCTACCTTCCATCTTTCTGGTTAGAAAATCCTTGCTTTATTGATTTGGTGTCTATAGCTGGAGCTCTAGGTAGAAGTCAGGATGAGTAATGTTCTTTTAGATTTTCAGCACTACAGCTGATCATTGACAAAATGAGAATTTTAGCTTAGCTCTGAACTGGGCTGGAAACTGTCAGATGCCCAAACCCGTCCACAAAGGCTTGGAAGATGGCTGCATTCTGGAAAAAACCATTACTAAAACTAATGGGATAATCGGGTCCTGCTGTTAATCTACTTAATAAAAAATGATGCAGAATGCACTATTGTCATTCTGCAGAGTTACACTACACAAGCAGACACTAGAGGATGTCTGTAGTTTCTGTCTAGCTGCCAGTCCCACAGGCCTCGTGTGTTAATAATGAAACATATAAAATTGCAATGGTGAGACAGATGTCAGGCTTGATATGGAGGTCCAATCTGAACAAAGGACTGAAATGTCTGTAAAGAAGGAAGCATTTAGAATCTTGCTGGGAAAGAACAAGACTCTTATATAAAGGAATATGACATACTTGACAATAAAAAGGAGGAGTTCTATTTTCCAAATTTCAGGCAGGGTTTTCCTGGTCTGGTAATGGCTTTGTAGTGTGGAGGAGTAAAGATCAAGAAGGTCCATGTACAGAACATGCAGAATTGTGGCCTAAGTGCTATATGCAATATTCCTTGCAGAATTCAAATGGAAAAAGACTGTCAGTGAAAAAAATGTAGAGAGGATGAAGAGTCATTGTGCTGCTCTTATCATTAGGAAACAGAAATGGCTGGAGAGGAGCAAGCTGCAGTCAGCAAAATGGTATCATTAGGCGAGGATGCTGCCCTGTGCAGCCACACAGGCTGTATGAATCACTTCGCTGGAGGGAGCTATGGGAGTACTTAATATTGCTATCGGTGCAAAAAGTAAAGCTGCCAAAGTTTTGCATTGATGAGATATATAAATAGGAGTACTGGAATGCTCAGGCCAACTCGTACAGCACAAGCATCCAAACAAACCCCCAATTCTATCAAAAACCCAACACACAGCACAGGCTAATTCCAGCACTATAACAACTCACGAATCAGGAATATTTTTAGTAGAACCTACCTGTGACCTTGCCCAAGGTGAGTGACTTAATGGCCTTAAAATCAATCTCAGAAAAGTTGTGTTTGAGTTTGAGAACTTGATCAACCTGGAAGAGGTCAATAAAATTACTTCAGTACAACAGCACACGGACACCCCTAGATCTCATTGTACTGCAACCTTCTGGGAACGTTCTCAGCTGCAAATCATTTAATTCTACCCCCAAGCGTGATTCAGTTTCTAAAGATAGCAAAGTGAATGTGCTTTGATTTTAGCATGAGAAACTGAAAGGTATACCAGAATAGTCATATAAAGGACTTTGAAGAAACTTCCCCTGCAGAAAAGCTTAAAATGTTTGACCCTGAAATCCCCCTGCTTCTCAAAATCCATGTCTAGTCACACCAGAATATACTCATAGGAGGCCACTCTAGAAATGTATTGTGAAGAATTAGTTCTGCACAGAAGAAAACCACAGAGCAGCAGACAATAGAAAACTGGTACTTGAGGAAAACCCTGGCTTTTAGCATAAACCTTCTTCTTAGACAATGAGGCCTACCCACCGCAGTTGTGTGATGTGTTATTTTACCACCCAGAATGGAACCTGTAGAGGAAAGAAAAATGCAGCGCTGCGTGTTTCTGTCTTCTTCTCATTCTATTCCTTAAGACACAACCTCCCTACAGACTCTGCCACCCTTCCCTGTTAAATGACTTTTGCCCAGATCTAGCTAACCTGTTTTACAATATGAACTGCTATAATTAGCCTTAGAAGAAAAGCAGAAGGAGCAGTAAGATGGTCCTCTTCTCCCTCCCTTGGAAAAACAGGTCATGCGGAGAAACAAGGCAGAGGAGGGGTTTTGTCTCTCATGAGGTTGTCACACTCAGCATGGCTTGCTTCTAGTTTCTAGGATGGGGCACTGCCATGTACATGGTGACTGCACCCTGTATTCCTTCAGCTGTTCCTTTTCTGTGAGAGGATAAGGCAGCTGGGGTCACAATCTCCCTTGGGAAACATACCCTAACTGAAATTAAATTCCTCAGCTTTTTTCTCCCTTTTGCAGCTTTTTCATGATCCATACCATGTGTTTCAATGGAGACTACAGATCACACAGACATTCCTAAGCCCCAGAACCATTCCAGTGGTCCAGACGAATTTCTGGCCAAAGGTGTTTCCTAATTCACAGATTGTCAGAAGCAAGGGAAGGACCCCTCAATGGAAAACACCACTGATGGGCCTATCTAGACCCTTAAATAGGGTCTAGATGGAGCTTTGCTCAAAGGGCTGTTCTGCTGCTGGATCAGTGTGAAAGCTTTGCCTCCTGCCGGTGATCAGGCACTGAAATCAGGAGTCTGATTCCCAGGATTCATAGAATCATCCAATGGCCTGGGTTGGAAAAGACCTTAAAGATCATCTCGTTCCAACTCTCTTGCTGTGGACAGGGACACCTCCCACTAGACCAAGCTGTTTGGAGCCCCGTCCAACTTGACCTTGAACACTTCCAGAGATGGGAATCCACAACTTCTCTGGGCAACTTGTGCCAGTGTTTGTAGCCTGAAGTATAATTTAGAACTCAGCATAAGCCATGGCATACCTGGATAATGAGCTCTCTGCCTTCCCTGTTAATCTTCACATGGTGCAGCTCTCGGTTGGCAAAATTTCCAGAGTCAATGGTGAAGATGAGGAGCCCATCCTTACTCAGCTTGTATCGGACCTGTAAACTTCCTTAAAAGCAGAGCAAAATTGTATGTACACAACCCGTGTCAGTAACGCGATATCATTCAATAACTTTACAAAATAACTCATTTTCTTTTTATTGCAATGGAGTATCAAGGTTAATAAGTCAAGAAGGAGGTTGAAAGAGTTCAAACTGTAATGAAAAGTGTGAAGAAAATAATGCACTGGAGGAGCTTTCCTTCCTACTGGGTTAACAAACTGCTATGGAGACACATAACTTAATGAGTAACTAAGTGTACCAAAGGTGAGTGTGTCTGTCTGCAGGTCAGACATTGAGCTCTGCCAGAAGCTGATCCACATTATCCTGTGAGGGATCACTTCCAGCAGAGGGCATGCACTGCTCTATTAAACTAATAATGCTGGGTTTTATCATTCCTTTTCATCCAGATGTAACAGACAACACAGAAGACAGTGACAACTGGGAGACTTAATTTCAAACAGTTAAAGGCCCATACTTGCATTATCATTTATATGTAATAAAGAAGCATTTTTACTTTTACTTCTAACATATTTGAAGGAATTACTGTAATTCATATAAAAATGAATGCCAAACATCTCATTCAATCTTGCTATCAGAAAAAGCATTGTGACTTCTGATAAATAACAGTACCATAACAAATCAAAATGCACAAGAAAACAAGGAATCCAGTATGAATTTTAATCCTTCAATAAATCACTCCAGGGAATGAATATATTTATATATATATATATATATATATACACACACATATATATATACACACATGGAGCTACATATGGCATAATCTAAAAAGAAAAGAAAAAAGAATGCATTCTGGTAAAATCCTTTCAATCATACTTTTCTGAGAATTAAGTAGCAGAGAGAAAAAAAAATCTGAAATTTTTGAACTCTTTTTATGCATCAGCAACCAAAATACATGGAACTGTAGCACCATAGAAAGCTTTTCTGGTGCTATTTTTTACTGTCTCCAAAGGGAAAATAAATGCTGACAGCACCTCAACCCTGAGAAAGGGTCCTGCATTTTTCCCTGTTCTGAAAACCATCAGGAATTTTTCTACACACCTCACAGTGAAGTTGATAGTCCTTCAAGACAGGACCCCTAGTCCAGTTAAGATCATTCCCCCTCGTTTTCTCTTTCCAGGATGTTTTGCTCCTAAGAGCTGTACTTTTAAAAAAGTATTACAAAATTCAGTATATCCCAGATGAGCGCTGACACTCTCTGGGATTTGTAGGATAGAAAAAAAGCTTCCAAAATCAAGAGGGAAAATGAGAATGACTACTAGCATGAAGGCTTTTAAGCTGATTGAGAGGTCTGCTGGATCAGGAGAAATTTTAAAGTGAAAATAAAAAAAAGGGGATAAAAGGCATTTACATTCTCACACATAGTCATGGACTTTAAAGGGGAATTTGTGAAGAGATCAAGGTCAGTAAAAACTGCTAAATTATTCAGTGTGACATTATAGTTCCCAATTCAGCTGCCCCAAATCATACTGCAACGCCCCCAGCCCTCATTGCACAGTGAGGGCAAGGAGGTGCTGTCTGTCACCATGAACGTCACTCTCAAAGGTCCAAACCTAAATCACAATCACATTATCTGGTACTGAATGAAAGATGCATCAACAGGGATTAACAGTGTAAACATCTTATAAACACTTCACAAATACATGAAAAAAGAAGCCCAAGTGCAAGCAAGTTCTTCAGATTTGCTCTGGGCAGTGGGAGAGCTGACAAAAAGTGGAAAGGTTGACTGATCCTGAACACCACAGCCAAGGTGACCACACAGAATGAGCTGGACCTAAAATAGGATAGTCTAACAGACTGGTCCAAACTAAAAATCATGTCTCAGCAGAAGCACTTTATAGGCAGCCTCTTACCTGGAGCCTTTGATAGGGATGTAAAGCAAAAAATGGAACAGGGCCTAGGTGTTGTCTGTGACCTTAGTTTGTAAATGTGAAAAAAACTTCTCTGTTCTTTTTGAATGCTATGAACACAAATATATATATAAAATATAATTGGTACTACTGCATGCAGGTGATCAACAACAGCAACCAGCACATCGGTGTTCAAAGGGAGCCAGCATGACATGCAGTCTGCCCAGGCTCTCAGCTGCTGCAAACGGGGATTTACCCACTGACTTTGTCAGGGAAGCACTGATTTTAAACCAGAAACCATCTGTTCCATTTGTTGGGAGACAATGGAGGAGGGTCTTGGCATCCATTAAGAACAGATCTTACTTTCTATAGTGGTGCAATTTCACCTTAAATCATGCAAAGAGATTGGTGAATGGCATTTTATTTTGTCAAATTGCTTTGAGTTCCAGTGGCAACTTTTTTTATGGACAGCTGCTCTTCAAAACTATTGAATTCAAGCTGGCATTTTGCCCAGGGCCAAATTTGCATTAATATAAACCAGAAGTACATGGGCTCATCTCTCGAGGTGTTTTTGAATTTTCACCATTGTAGGTGAGAGCTGATTTTCCCTTACATTAAATACCAAAACTTCTGTGTTCAGATTACGGAATAATTTTCTTGGCAGATTAAATTGCCATTTTATTACTTGACAAGCAAAGTAAATGGATTGTTAATTAGGATTATTATTAAGAATTTTATTTTGTCCTCTAAATTTTGATTATCTGGTCCACTGACTTTCTCCATCACATCCGCCCAGTGTCAGTAACTGCAAATGGAAATCAGTGCATAAACCAGCTCTATTCTCCCTATTCTCTACTTTGCGTCATTTTTGCCTCACAATAGGGGTTCACACTAATCATGAGCAGTGCAATTTCTGTCAGTCTTGTTGTACTTATGCCTGTCATCATCTTTTCAGCTCTCCCTGTCTGAGCATGCACACCTGGAGTGTCATAATGCTCAAGCAATGCGCAGCCAGTTGTGTTCCTTCTCTAATGTATGTCGAATTGCTGGATGCAAATGCTATTAAGTCAATAAATGAGGAAGGGAAAGGAAAAGAAAGATATCTTTCTTTTGACCTTGGGCTGGAAAATTTTACTGGGCACATTACCCCAGTAGTATTAGGTAAGAGTAGATTCACACATGATTATTGTAGTTATCCATCCCCTTCAGCTTTGAATTCTGTGTCTAGAACAGCCTGAGAGGGGAGCAAGCTTAGCTTAGCCACAGAGTTACTGTGCACAGCATGGCCTCTTTTCAGCACTTCCTGAAGAAATGATTCCGTGTGGGCTGCTGGGATGAGGCCACTGACAGTGTCCAAGCTGGCTTGCTGCACACTGCGGTGGTCTTCACTCTGCAACCTACAAGAGTAAAATCCACAGTTGCAGGGCTGAATGACATCTCTCTGATGATATCAAACAGCTAAGAGCCATTTTGACAGGATTCCTGGGGGTTCCCTTATGCAGAGGGAAGTCCTGGGAAACAGAGACCAAAGGGCTGTATTTATGCCATCCCATGCTGGTGTCTAAGTCTGAAGTGGCTTTTCTGAAACAAAACACTCCCAGGACACTCTTCCGATGATGATGGAGGCCAGAGCTAGTACTTGCTGATCAGTGTCAGCATAACCAACCTCCAGGCACCTACAGGAATAGCATGGGGCCTTCAAACTGCTGCTTTTATCTGATGATAAGCTGCTGTAGCAGCTCTTAAGTCTAGTGGTAATAAGGATATAAAACTGGTTAGAGATTTCAAAGTGTTCAGCCTGAAGAACAAAAACATATTCCCAGACTGCACAGTGTGAAGAAATACCTTGGTCATGGTGTTACATATTCTATGTCCCAAACCTGAGAGAGCGGCCTTTCTTTTGTCTGTGTCTATAGCAGTGCCTGAGTGGAATGTCAGGAATACTTTACATTCATTCTGGACTGCCAAAGCTTGAGTTGAAAATCAAATAGTAATTTTTAAATCATCACCTAGAAAAGGGAAAATGTTACACAGAGTGTTTTAGCTCAGGAAAAGACTCCTTTTTTTGAAAGACCTCACCCAGAGCTTGGTATTTGGCAAAAAGATTAAAGCATCTTTGCAGAAAAGAGAAATGGATACCAGGAATTTGGTCTGTAAATCCATCATTCTTAAGTAAAATTCTTGTCACACATGTCACCAGGACCACAGGTCTTGTGTCATTTAATCTTGAAGGACCAAACAGCAAGGAAGGGAATGGCATCCATTGGAGTCTGAGACTTCTCTGCAGGACCTTTATTTACGGAAACTGGTTTTAAACGAGCCCAAATTGAACTAAACAACTCTTGCCAACTTCAACAGCACTTTTTAATGACTTAAACTGGCTGGAGCAGCTGGTAAGACATCTTGCTCCGCTCAGAGAAGCTGAGGTTAATTCAGGGAGCACACATGGGTGGCACATGTAAAACATACAAATTTATCACCATCGTGTAACATCATTTACACATTTAAACCAGGGCAGCTGAAACTCTGATTTGGGGAAAATGTGTTAGTATGAAATAGTGAAACACTGCATTAGATACAAGGGCATTGGACTATCCCTGCATGTCTTGTTGTCTCAGTCACCCAGAAGAAAGTATTTAGGATCAACAGAACTTCTTACAGCTGTCTCAAACTGGCAGCCACCCTTGTTGGACTGCTAGACTTTAACTACACCACCACATGCACTCTCCAGACTCACCCAAGCTACAACTGAAAGAGAAAATAATTAAGGAAAGCACAAATTAAACAAAGAGTGGAATGTATTAGTGTTGTGTATAGATGTTGCTATTATGAAAAAAAATAAATTAAAAAAATTAAAGTATTTAGCTCAAAAGCCATTTGCAGCTCATAAGGTGTAAATGTTTGCTCACTCCTGACTGCAGAACAGCACATGACACTTTTCCATCTTCTCTACCACAAAATATATCTCTGGGAACTTGCACAGCTTCAGTGTGGCAGTGTCCCTCTTCATAGCCTAGATATTTAAAAATGAACCACCGTTTTCTCAGTTAGGAGCAGCTGGCTTAGAAACATTTTCCTTAATTAGCAGCTTCTCCCCAGGGATATTTACTCAGTAAATTTACTCTCCACTGGAAGTGCTGCTGGTGATTTTAAGAACAGAGCCCATCTCTTCAGTGTCCAGTGACGTTTAACTAAGAAAGTAGTTGCACTTTTTTAGGGAGTGACTCTTGCTATTTGTTTTGCCTGGAAAAAATGAAGAAGAAAAACTGTTGGACATGTTTGCTGCTATCACTACTCAGCTATTGCACTTGCTTACACAATACTGTGTCAGAGGGTTTAAAAGAAAAATACACCACTCAATTTTTTGCAGTCTCCTTCGGTAATAAAAAAAAATAGGAGGTTATTTGAATGCCTCTCACTCAATGCTTTAGACATTGAAGACTTAAGGATCATATTCAGGCCATCCTACATTAAAAAAAAATAAAAAGCAAAAGAACACTTTCTTTTCGCACTGCATTTCTTCAACTTGGAAAAAACCACACGCACCAAAAGAAGCCTATCTGGAGGCCCATGACCTTGGTTCACTTCACAGTCCTGCTAGACAGCTGGACCCAGATTGAGATTGTCACTTAGACTTCAATAAATGTAGCTGGTTCCCTTGCGTGACTGAGAAATGTGTTTAACCTTCACAGACATCTCATTCCCACCAGCCGCCAGTTGGCTGAACACAGACTGACCAGCAATTAACAAGGAATGGGCAGATGCTTCTTGCTCCAAAGGTAGAAAATATAGCAAAATCTAAAAAATTACCCAGAGCATCACAGTCAGAGCTCATCCTGCACATACTGAGTGGCCCAAACACAGAGCTTATTCCAGTGATTTTAAGAGGAACACTTATCTGAACAAAGCAGCTCACGAACACGGTGATGTGGCTGGGTCTAAAATGGGAATGGGGCTAACCCATGGATGTGGGAAAATACCAAACACTGTCTCTCCAGTTCAGCTCATGGGTAAGCATACACAGTGGTCCTTTTATGTACCTTGGAGGACAGAGCACTGCCACAATTTGGGATCTACCAGCTTGATGGCTGCTGACAAATTGTCTTCCTTCTTTATTATGCCAGTTTATCCATTGGTAAAACATATGAAATGTTCATCCACTGGAAAATGACAAGAAACCTCTGAGGAAGGAGCAATGTAAAAAACCCACTATTAGTCACTATCATTACCTCTACACTCTTAGGTATTTCTTTTAGGTGAAGGAAGTGTTTACTGTTTCTTTTACAAAGTGATGCAACATTAACTATCTTTTTTCCCTGAAGGTGATTGAATATAAAGATGAAGGAGAGAACTGAGGGTTTCAGCTGCAGTTAAATCTCCCTGAAAGCACCCATTTTCTGATGGTGAGATTTGTTCTCTGGTAAATTTTAAATACCTTTTCTACATATTAGAATACCTTAACCTTTTCTACAGATCCTTTGAAATTTTAAAACACTTTCACTTTAAGACCTTTCATTAACAAAGGCTATCACAGAATTGTGGAATGGTTCATGTTGGAAAGGACCCTAAAGATCATCTAGTTCCAGCTTCCCTGCCATGGAGATGGACATGGGAAGGGACACCCTTCATTAGACCAGGTTGCTCAAAGTCCTATCTGACATGGTCTTGAATACTTCCAGAGATGGGTATCCAAAACTTCTCTGGGCAACCCATTCCACTGCCTCAGCACCCTTATAGTGAATTTCTTTCTAACATCAAATCTAAACATACCCTCTTTCAGTTTGAAGCCATTCCCCCTTGCCCCATCACTCCATACCCACATTACACGTCCCTCTCCAGCTTTGCTGTAGCCCCCCTCTAAGTACAGGAATGGTTCTAATTCTCCTCAGAGCCTTCTCTTCCCAGGCTGAACCCCAACTCTCCCAGCCTGTCCTCACAGGTAGGGTGCTTCAGCCATCTGATAATTTTTGTATCCCTCCTCTGGACTTGCTTCAACAGGTCCACATCCTTCTTATGCTGGGACCCCAGAGCTGTTCGAGTGCTCCACGTGGGATCTCACTGCAGTGGAGTAGAGGGGAAGAATCATCTCCCTCGACCTGCTGGCCATGCTGCTTTGGATGCAGCCCAGGGTACAGCTGGCTTTCTAGCTTGTGAGATCACATTGCCAGGTCATGTTGAGCTTCTCATTAACCAAAGCTCTAAAGTTTTTTCCTCAGGGCTGGTCTCAATCCATTCTACATCCAGCCTATATATGTGCTTGGGATTGCCTACAATCACATTCAGGACCTTGCACTTAACCTTGTTGAACTTCATGATGTGAAGCCTCTGTGTGATACTATTGGACCCCTCAAATCTCCCTTTCTGTCTTTAAACACACACTGGATGCTGACAGTCTCACACTGTCAGACATTCAGTAGGCCTTATGGTTTACTCATCTTTGTATGAAGAAGAATCTTGCCAGGCTTCCATCTCTGTCTGTACTTGTCACTTAAGACCAGCAGAGCAGCCAGGCTGGCAGGAAGAGTTTTTATTCTTCACCCAGTGAATGAAATATAAAGTATCATCCTATGAATTTTATTCCAAAAGTTCAACCTGGCTTTGCAAATTATGGAACATCATTAATGCTGTGTGAACAGCTCTTGGTATAAAAGACTGAGATCTATTCTTGTGATACCTTGAGAAAGTCATACCAGACTTCCCTCACCAAGATTCTGGCTCACAGTTTCCATTTTTCCTAGTATCTTTTAACCATTCTTCTTTCCATTTCAGCAGTACAGATGCCTGTTCAAGCAAGGATTTGTTTCATGCCGACTTAACAAACAGCCATTATGTTCAGCAACGAGAACACAGAAAAAGATGGTATGAACAGGAAAAAAAGAAGCAATTTGAGCACCACATGATGCCTGAGCAGGAGAGCAAGCAATAATCTTTTAGACAAAACTAGTGAAAAGTAATCATATGCTTCTTCTAAAACCTCCTTTTCATTCTTAACTCATAATAAAGGCAGTATAGAACTCTGTGGATTAATGGCTTTCTGAAGTTAATGATGCTTGTTTGTGTTGAGCTCTAGAGAAACTGCCTGGCTGGTCACAAATCTCTGGGAAATGTTCTGCTCCTCTGGCCAGCAAGCCCATCTATGGATTGCCTGTTTCATGGGTTATGCCAGTCTCTGTGAATGGAGAAGTTGGATCCTTTAGTCAGTGACCTCCTGATCATAGCAACCTGTCAAGGGAGATATTTGAGTTTAGAACTGGTTGCAACCACTGGCATACAAAGAACTGACTCATGTTCTTAAGTCATCTAATGGGGGAAATTAGAGGAAGAATGAATAAATTACCTGGTAAAAATCCTTTTGCAAGAACCATATATTGGTAGCATTGTAATGACTTTTCCCTAGTAAAATACATGCTTATACATATAAACTTTCAGTAATTTACCTTCAAATACACACTTCTGTGATTTTTCAAAGAACTGTGGAATGGCTAAGGTTGTAAGGGATCTCTGGAGGATATGCTGTCCATCCCTGTCCCACTAAAGGGACCCTTCAAGTCAGTCGCCCAGGGCCATGTCCAGATAGCTTCTGAATACCTCCAAGGATAGAGACTCCACAATTCTCTAGGCAAGATGTGCCAGTGCTCAGTTACCCTCACACTAAAAAGAGTTTTGTCTTTCTCATATTCAGATGAAATCTCATGTGTTTTGGTTTGTGGTCACTGCCTTTTGAGTGCCTTGCAATGACATCTTCCAGTTCTCTCTTGCGCTTTTGGGTGCATCCTACCAGGGCCTATGGATTTGTGCCCCGTTTGCTTGGTGCCCATTCCCTGATCTGATCCTCTTTCACCAAGTGTACTTCTACCTTGCTCCAGACCTTCCCCCCTGAAATTCCTGAAGGCCAGTCTCACTTGTAAATACAAAGACGTAAACACCTGATTTCACTAAGAAAGGCAAGAAGGAAGAAGTCACCTTTTCATGATGCAGACAGGATAACTGATATGCTATGGGAGAAATTAACATGTTAATAGGGATACCACATCCTAGATAGAGGAGGAGATTTTCTTGGACCTGGACACAGTCTTCCAAGTATTGGGCTCTCTGTTGTGTACAAACAGCTACACTGCTCCAAGGCAGCACTTAAACCAATGGTTCTGCTGGACTACAGTGCTTACTACACATCTCAATCTGTCCACAACACAGATAATCTTAAGTTAAAAATAACTGAAGAATGACTATCAATCTTCAAGGCTAAAGCTTTCAATAAAAGGACTTCTGAAATACCTTCTTTCAGAATTACTGAAGAACATATATATATATACCTGCAGCATCTATTCAAAACAGGACCCTCTGTCCTTCCTCTCATTCCTTTCAGGACAGTTCCAGAGAAATCCAACAATAAAAATGACTTCTCAGCTGCAAAATGTGAGCTAAGAACTCAAGTCTTCTAGGAGATAAACACCTCCTATAAGCAAATGGGAACACAGGTCTCCTTCCCAGCTGATTATCTGCAGGCAGTGGTCTGGAGTTTTATGCCAGACAGCAATAAGTTCAAAGTCAGTCTGTATATAGCCAGAGCACAGATCAATTATTAATGGCCTGTTCAACCCTTCCTGCTCCACATAATCCAATTACAGTTCCCTTGTTTTCCCTTATGAGTCTTCAGAACATCTCCTGACCCTCCAGTATGGCAAAATAATCTTCATGAGTACAAACATGTCCATGAATTCAGCTAATGAGACAGATCTTTCGGTTCTCTCCTTTTGGAAAGCAGAGATAGAGATCTGCCAGAGTCCTTGGCTGAATATTGTGGCAGCTTCTTCTTTCAAGTTAGTTTTGCACATTTAGAAATTTAAAGTGCCATATGCTAACAAAAACACAAAATAAAATTGGGTTTGGGTGCCAAGTCCACCTCTTTCCTCAAAGACTTCTTATTGCTGGATTTGAAGTGAAAACTCTAATCAGCATTCCTATTTTCTGTGAAGTGTGCTTACAGCAGGGGAATATCTAGGAGACCAGTGTGATTTCTAACCACAGAAATGTCTCTCTTTAGATAAATAACCTGATAGATCTCCTGCCACCCCAGCCCTGCCTACTCATGGTACCAAAGCCAGCTTCCCATTTAAGGCAACTGGGGAAAATTTCTTTTACATTCATCATTACTGATCAAACTGTCTCTGGCCCCTCACTCAGTGAACAACATAAGATTTCAGGGGCCAACTGCAACAATTATTTGACATTATATTTAGAAGACATATATCCTATCTGCCACATAATTTGAACCAGAGCTAGAGTGGGAACAATCCTCAGTCACTCACAGCTGCTTGTCTCCTCCACAAAGCTGTCTCCCATGCTTCCCAACATGCCGGTCTTTCCTGCTCCTGATCTGTTAAAAGCAACTATACCTGAACCTTGTCACCATTTCTCACTTCAGCCACATAAACTGTGCAGATTGTCCAATTCCTGCTGCAAGTCTGTAAGGCACAAGGTGTTCTCAAAAGGGAAGACAACTGCACGAGCAATAGTGTAGTTGAGAGGTTCTTTCTGCAGCAATTAGTTAATGTCCCAAAACCAAGACCCACAAGGGAGTAAGGAAAAAGAACCAGAAGAATCTGCCCCCAAATCCACCCAAGTCTTATTTCCCTTGTTTTAGTCTTGACCTATTAAACTTTGGAGTGTACAGTGTAAACAGGTTCAAAATATTCCTTGCCTCAAAGACTGAACTGGATTTTTTGCGTCTCTTTTCCACTGAGTAAGAAAAGCTTTGGTTGTTGGAGATGCAGCTCAACGGACTTGAAGGCAAAAACAATAAGGAGAATTTACTTTCAATAGAAAGGCTGTTTCTGATTTAGAGACAGGAGGAGATTACAGGAGATTATGAATTTATAAGAAAAAATGAATCAGTAGCTTCTCACTGACAGTATTTGCTTATTTTTTTTAGAGTGTTAACTCAGCTTACCTCTGTTACACATTTTGATTTCTTTTCCTATTCACTTCAAATGTCAGCTGATTTCAAGACTTTATAAGTCAGGGAAGTGGAGCTGATACAAGTCCTGCTACTGTATGCTGAGTATCAGAGACCTAAGAATTACTCAAGCTGTTTTTATTTGTACTGCTGTTTTTAACTGTGCCTTTGTGTTTAATCTTTCCTATTCAAAATCAGAGTCTTGCTTTCCAAAAGAAATGGAGAACACATCTCAATGGGATGGCAATAGATGTTGGAAAAGTGGAAAAAGAAAAAAAGGACTCAAAATGTTTAATTTCTTATGAGATTAGATAATAAACACAAGATAATTTTTCAATCACTCTAGCATAGTTTGAGATTCTATCTCTCTTCTTTGATGCTAGCTATCCGATTTTTTTCTAGATTAGGAATCATATTGTTTCCATGGAGAAAACCAACAAAACTGAGAATCAAAGACTTGTGAAAACATTTTCTAGACAATATATTTCATCATATTCATATCACATTTGATTATTTGCAGGGGAGTAGGAAATATGAAGAAAGGAGAAGAAAAGTTTATTTCAACATTCTTTTAACATTTTTCTCTCCCATTATTTATTATCTTCAGGGAGCAAGGCAAAGATAATATTACAAAGGTACTGGTAACTGTGAAATCGTGTAATTGGAAAAATGTACAGTGAAGAGCAAGCCTGGGAAAGAAAAAAATACTCTTTTCTTGGTAGTATCTTCCCATGATGTGGATAATTTCTGTGGATTGACACCCTGAGAAGACTAATTAGAGATGTTTGCCCATTTTCTGTAGCTTAGTAACAGGCACTATAATTTAATATTTATACAGAAAGAGATATTAAAAATGCCAATCATTACAGTACTGCTAATCTCTTGGATGTGGGACCAATGGGGCCACATGAGCTTTACATACATACCCATCTATATTCGTGTGTATGTATATATATACACACACACCCATCTGTGTACAATACATACACATATCTGTGTAGCTGTAATTTAAAAACCTATGAAAGATTGGAGAGGAAAGCAAGATGCTCTTATATGCATACAATTTTCAAATCACATGTATGATTTCAAGGCATCAGTATTAACTAAAGGAGGAAAGAATCCCTAAGTCACCTTTAAAAACACCAGCTTTTGAAAACTTACCTGTAAACTGACAGGACATGAGCCCACTGATCAGAGGTAAGAACAACCTCTGTGGTATGGATACGTTCTATAGGTGGGAACTGCTTCTAGAAGTGTTATATATATATAAATTTACTGAAATCAACTGATTTTAGGAAATATTTCACACCTGACTGAATTAGACCATAGCTGCCTATGTTCTTTCATATAAGCCCTTTTAGTGTACTCTAACCATGAATAATCCTTGCAAACAATTTCACTTCTCTAATATCAAATATTTAATATGAGAAGTCAGAAGTAGGAAAAACATTCTTCTCACCATCACTTTTATTAACTAATCATTTGCCTAGTTATTTTGTGGATAATAGAGTAATAACTGAATACACGAGTAGAAGCTTCAAAAATAGTTACAGAAGGTGAAGTATTAAATTATACACACACTGTTTCAATACAGTTTTTTAAAAAGCGGAAGGGGACTTGGGATTATGGTAAAGAGTATTACTGCTCACCTCCTAAGTGAGAATGCCCATTCCCATTTCTCCAGCAGCCTAACCTTTATTTAACCAATCAGTTATCCAGCAGGGACCTGCTTATGTCCTACTATACCCTGTCAGACTCAGCAAGATTCCTTGAAAGTGAGCCAATAAGAGAGAAGGAATCACACGCACTTTTAATGCTACAAAGGACATTGATATTCATAGTCCAGTAACTTTATGGCAAGCATAAACCTCTTGGAGGAAGAAAGAGGAACATATCTGAACATTATTTTCATTGGAATAATTTCAATTCCAACAAGACTAAAAAGTAAAATGACATGAAATTTAACAAATTATTCCATTTGAGACAAAAGGCAGAGAATATACATGACTGAAATTACTGTATTGAAAAAATGTCACAGAAGCATGCACTGAGTAATCCTGAAGGAGACTTTCAGGAGTTAACAAAGGTCAGCTAGTTATCTTAATCATTCTTTGCATATCGTGCTACACTTTATAGTCCACAATTTTGAAGCCTGACATCTCACCAACCCTCTAAACAACTGTTACCACCCTATTACAAGTGAATAAAAAGAGGTGCAGATCTGAGAAAAGCAACATTGTTTATACTGCCTGACCCTGCTGAGACCTGCTCCACCTAATTTCCACATGTACTGAGAGTGCCTGCCTCCACCTAAGCCAAAGCTGAAATCTGCAGATGCTGCAGCTGACAAAATGAAAGGTCATTTTCATTTTCACGAGTTCTGCTCCTGCTGAGCTGCGACAAGAAATCCCGATGTCTTGATCCCAACCCCTTCCCCAAGCACTATTAGAGACCCCCTTCTAGAGCTTCACAATTATAGCTTGCTTATAGTGTATTCCATCAATAAAAGTCAATTGACTCATGTTTCTAAGGTCATTTTAGACTACTGTGGCAGCAATAAAGGTGATTTAAATGGATACTACATTGTTATTAACTTTAGGGTTATTTCCAATTGCCTGAGTGGCATCAAGAGACCTGAGTGTAACTGAGAAGCAGATTCCAAGGTTTTACCTCAGCAGGGGCTAACCTCCATCACCCTGGAGCTACACACTAGAATATTCATACATCTGAAAATCATAAACACTTGTCTACAGGAGCAAATTAGAGATGGAAATCTGGGAGTGGACAGGAGAGGGTTAGGGTCACCTCAGTAGTCCCACCTCCCTGCTGCAGCTTCGCTTGGAGTAGATTGGTTCAGGCAGTCACTGTTGCAGTTGTCCCTCCCAGGGTTTAGGGTTCTCATCCCATGCCAGCCTCAATGCTATCCACATGACATAACCAAGAGATAAACCACTGCAAACTCCATATCAAGAATAAAACCTTTTTAAAAAATTATTTTAATCTCCTATGGCTTCATTTGACAGTACTTGAAAGCTTAGTTATTTTGGAATTTTCAAGGCTTCAGAGTGGTCTGGGCAATTTGGTCAAATCTACATATTCAACCACATGACATTAACTTTCTATTGTTCTGCCAGAGGCTACTGACTCACCAACATGCTTACTCATCACTTCCAGTGCTCCAGTGCCTGATAACTCTTGAAAAATTCAACTTTCTCCATTTGTCTAGGATGATGTTTGTCTGGAGTGAGTTTTCTGGAAGCACTGCAGGGACTGAGGAGCCAGAGTTTTACTGAGAAGACAAAGGGTCTATGCCCCTAAAATCTTAACAGATTTTCAAAAACTACCCACATCAAGTATCTTTAAACAGGAATTGATTTAAACTTCATGTTTTGGTCGGTAAACCCAGGAAACTTTGACATATTCAAGCTTTAATAGTCACATATACTAGTCCAATGCCATTGAAACAATCCAGTGAGGAGCAGTACATGTGCCAAGACAGAATGCAAAAGATAGAATTACAAATATATTTGTGCACCAAGTGCTCTTGTACATACATGGTATTTCTCATTCCCTTATCTTGGTGGCCTAATGGATCTCAGTGTGGAATAAATAGCAAGGAATTACTATTGTACAGTCTTGCCAAATGGAAGTCAAAGCACATTTTAAGCCCCAACAACATGATTACTCAAAGACTGAATAGGCAAGTGTAGCACTGAATGCCAAATAAAGGGACATAAACAAGAGTGATGGCCGTTTTCACGAACGGAACACCATGAAGTTGATAAAGGTGCAGACACAGAAATGAACTTAAATCAGTGCAGAATTCTATACTATTCTCCCACAAAAAAGCCCCACAAAGAAACAAAAAAAAAACCCCAAAAATCTTCAGAGTTACACTGGTCTCCCTTTGGTAGCAAATCAAAACTACTTACCATTCTTGGAGAGAATCACAGCCAAATATTCATGAAAGTAGGTGTTGATGTAAAGCAGAAGGCTTGGAGTGTGTGCTGTGAGAAAGCTGAATGCAATATTCTCCTTGGACATGACAGCATCCACGTAAATGGCAGAGCTTGAGGTGCTTGCATTCTTTGTGACAGGATAAGGTTCTTGGAAAGTATAGGTAACAGAAGTGCCAGCTTCAAATAATGCAGAAACCTCTGAAAGAATATATATACCAAAGGAATTACTTCAGCTATTGTATTTTCAGATCTCCCAGGCAGGGATGGACAAGAACTGACTGCTTCAGAAGGAGAACACTGCAAAACACCCCTGATCCAGCAGACATCATCCTTCCTTCATTTGTGTAAGCAGTGTGTCCTTCCTTACAGATTGTTTGTCTGGCACAGGGAAAAACAGTGTATGAAGACATAAATTCAACTATTTTAGTGATGGAATCAGAACTCCATGAGATGGAACAGCCCAAATGTCTGTCAGACAAATAAATGCTGTGTTCATCATCTTCTGACAGTGACATGTATGGCAATATTCTCTGTCTTGCCCCTACAATAGATTTGTTCTTTCCAGTCTCCTTTTTAAAGATATTAATTATTAAAGTAACACATTGACCAAAGACAGCCAGTAAGGGAAGCTTGCTGGGGAACTTTGGGAGCATCAAATGAAGAGAAACATCTACCTGTGCATCCTCAGATCCTGAGAACTCATGCTTTTGTTTTCATTAAACACAACATAGTCTGACCATGAACGACACAGGGTAACAGCAGGGTTTTCTTCATTGAAGTCAGGATGGTGACTCTCCAGTAAAGCAGCTTCACCTTTACAGCAGCATCTCCTAATGGGACACTACGTGGGTATTTGAGATGCCTGTTGCAACGCCTTTGCCAAACCCTCAGCTTGAGTAAGTGAGCACAGTTCCACTGACTGCAGTACAGCTGTTCTGCTTCGGGCCAGGATGAGGTTAACTTTTGCAGTAGCCAGGGTGGGGCATGGCTGGGACCTGGAGTTTATTCTATACCACCCCACATCATTTTCAGGGGATGGGGGAAGGGCTCTCTTCCAGGTCAGCCTAGCGTGGTGGTGGAGAGAGGTGTGAATCGTTTGCCTCTTTCTTGTACCCTCTGCTGTTGCTGTTACTGTTGGGGTTTTTTTTTTTAATCTCATCACTATTTCCAGTAAATTGTTCTTATCTCAATTTGAGATCTTTACCTTTTGTGCAGTAAAGGAGAGAGGAGAGTGAGTGAGCTCACTCCATGGTTTCAGTGGAAACACTAAATTGGGGAATACCATTCCTAAACCATGACAACAGCTAAGCCAATTTACACCAGCAGATGATGCAGCCCACTTAGCAAACCTGTTGCATTTTTGAGGTGGGGGGCAGCCATGGAAATTAAAAATTCACACTGCACCTTGCTGCTACTGAGCAGTGATTTTGTTAGTCCGAAAAACACGCTCTCTAAATTAGATGTTCCTTATTTGCCCTGCTTTTTTCTGGTGTTGACAGCATCTCCTATAAGCTACCAGAAAGGTTCAGTGAGGACACATTCACCAAGGACTGAGCCATGCAAATCAGTTTTCTCCTGAATGCTTCATGCTTGCTTAAAAAATTTCTTAACGTTTGGATGGGTTGTCACAGGAATGGCAAAAAAACCATAAAAAGACTACCTCTTTTTGTCACATCAATGTTCTAAAACTTTGTAAAGAAAAGCTCTTAAGGATTTGTTAAGGTGAACAAAATAAGAGGAAGTTTAAAGAACAAGAAAAACTAAACATTCAGACACAGGCAAACAAAATTTCAGCCCTATTTCCTAATGTCTGGGGATAGTTATAAGCAATGAAATACAGGAATCATAGTGGGATATAGTCATAAACTTTACTAGTACAACTAACACCATTTTAATTTCTGAGGCCAACATTTATGTCAACAAAAGGAGGTCTTACAGCCTGCTTAAGATAAGCACTTAGTAACACTGAAGGGACAGCTGATAATAGAACATCTTGCGACATGGGGGACACCAAGCTGACATGGGTAAAATGGTGCTGTAATTCAGAGTTATTGCACAAACCACTAAAGTACTGGGATCAAAGCTTGCTGCCTACCTTCCTTGCAGAAGGGTCCTTCATAGGCTGAGTTGGTACAATCACAGAAGTAACCATTATACTTTTCCACACATTTTCCTCCATTATGGCACAGGTTCCCGTAACTGCTGCAATGTCCTGGGCATCCAGGTTTAACACCAGGTGTCATTTTAGCTCTCTCCTCGAGGTCAAGTTTCTGTCCATTTAAATGCAGAGATCGAATGCATCCCAAAAAGCCCTTCTGTCTGGAAGCTGTTCCCCCTGAAAAAGAGAGAAAAATGGACATGCACTCACTGGTGAGTCTGCACAGTAATCAAAGCCTTGAAGTTCAATCCTCAGGTACAAATATGAATCAAATTTAAATATGGTACAAATTTAAAAAACTGTTATGTATCAATGTGTACAGTGGCAAAAGATGACAGATGGACAGCCCTGGAAACTAAAGGTGCCTCTCTATTTTTATGAAAGGACTAGAAAGCCGTATGTGACGCTTTCTTTTCATCACTCTTGTCTTTTTTGGCTTATCTACTGCCCTGTCTGACATTGAAACTGCAAATTAATTTAGGATGAAGATTAGCTTCTTTATCTTATGTCTGCATATCACCAAATACATGAGAGAATCAAACCAAAAATGTTGGGGTTTTGTTGGTTTTTTCCTATTTGTTGCCTTAGTACAAACAACACCCAAATCCCACCAGCAAGGAGAGTTACATGCGCTGATGAGTCCAGATAGTGGGGATGAACCACGTTCAGCTCCAGGCCTGCTGGCTGAAGGGAAATGACTTGAGTCTGAATTTATGCATGGCTGCCCAGCCTGATGTGTTGCATGCAAATGGTTGTTGTAGGCCTGAAACATGAGTGCAGTTCACAGATGTGTTATTTATTACAATGGATAAACATAATTGCATTTCTTCCTGAAGACTGGACCTGTATGCAAGAGGGCAGTTCAGTCTCTACAAGGTAACTAGCTTCATACCTGTCAAATGAAACTGCTAACAGTGGTACAATGAAGGCATTTTCCCTAAGAGGTACTCTCTGAGAATGATAATAATGATGATTGTTGAAGTTCTCTATGAAAATGGAACCATTTTTCTTATCATAGGCTTTTTTTTGGCAGCTGCCAATGTTTTGCTTTTGAAGATACTGCAATTTTGATTGCTGCTAGGAAATCTAATTCTGGTTCAGGAGTTATCAGCATTTGCAGACTCTTAAAAGCTAGCTTTATTGGTGATTCTCCTGCAAAAGTAGTAGGAAAGAAGTTATTATTCTTCTGTAGAAGTTGGCTCTATTTCAAAGCGTATGATTTAAGAGATTACATCACTTGATAAGCCCCAGCAGAAGAGCATTTGTTTTTTTCCATAAATTAATTAAAGCAAGTCTTCTGCAAACTAAAGAGAATGCAGCAACAGTCTGAAAAGGAACCTCACGGAAGGCCCAGTGTTCTACTACACCATTCTGTCACACTCTTTTTTCTGGAACAGTAATAGCAGAAATACTGGATGTGATTCAGTGTAATTGAACTATAGATAGTATGCATGAGACACATTTATTTCATCCTCATTTTATGATGCCTTTCTCAGTGAAATAAATATTTTCAAGTTCCTCTTTAGCCAGCTATTTCTTTCAGGTGAGCAAATGTTAGCTCACTCATTTTAAAGACCCTCTGAGGACAAGAATCAGGCCTTCTGCATTTGCTGCACTGCACACACAATCCTCTTATTTGGAGATTTTGTTCCAAAACTAAACATACCATACAGAATTTTCAGTAAAGTCCATGTAAGTAGAAATGGGATTTCTCCCTTTAAGGCTACTGGTTACTCTTTTTTTCTTTTGCACTGGAGGCCACCACAAATATTACAAGGATGAATGACAGTTTCCTTGCCTCTTCTCTGCACACATACAAATCCCAGCTGTAACATATAAAAATGAGTAAAAACTATTGCTAACTGTTCTGTGGAGGTCATATTTATTGCACTACTCATATTCTTATTGCTCTCTAAAGCATGTTGGAAAGCCATGTAAAGTTTCTCACTTTTCTGTTTTCTGGAGAGTATAGAGCTTAACACAGACCAACTATATAATCCTAGATCCATGCAGTATTGATTAGGCAAATCTGTTGGTTATTTTGGGCAGTTTTCTTCAATTGACTAGACCTAATCTTCATATACACTCCCGCAAAGCAGAAGAAAAACTGAAAACAAAAAAACAAAACTCTTCCCCAAATTAGGCTTTGCAGATTCTTCCAACTCTAAAGGAAGCCTGATGGACTAGACACTTTAATGGATGAGATGTAAATGTTTTGTTCAGGAAAACAGACTTTAGGATAAGCCTAAGGACCATAAACACCAAGGTTAAGGATGTACTTTGCTGAGTGGAGGTAACAGTCAAATGAGCCATGCTGTTCTCAGCAAGGCGTTTATGCAGCTGAATTTTTCTGGGGAGCCTTTGGGAAAGGAAGAGAGAGTCTGAGAGGACGGGGCAAGAAGCTCACAACTGAGCACTCACAGCATAGCTTGGTTACACAGCTGGGTAAATAATTAATATTCTAGCAATGAGTTCAGGATTTGCTTTAAAAAAAAAACAAAACAAAGGACTTTTTGTTAGTAGAAACTGGATTAAGGAGGCTGAAATTAAGTATTAGGAGCATCCTTGCTTTGTGTAACTGATACAAGGAAAAGGAAAGGGCAGAGAAGTATAGGGATCATAATGAGGATTAGGAGAACTTGCTACGGTGTTCCTCAGAAGACCTTCAAGTCACACTTTTTAGTCTCAAGCTGAAAGATGTACAAAGCATACAGGACCCACAAAGAGTTAGGCATTAATTCCTCCTCTTGGCCTCCAAAATATTCCAAGGTGTCTACAAATGCTTTTAAAACCAACAACAGTAAACAAGCTGCTTCTTTTCCTTTCATTCCTTGTCTCTGTCTCCAGAGAAAGTTTCTCAGATGTTAACGTTCTCTGGGTTATGTTGCCTTTGGCCTGTCTACAACAGACAGAGGAGATTCACCCAAGGATTCACTCCCTGCTCACTTGCTCCCAAGATAAAACCAGGAACCCAAACACTTAGCTTTGCTAACTTCCAAAATGTGCCAAACAAATAGCTCAAAAACTTCTGACCAAAGCTTTGTACAGCAGATTAATTTCTCAGGATTTTTGTTTTCCTTCTCTGATGTTACCAGAGTTCAAAACCTGTTCTAAGAGTGGTCTGGGAGGACAGCCTTTCCCATCCCCGTGATGGAGCTCATGCCTTCACCAGCAGGTCAGACAGAGCTCCATCTCAGACTATGCCACAAGAGGAGACGATGACACAACTACTCCAGGACCACAGGGACAGCTGCACTACACAAAACTATGCCACACATTTTGAATGCTGAAAATGACTGTCCATTGAAAGGAATGGTTTTTGTGTGCCCCTTCTGAGCAAGTAATTTGCCGAACTGGCTCGTTACTGGGCAGTTTGGTGCAGTTGATGTTACTTAGCCTGCATGTTTGTCTGGGGTTTGCTCCTTCTACTGTGCTTTTTTCACATTAACAGAAGAAACCTGGCCAGGTGCAAGGATATCCATGACTGAGGATTATAATGCAGCTGGAAGCTGTTAGATACCCAGGACCCACTAAAAAAAATGGAGAAAGGGTTTTCTGACTCCTTTAGGCTGCATTAAAATCCAAGCTTGTTTGAGTGTAGTGGCAATACAAAGTCATTTTTCTCTTCCACTTCACACACACACAGAGCTATCTCAGAAGCCTGCCACACACAGTCATTAAGGCTGGAAACCCCTTAATCACTGTCAGTATGCAGAATGCTGTAGAGACAAATATGTTGTGGATTATAGGGAGAGTAGGGAGTAATATTATTATGTGCTGCTGCTTCTTTCCTTTTTACAATGGTGTTTATACATTTATTTTTAAGATGGGTTAAAATTCTCTCTGCGTGGTTAAGGTATTAAATCAGTAGCTTTTTATTACAAGATTCGAATGAGACTTTCAGTAGAGACAAACTACATCACATCTGTGTATTGCTGGACTTCTGCCACCTTTCCCTGGAGCACCCAGGGACAAATAGTGCCAGAATCATGAGGCTGCCCAGGTTTCCAGCTCTTCTGACAGCTCTCAGGAAAACTTAGCATGTCACAGATCATTCTGGCCTTCAATATGGCAGAGTTACGGGCTGAAAAAGCACTCCCAAACCCATTTGTTTTTCTGTCCCATTTGTTCATGGTTCAGTAACAGTGTGGATGGACGACAGAATGCAATATATTTATTGCACAGTGAAAACTTTTCACCTCTTGGCTGAAATAAATACCTATATCCTAGAGTTTACTGTAAACACTCACTACAGTCAGAGTACAATCAGTTAGAAGCCACTGCTGGAATCAACTCGTCCAACCCGTTCCTTAAAGCATAGCTACATTCAGATGAGGTACGAATTCACCTCTCCACCAAAACCAATGGGACCTTTTTGGCAGAGCTGCTCCCCATCCAGGCAATCCTCAGCTTGTGGGGATGCTGATGCTGTTCTGTAGCAGGTGCAGGGCTTTGCGTTTGTCTTTGCTGACAAGGGCTCCTGTTGGCACATTGCTCTGGTGGGGTCCTGAACTACCATGGATTTTCATGACACATTTCATCAATTACGTCACTTTAAAACCACCATGAAATTCGCACGGGTAACCTGTTTATTTCGCTGAGGCTGAGCAGCAAGCTTACAGGCAGAGACTGCTTTTCAGATGTGAGACAGTAAGCAGTTGATATATATGACATATCTAAGAGATGACCTATGATAAACTCATCATATTTAGTCCTTTAGAAAGAAACAACCAAAATATTGCAAAAGCCTACTCAGTCACTAAATCTTTGATTTTCCTAACTGGAAACAGTATGTTGGCTAAATTTCTCTGATGTTTCTAAGGTGCCTGGCAGCCCAAGCCTACTGCCTCCAGGCCTGGCCTCCCACAGAACATGTTCTTAGGATCAACAAAGTATTTGAAAAACAAGTGATTAGCAGCATGCTTCATACCAGAAAACAGAAACCTTGCACTGTGACAGTCTTAAGCCTCCCTTCTGTGAGTTCCTCAGTGAGCTCCCCTCCAGCTGAGTCTAGCAGAGATCATTTTAGGTATAAATCAACAGCTGTGTGGGAAGGACTCCTCACACTGATGCAGCCACATCCATTTGTTAACAGATTAATTCTTTACATTCAGAGACCAGTAGTTACTGCACATATACACAATAAAAAGCTCAAATAAATACCCTGAAAGATACTTAAGTGTAAGAGTATGAATATACAAGTAAACTTCATTAAAATGCATTGACAGATTGAGGTTTGCTACAGCATTTCAGCTAAGTAAGATCCATTTTAAGGAAGGAATCAGAAGTTACCTTAATGGCCCTGCATAAGAACAAATACAACCCACTCCATCACTGAGCTGATTACTGAGAAAGACAGCATTTGAATACAGAAAAGAGAGAATTCCCTTTGTAATCCATTATCATATTATCAAATACAAACCAGTCCCAAGCCAGGTTTCTTGTGCAAGGGCGATAAGTAAACAAAATATATGCAGAGATTTTCTTCTTCCGCTTTTAATTTTCTTTTTTCTCCTTTGAAAAATCACCTTCAGATAAAACACCTGTATTTGCATTGACTGTGTTCATACTTCTCTCACTCGTGGACCCTCTAGCCAAATAAGTTTTGGTAGGCATGCTTGAAGGAACAGGCTTTAAAGACCACACTGTCATCAGGATTTGCCCCAGAAACTTGTATGACAAATCTGTGACTTTTACAATGTGCCTAAAGGGAGCGGTCACATTTTTTACAGCAATTTACACAGCCAGTGCTGCGTAAGAAGAAAGATCATCAACTCTTCGGCAATAAACACATTTCAAGAGTTTGACCCAAAAAATGCCATCAAGTATAGATAGCACAGTTAAACTATGGTTAGTGCTTCGAGAGTAAAGGCAGTTGTTTGGGATTACTTCATGTTGCCTATGCAGGAGTAGAAGAAGAGAAAGCAAAATCAAGCCACTACATGCAAGCTCAACGGTGAGACAGGAGCATCCATCACCAAAGTATGTGAAATACTGTTGACATCTACAGGAACCCTTGGATTGTCCCTACCTACAAATAACTGGCTGTTGAGCTGCAGGCGGAAGTGTCCCTCAGCAGGGGCCTCCAGGACCTTCTTGGGGAGGTTGTCCACCTGCAGAGAAGTTTCCTTGAGGTTCCTCTCTGCCCGGATGTAGTGCCACTGGTTGTCATTCAGGGGTGTGGGAGACTGCACAGTGGCTTCTGTGGGGCCATTCCCGACATCTATGGAGAAGGTGATCTCCTTGGGGGCTGGAATAGATAAACAGATGTGAAGAGGAAGTGAAGGTCTGAATTAAATCGTGGTTTTGACACTAAGAAATCTTACATAAATATAGGGTCCATTAACTTTTATGTCAGCAAACAGTACAGGATCATTTACCTCCCATCTCCTACACAGCAGCTTACACATAAATTTAAGCCTGCAGCCTCACTGTTTGATCTCTGCTGTGATTATGCTTGGTTGTGGGTACCCATATTTTTTTGCCATAGCAATTACAGTGCTCTAGAAATGGCACTTCTCTTTTTGAAATGGAAGTGCCAAAGGCTGCACAAAAGTCACACAATGGTCCCAAAAGATTTTGGACAAATAATTCTAAGATGGAGAAAGGATAAAGATCTTTCCAACTAGATCTTTCAAAATGCAAGTACTTAACCATGACATAGTGTGGCTGCATTTGGTATGAGAGAATCCTATAAGCATTTGTTTACCTAAGTCTGACCCAAGATGCACGAAAAACTGACGAGCAAAACTAGTTAACTGCTGATTCTAAACTTAAGCTGTATATGTAACACTCATCTAGAGATAATAAGGCTTCTAGAAACAGGACAATAATTGAAAAACAAAAGTCACATAAAGGAGTCCACCTTGCTCTGCTGGAAGCCTGAAAGGGGCTAGAACTTTTTAACATTCTTACTACTGATTATTTTCCTCTTCCTAAAATGCTAAATGCACCAGGAAGACCAAGAACCAGGTCCACACATCACACAACCAGAAGGTTGTGGACTGAAAATTCCTAAAAACCTTGTTATCTCAAGCCCAAAAAAATTGGATAGATCTGGTGTTGGAAGCTGCTTCTTAGATAGTTAAGATAGGAAATGCTCCATAGGAATAGACAAAGATCTATTCTGAGCCCCTGGATCATTTCCCTTTGAAACAGCTGCTTGGTGGAGCTTCCTTGATACAAGGCCTTTAGGCTGCAAAATTCCATCTGGTAGCAAGAAGCACAACAACAAACTACTGATGAGAAGCCTAAGTCTAAAAGATTTTTCCCAAACTTTTAAATAACTCATTTCTCTAGGAGTACAGATGTAACATACATCCAGAAACTTTCACTGAACAATCCTCTTAGTTTCCAGCATGTTATATTTGATGCCATTTTTACTTCTATATCCCTGAGAATAAAATGCAGTACACTGAAGTACAACCAAATTGGACCTTGATGTGCAATTAACAGTAAATCACACCTCATTACCTTGTGATAATGCACCATGACATTTACCACTGGTTTAATGAATCGAAGGGCCTTGGGGCCCTGTTTTATTAAATTTTATTTTGGGGTTATTATAAGCATATTATCAAATGCATAGGACTCAGTTTGTTTTCCCTAAGCTTGACAGAATTTGGAATACACATGTCATATTTCATGTCAAAGCCACCATACTCTTTTGTCACTAATAAATATTTGAAGTCATCACAACAGGAGTGAGGCAAAATCTCACTAATTAAATTCCATGCTATTTTCCTTATACACTGAGTAGCAGTTACACTGTATTCACTTAATAGATTTTGAAGTATTCAAGATCCATTACAACTGTGACTAACTTATCTTGCATTAGTGTCCTGTCCTTCATAAATTCTCTCCTTGTAGCTGTACCATACACACTGAGTTCCTCTGAAACACTAGGGCTGCATCAGACTGGGTATGTTACTGATATGAAAATAAAAGTAACAAATAGAATGGTTGCACTAAATTTTTCAACTAAAATTACAGCCTATAGGTACATCTAACCAGTAGGTTTTTTTCTCTAAAGAGAAAAAGAGTAAGAATCAGTGTTGACAAAATAAATTCATACACTGGTTTGTTTAAGAAAGAGAAATCTAGCTGTAGTAAGATTAAGTGTAATGACCAAGGCCACACAGGGAAACTCTGACAGGAGAGGTAGGTAAGTCTAGATAAAAGAGTCTTTATGTCTCCAGGCACCTCCAACCATCTCAAGATGGCAGAAGACATGTCCTTCCCAATTCTCTGCATTTGTCAGATCGGGCAAATACACCAAGATTTCTGAGCAGTGAAACTTACAGCTTATTTCAATTCGTATGAAGTCTTTAATCCCAAGGTTTTCCAAGAACACCCCGGATACGGCGGTAGTTTTGAAGAAGAAGGAGATGTCCGCACTGACTTCGGCGTGGAGTGTGGGGAAGTGCAGGTAGGAGGCCTCCGTGTTGAAGGAAGCAGCATTCCAGAACTGCCCTGCAAACACAACCCCCTTCTCTATAGTTAATTGGCACAGGACAGCAGCTGCAAGCTGCATGTGGAAAGCCACCTTTCATCAGAGAAATAGTTTTTCTCATAAAAAGAGAAAACAACAACAGAAAAAAAAAAGGAACATTCTGTACCTATGGAAATTGAGAAGAGCTAGTACTCACTGTCTCCATAGCAACGCAAAGGACCGATTTTCCAAGCAGCCTCAGAATTTGATCTGTTTGTGTCAGTGATCACAATCTGAGTTACAGGCAAATGGTCTTTGAAAGTAAGGAGGCCGGTATCATTTGTCCTGGATTTTAATACACAAACAGAAGGAGACAGATTAACCACAGACAAACCCTCCAGCATTCCTCATGCAAGGCAGTATTTAAAAGACGCTTACTTAAAGATGAAAGATCTTTTGCAGAATTACCTGGAGGAATTATGACAAGTACACACTGTTTAAGATAAGTACGTTCCCGTGTATGCTCTATGTTCATATGCAATAGTGACCACAGAATACAGTATTTGAATTCACCGTACTGGCTGGGATGGGCTGTAAACCTGCTTCAGCTGGGCAGAACAACCGTGAAGCTGAGGAAGAGCACTGCCATGCTGACTAATGGGCATTAATGTAAACTGGGCTCTACTGGGTTTCCTCAGCAGGATGTATTTACTGTGGATCAGGTCTAAGTCCAAGTTTGCATTTCTGTAAAGTTAGCTGGAGACAGATAAGGGTGTTTATGCTGGCTTTATGCTTTACCCGAGCAGCAAGAGGACAGGCGATGCCTGATCCACCACGCTGTTAGCACAGGGAAGCCAGACAATTACTGATCCAGCTTCAGGATGCCTGGGACACAACTGACCCTGCACACTCCAAAAACAGCTGAACTGGCAGAGTGAGTTCAGACTGAATCAATCCTTTGCATTGCATGCCAGTGGACATTTTGGGTCAGCAACTGACACACTGAAGGCAGATTTACTGCATTGTCAGACTTCTCGTATTTGTTTAGCTGGGCTTGTTCTTCAGCTGCAACTAACGTACATGTGGCTGCTAGAAAGGAAGAGAAAAGAAAGATTGACTTTTAAAGGATAATTTCTTTGTTTTTATTCTGAGTCAAATGGACAAAAATTTGTCCTCAAAAGGCAGCATGATGTTTCATGGCAGGTCCTTAAGCCCACCGAGTGACTTTGGCTCTGGCAGGATACGCAGATGAGCATTCATCCCACGGCATTTCATGAACTCAGCTGAGTCCCTCAGGCACCAACCCAGACCTTACCAGAGCAGAACTGCCCTTTTGAGGTCTCTCTATCGACTGATAAGAGAGGTGAGTGCTCCTGAATGTCATCTCCACAGTGATGTGTTTTTTGTTCTCCTTTCATCAAGGTTAAGGTTTGCTGCATATCTGGGCCCAAAAGCGTGGCAGAGAATCCCTCATGGAACCAAATCTCAAGAGTTTCAGAGAAAGGATCTCTACAGCTTCATGGCCCAGCAAGCTGTGTGCAGGGTCTGGACTCAACTCACCTGTCTGCTCATAGGTGAAAGACCACATCCTGCACATGGGGATGGCAACACATCGAAAATGCCAGTAATCCCAAATTTATACCCACTGCTCTTCCAGGCAGGTGTGAATAAATGCCTCAGGAAACAGGTATCACTATCTGAGTGATAACACTGCCAAAGAGTTTGACATTCCAGGGTCCCAGACTTGCCCATATCCTGCTTGCAGTGCCAACTTCCATAAATGTACCTCTCGGTGTAGTTCCAGATATGGGAAGGGACACAGACTTCTAGCAAAGAAATAATAATCAGGACAAACACTGCAGCTGTGCTCTGACACACAATCTCAAATGTTTGTTTAGCTAAGTGCTCTACTCTGATTAATGTTAGAGAAAAATAGGAGTATTTTGATCTTTTTTATAAAGGCTGCATACATTGCATTTATTTTTCATTGCTTCTAATTGCACGCACCACAGTTAATTGTCTCATAATGCCAAGGGGAAAAGGAGACATACCCTCTCTGATGCTAACATTTTCTTCTTGCTCCAGTGGGTGTCTGACATGCAAATAATTACAGACAAAGTGCAGCAAGATGAAATTCCCAGGCACGAGGCAGAGTAAGGCCTCCAGTACAGACTCAGGAGGAAAACTATCATGTATGAATCAAAGGTACATGGTCTCCAAATCTCTTCAGGGCAGACTCTCAGTATCACACTCCTACAGCTTTTTGTATCAATATTTGAAAGTTAGTGAAAATACTCTTAACAGATCATGGAACTGCTGTGACAAAAGCTAAATTATTTGAGTATTTCTTAGGAAGATAATTAAATAAGGTATTCCAGTGGCTGGGAGGAAGAAGAGCAGGCAGAATGAATGAAAGAAAGGCAGAAAGATGCATCGTAATGGGACACAAAATATTCAATATACACATGAGTAACTAAGCTGGCACTTTCTTTTTTAAAGTAAAATTTTTCAAAAATTGCAAAATACTTAGGGAGGTTTCCTGAAAATTTATTTAAATTTAAAAAATAGTGCAGTCTTTTTACTGACTATGATCAGCATAAAAATAAAAATCAGTATCTTTCTACAGCTAGCATTCAAAATATCTACAAAAACCCATGAAATGGTGACATTTTAAAGATATCTATTCCACATCTCTGAAAACTGCATTGCTTATTAGATATTCTGCTGTATTGCATGAAGTTCTTTTATATCAGATTTTATGACTGAATTTTTACTACTTATATGCCGGTGTCACAGCGAACTTTAGTAGCACAGCTCAAGTGTGAGAGAGAAATATATTCTAGAATTAATAAAAATCTTCGCTTCTTTGTTAATGCCTTGAAAACTCAATCAAGCTTCTCTTCAAACTCAAATAGCACATTTTATGCATTTTATTCTCTCACACATGGAAAAAAACCCCTCATACAATGATATGTATTTTCATACAAGCAGACGCTGAAATAAAACCTATCAGAAAATATTCTGTCCTTCAGAGAACGTGTCAGTGTGAGGAACAACATATCTATTGTTGAAGTTAATTATTATTATTTCATAGTAGGAAATCAAGTTTTCAGTGAAGGATCAACACCTAAGCTATTTCAGCGAAGAAATGCAGAAAAGAGAGTGGAAGACATTGTGAGTGTTTCAAATTCTTGGTATTCCTTAAATTGAACTTATTTCAGACTCCATTTCTTACAAAGCACCACAGTTCCTCTTCTCTATGTGCTACACCACGGCAGCCTCTCAAATACAATGTATTATTCCTGAGAGAGGAGCAAAAGAGCTTCATGTACCTGTACAAAACCTTCCTGGAGGCACTGCTGTGGCACTACAAAATACAAATAAACCAGGGTTTGGACAAAACATTTGAAATTTTGCCTGAAGGGGGCTTGGGGATCACTTTTCATGTACTACACTTTTCAAATAAAATTACTATTTTCTGATAAAAAGCATCTGCCCTCTGATGTGCAAATACATGACTTTGTCTTTTAAACAAAAGCAAAACCTTGTCAGATTAATTATTTTTGTATTTGTTCCAAGAGTTCCTTTTTACTTATATGTATTTTAATTTAGCAGTTCACACACACTTAAAACCAGGTTATATTTGCTTTTACACAGCTGTTTCTCAGGTTAGCCAAGCCCACTACTTTATTTCTCCTTAGTGGGTTTCATATTGCACTCCGTGGCTACTTCCACCAAGCACACTCCCTGTAAGTTAAGTCCTGATTTCACAAAAATCAAGGCAGGTTTTATCACTTTCCTGAAAGGAGTTCTCTGCTCGCAGAAAATGGTATGAATAAATTAATAAACTTGGGAAGTCGACCTCCTGCTTACCTGACTTGGCACTCAATTTGGCACAAAATCAGATGAAAATCTGAATGTTTTGAGGGTGGAAACAACCCTCAACAAACAGATGTTTCTCTGAGCTCTTTGCATGAAGGATAGTGTGAATCTGTCCTTTCCACAAGCAAAACCCAAACCAAACAAATCCAATAATACCCTTTAAATTAAATCAGTGAAAATTTTTTGTTTATGGGTATTAAGTACAGTTGGATGTCATTTGTTTATCCATGTCTGAAGATTAATGCCTACACCTACCCAAAGGACTTCCTCAATACGCTATGAGGCAAGTCACACATCAAACAAATGCTCTATGTATGGACCAATTTAAAAAAAGATGAAAATAATTTGCTAGTAAAGGTGATAGTGTAGCAGCTGGATACTTCAAGGTGTAGTAAAGGTAGACTCACCTGTAACCGACAAATAACTATTTTGATGATAACATTATGAAACTATTTTTCTTCTTCCTGGCTACTACTAAAAGCATGCTCAACAAACTCTCGCTCTATGGTGTCCTAGCTGTGTGAGCCATCATAAATTGCTAATCCCTAGGTAGCCATTTCCATATTTTTTGTAACAGATGGCAGAACAGTGGTGCCATTAAATATAATTTATTCTCATATGATCCCCTATTGGTATGTTTTTCTCTTGCACATTAATGGAAACTCTGGCGGGATCTGAGCCTCAGTAGCTCAGATATTCAGCACAGATTTTCAGGAATACCATACATTTGGGGAAAAGAATACTGTCATCAGCAGATGGCAAGGAAGCACACAAGGAATGGGCCCGTGACACAGGCTTCCATCAGAAGTTTTGAGGACTGTGCAGGACATATCATTAATAATCCAAAGGAATACATTTTAATTGCTATCTTGCCCATGAGCTGTATCAAAAAATGCTTTACTGGGTAAAATAACGTACAATCACAATAAAGTAAAAAACACCAGCACGAGGGGACATGCCTAACAGTTGAATGCAAGATGCAGTGCCTGTATTTGGCTGAATTAGAGATGCAGAGTTTGGTAATTAGAGTAATGAACTGATTCTTGACACCTCAGGGACCTGCTACAGTCAGCTCTCTGCAGGCAGCTCTTCACGGTTGTTGACAAATGCAGTCATGACGGCAGATATCCAAGACAACTCTATACAGGCCAGGTCACCTCTGGCAGGGGTTGTTCATGAGCTCGCGGGCTCTCTGGAGCTGCCTGCACTGCTTCTCGGGGAATGGATTCAGTGCGGGATGGTGGCCGAGCAAACAAAACCTGTCAAATCTGGGCTCATCAGGGTTTCTCTGCCCTGCCCTTCTCAACCCTTCCAGTTTTAGCATCCTGGCTCTGGCATAGCTTAGCACAAATACAGTTTATCCAAGCAAGGCTTCATTCACTTCCATTTGGCTTTGCTGCTCCTCAAACAAGGCTCAGTATACTTATTATACCTCTGGGAGACAAAGTGAGTCTGACAATAGTAATATCCACCCGCTACTTTGTTCCCCTTCTTATCGTGCCCTGTGGTCTTCCTCATTCTTGTAGTGCCCCAAAGCTATGATACAGAGGTGAACTTTGGAAGTGGCAAGACTCAAAGGTTTAGTTCCCTAGTGAAGATTGTTCTGGAAGACAAATAGGAGGATACTCCTCCAGTTTGAATAATAAGACTGCAGAATAGAAATAAAAGATGTCCAATCAGCAAATTTTTGGAATCAACACTGTCCACCACACTTTGCTGAGATGCCTGAGCTTCTTGTACAAAATGAGTTCCAAAGATGCCTCTCTTTCTGTACAAAATAAAAAGCTGAAAAGTTCTCCAAAGTCACAAGGTTTCCAGGTGAATATAGTCAGCATGGTTTGGTTTGATGACTGGCTTCAGTCAAGGGTTTGCATTTGAAGTGGAAAATGGATTCCAGACAGAGAGACCAAAGTAGCAAAAGGACTTCAGGACAGTCCTGTGTCTCCTCAGCATGGAAGGGTTTCCTCCCATTTAAATGCAAGTTTTGATGAGCAGCTATTTCAGTAATGCTTTATTCTTTAGGGCAGTTTAACACATTTCTCCAATCAAATATGCATCTTCATTTGAAACACAGTATTTACTTTGAAAGACAATCACTAATATGTCTCATTTATATATAACTTGTTCCAGCACTTAAATATTGTCCACGTGGGGGAAGGAAAAGAAAGAAAAATAAAACTTTCTGAACTAGCTTTAGCTTCAGCTTGAAGCCACTGGATTTTTATGAATGTTCCCACCCACTAGCAAGTGCTTTCAGCAGTCAGAAATCTTTCTTTTTTTTGCCAGCATGCAGCCAAGGCACGTCTTACACCTTTCAGATCCCTTGCTTGGGTCAACAAAAAGGGTGCAGTAGCAGGTGCCTCTGCTTCCTCAACAGAGATCTCTCATTCTCCAGAAAATACCATGAAGGTGCTCCACTATTCTGAAGTGACAGATTTTGCTGTCATCATACTGTGGAGTTTGGAAGCATGATGAGGAGCTGCATGGAAAAATATACTTATCAGTACAATGCTTTAATAAAAACAAAGGTGAAAAATGCAAAAGCATTCCCCATCTAGAATGCTTAATTATACATCCCTGTTCATCTGGCCAGGGGGACTAACTTGATGTCAAGTAAGAGCTCAAAAATAGCAGCTGGCTCAGGTGTCTGCTCAGATATCATTTAAAAGTCAGCATGACTAGAAGTGCATATTGTGTGCTGCCAAACACCTGGCTCAGGACTTTGTCAGGTCTGCTTTCCATTGTTTATAATTTCTTTTGCTGCTCTGGGAAATTAGTAGCTTCCTCTGCACCCAAGGTTTATGCTAGGGAAAGCAAATCAAAGCAAAATCTTAGGACTGTCTCCTCTTCAGCAGGATGCTTCAGCTGTTCTGGAGAGTTCCTACCTTGGAGCAGCATGATTTATCTAAAAGGAGCAAAAATGATTTTCTGGTTTTCCACTCTGCAGCACCCACTTTATTTCATGCTGAGGCAAATAAATGCATCTACTGCTGTCTTGCTCCTTCCACTATAATGTATAGCAGGTTAAAGTCACAGTTCAGATCTCAGCAGGTTTCAGATTCGAATGCTCGTTATATATCAGGGGGTCAGTGTTCTAGCAGGAAAACACAAAAGCAATCTTCAAGAGGCATGAAATTTCTTATGTTTAGAAACTCCTCATAAAGGTCAGGCTTTTTTTAGCTTTTATAAAGGCAACCTCCAGTTTAGAATACTACCAAAATAAAAATTTCTTATGGGTTAAAACCCTAAGGAACTGAATCCCCAAACCAACAAACAGTAGGCATTTAGTGGAGGTAACTTGTAAGCATGTTCTGTTATTATCATGAAATTAGGAGAAACAAGTAGCTCTCTGAGCTGCCAAGCTAATGATGCATGATTTCCAACATCTTTCTCCCATGAGGGTTTTCCAAAATATAATAAAAGTGTACGCTTCCTTAACTTCCTTCTTGTGGGCTTTAATTGGCTTTTTCCCCTCAGCCTGGCATGAATTTTCATAGAATGTATAATTTGTATTACTTTTGAGACTTCTCCTTCCCTGTCCAAGATGTTTGAAATGTGCCTGCTTGTTCAAAATCATTGGGGGTGTGTGGGGGAAAATGGAGATAAACACCTACAGCATAACTTGTTTAGGTCTCATTTCCTGAGGAGACTCAGCTGAAATATTATAAAACTGCATTTAGCTTTCACCTTGCATTGGTTTGTACAACCTAGTGCTGCAGTGCCCTGCAGTCTAAGACTGCAACCCCAGTGTCTGCCAGCACAACAACCTGCTCTGCTTGAGCAGTGAAAAATGGAATGTGGATTATGAAAAGAGCCAAGCAACAGTAAAAACAGATGGTCCTGATGCTCATGTGCAAACCTCGTCAAAAGCGCATCTGATAACCAAACATTAAAGAAAAGATAGATTAACACGCACAATATTCAATACAAATCACATTCATAAGCCAATATTTACATAAACATCTTCCTGAAGACATCCCCTTACAGCTATAATTTTTGAAAGTGAATAGTGACCCCAGGGATATAAAGGGTCCAAGCAAATAATCACACTGTCTAGAAATCAAGCAACTAAAAAAGCCCAACACTTACAGTGACAAGTAATTTCTGATTTTTACTAATTTTTTTTATGTTTTAAGACCCCTTACCGTTCCTTTCTACTCATTTTAAGTCAAGGTTTCAAGGGGTAATTCAGACAGTGTTTCAAACACAGCAGCCTATGACAGCAAGATATTTCTTGTCTACTTCCATTATTCATAATTTCTGAACTACTCGAGGTTAAAATATTTTTTTTCAGATAAAGGGCAGCAGATACTATTAGTGAGTGGTCTAGAAGGGAGAATGAGTGAGCAGAATTTTCACATGTATATTCAGTGTTTCAAACTGTACTTCCAACAACACTCATCTGGCATTTCAGTGCCCTCAAACACAATTGGAAAGTTCATCAACTAGGTCTTGGTGGCTGGAGTGTCTCTGAAAGTGCAGAGAATGACACACGATTGTGAGGTGGCCTTCCCAAATCCATGCAGCCTCAGAGCACAACAAAGGTCAGAACCCAAGGAAGGCTTTAAATATTCATGCTGTGACTGCAAAACTTCCTATACAGACTGAACCAAAACCTACAGAAGCCAAACAACTCTTCCCATTGACCTTAAAAAGCTCGAGATCCAATGTAAAAGTAAGTTAAAGTACATTATTCTGTTTCATAAGAAGAATACAAGACTTTTCAGCAGTACATATTTCATGTTTAGCTGTATCTGAATTTTTCTGTCTAGGCCTCAATTTTCTGCTCTGAGGTACACCTATGAACACAGCTCCTAGAGCCTCTGTTCATGCAATGCTCCAGTTGAATCAATCAAAACTTTTACACAAATAAAATTACTGGATTTGGCATTCAATAAGAAAGATTTTTTGAAGACCACCCATCCCAGCAACCTGCTTCAACCAGACGTTTGGCTCATAAAAGAAATTTAAGGCGAAATCGGAAGTCCAAATTCTAGTTTCATTTTCATTCTTATCAGATTATACTCAAGCCACTCAAGCTTCCTGAACTGTGAAGCAGGAAAGATTTAAGCCTTCCTGCCCTACTTCCTGTCCCCAGCTCTTCACACAGACACTGCTATACACATGTTAAAATTATTACCATTCTTCTCTATCTGCGTCACAGTTGCAAAAATATCTCATATCCAGACAACTTTCTTCCAATCCACATGCACACTGTTGAATGCCCGGAAGAGATCCTCCCCAGTAAAGATGCTTTTCATTGGCACGGCCAACCCACCAAGCAAATGGCATTCCATCTGGATGAAAGGGAAAAAGAGGGGGGAAAAAGAGAAAAGAGAAAAAGAGAGAGAAAAAGAACTTGATAAGCAAACTAGATTCTCCCGAGAATGAAAAAGAGAATGGAGGTGGACACGTTAGACAATACTGAAAGAAAAGATGCAAACTGCAAAGTAACAAACCACAAACCTTGCCCCGAGTTCCATTTTATGGAATACATGTTGAGAAAGCAACAGTTCTGTTGTAATCTCATTTGGTTTGTGAAGCAGCTGTTTCACTTTAGGGCTCATGTTCCAGTTACTCACGAGAACCTTGGTGCCTTTCAGCTGCAAAGACTTTGGAATGGCGAACCCAACATCACTGCCTGCACCAGCTGTGTCCAGTGGGTTTTGTGTGACACTGGGGCGGGGGGAGGATCTGATCACTGAAGGAGACTGAAAACAATTCTCCTGCCATGACTCACACTGCACAGATTGTACTGTACCACACAGGATTGGACAAGGGCCTCTCATAGCGTCAACTAGTGTTGCAGGAGCCTCTAGCCCTTGATCAGGATTTCTTACTTAAGAGTCAGATACAGAGAACAAAAATCTACAGAAACAACACACCAACTGATCTATTACTATGAACTTAACACAGTTCCTCTCAAACCTAAGACCAAAATTTATATCGGTTTCTCAGGGAGCAAGACTGGGAATTTTAATGTGTTCTCCATGGGTGGAATTTGCAAATGCAAAACTCTATAAGATATTAAAACAGGTAGGGCATAAGTGGAAAAAAATATTTCCCTGCTTGGGAATCAATTTATCTCTATGAAGCTATTTTTTTATCTAGACGAGCTTTAAGATCTACGTATTTGTATAAACCGAGACAGTTTTTTGTTCAAATTTCAGAATCCATTATGCATCAAGCATTAAGTATTAATAGTCAGATAAAGTAAGCAGAATCTGATGTAATGAAATTCAGAGATTAACATTTTCTAAGACTGACTTTGTCTTCCAGCTCAGATAACTTTTTCATTGACTCCTTAATCCTTAAATCAAGAAATGTAATCAGTTATACATACAGGTAGATGGCAAAATTTAACAAAATTGACATATCAAGACTTTTTGATCAAAGGAGCTTGGAAAAATAAACTGCACGGCTAATGTAGAAAGATGCATCAATTTATTCTTCTGCTTTACTAACATTATTAGTTGGGAGTATTTCTCATTATACAAGGCAAGAAAATCTAAATTATGAAATGCAATCAAGGTTAACTTTAGAGTGTGAGGGACTAATTAAAATGAGTTTTAAAATCACTTGGCAAAATTAATTCATGTTTATTTTTCTTCTAAGCTTAGACTGCTGAACTGTAAATTCATGAAAAAAGGAAAATAAAAATAGGAAGAGCAGCTCCATTCTCATGATACCAACAATTAAGACATGACTAATTTGACCAATACCCAGAGGTACTCATTAGAAAAACACAAGTGCATCTAAGTAGTCATCTCACAAAAATGTACACATTCATTTTAAGCCTCATATTATTGTCATCACATTTATACTTTCTTTCTTTTCTATTCAGCTGATTTTCTTGCAGAAGTTGATTGCTGCAGCCAGTGAAACAGTTCTATACTATATTATTGGGAAATTACTCGGTAAAGCTTGGAATAGTAATGTTAATTGAATAAAAGGGCGATTTGTCTAGGAGAAGAAATAGATATTATACAGAAGTGCTTAATCTAATTTTAAAAGTACCCATTCTGGAAAAAAATATTTAGACAAATTCTTCAGGCCAACAGCAAATAATGGTGTTCATTAATCAAATACAATCTCTGTCAGTTTCCTTTGGCAGAAGTCATTATATACTTAAACATAACAGTGAAATAAGCAATCCTTCACATGTATTACAAGTAAGTAATTTTCTGATGTCTTTTTCAGATCTGTTGTTATTTGTTTTATTGAGCAATACCAAGCAAACACATGCGCATTCAGATTTATAGTATAGACTGGGGAAGTGGTAGAAGCACCACAGTTTGAGTCATTTACAACTAAATTAAATATGGTGCTAAAAAATAGAGCATTCAACATTATAAGGAACAATCTTAGACTGTCAAGGGAACAGGCTATAAAAAACCAGTGTCTTTTTCAAAATTCTATTTATTAGGCAGAGTTCTGCCACCCTTTACTCAAGATGAGTTGATTTTTCTCACTAACTAGTCCCCTAGAAATCAATTGCAGCATTAGGGAAAATTATACCCTGATTCTTCAAAACTCTTTTCCACATGCTTAGTTTTTAACACATGAGAAATCAGAGCTTTTCAGCAAAGCTCTTACAAATCTACAGTATTTCATCAACACCTGCAGAGTTTAGGAATTCTGAAACTTAAATCATATGTTATATAATGTGGAAGTAAAGTAATACTTCACAAACAATGCCAATCAATCTGAGTTCTTTCCAGAAAGTTTACACCATTATACCTTGGCAGAGCTGGAGGATGTCTCGCACTGAGACTGAGTTTGGCCAACTTGTATTGATTAAGATTTTTTCTTCTAAGTCTGTAGATTTGTTGCCGTATCTTCACTTCTGTAATCATGGTATTACAATTTTTCAAAGTATTATCAGCTCTCCACCACCCCAAAATGAATTAATTTCCTTTCTGTGATGAAGCCACAGACCAAATCAGTGACATTAAGCAAGGATTTTAAATGACCCCTTATGGTACCATAAGTCAGTTTAGTCCTACTTTAATATTGCTAAGCTAAAAAGTCCATTAATAGGAAGTGCTACTAATTCGTCGACATGTGCTTACATTGTTCCTAGCAATGTAGCAATTTAGTAAAAAATGTTGTCAAGAGCCTACTGCACAATTAAAAGTATTCTTTTCCATGCACCTTTTTCTATTTATTATGGAAAAAAATTCCCTGTAAGAAAAAAATTTTACGGTTGTCTTTGAACTCTGTGCTATGGTTTTGAAGGAGAACATGTGTGAAAAAATATCCCAAACCAAGCAAAACAAACAAGTCTCAAGTCAATAAATTCACCAATAATAGAACAGTGACCACTTTCTTTCCAGTGATTTCCTTCTTTCCTTTCTTAAGCTGCCTTTGAAAGGTTTCAATCTTGATAACAAAACCTGCAAAAAAGGCAATGATTTTGCTGTATTTCCTGCAGAGAACAGGGTGACAGTGATGTTGCTGTCTGGAAGCCTCTACAAACAGCTGTGGTATTTACACTACTGGTTTTTACCATAATTTAATATAGTATTGTAATAAATATAATGTAAGCATAATATAATACTATAAAATAATAAAATATTATAATTATAATGAATTATAAAATAATATCAAAGAACTGAGCAGGCAGACCAAATTTTCTATCAAACCAAGTACTCCTTTATATTGTCAAGCACAGACTGTAGAAGGTACGGCTGGCAGACATATTCTGAAAGGAAAGAATAAGGGATATCATCCTCTGTGGATTCTCTACTGGCCTATTCAAGAGCTGGGTGTGTCCATCCAAAGAGCCAAGTAAGACTCTGGAAATCCTGACATATACAATACTGCAATATATGGATAAGAACTCAGTCTGTGTCCCTCCAGCAAGACAGGGAGGGTCAGGCTGCTCTCCGCTGTCAGTTCTCCAGCAGATTTCCCATATCTGCTCCACCACTGTGCTTATTTCAGCTGTTTGTTGGTAGCTCCCTGTGTGGAATCTGCCTCAGCAGCAGCAAGGCTGGCACCGACGGCACGCTTCACCAGTACCGAGGCTGACGACTACGAAGAGAACAACAGACACATGGAACTGGTTCATTCCTGTGATCCTTGGGAGACATAGACTGAGATCAAATTCACCTGCACTGCGTATCTGCCTCTTCTAGGCACAAGAATGGCTGAACACGTATTTGGTGTCCTTCTACCAGCTTACAGAAAAATAGCTGTCTTAAATCTCCCTCATACTGACAGTTCTCTCATTTTCCGTATTAGGAGGCATTGACATTTGTAGCAATACAAGTTGTTTTCAAAGGTTTAGGCTTGCTCATGTTTTAAATGGCATTTTTTAAAAAAATTATTTGCATAGGCACTCAGAAGCTGAAGGAGAGGCAGAAGCAGCATATTCCAACAGCATTTATACCTATTATACACATATCACTGTGTGTATAAATTCCAAGCAACTTCTGTGCTCTCAGTTTGCCTTTATATAGGCAGAGAGTCTTAGTACTGACTTTTATGTTTATACAGTGTGAGTTAAAACAAAGCCATGCATTTTTAAAAGTATTGTATTTAAAATATTTGCCAAGGTTTGTCTGCATGATTTGTCAGTTTGTTCTTGCCATGGCAACAAACAAAAATCTAATTATGGAAACACAGCAAGATAAATTGGATCCTGTGTTAAACTCTTGTGCTGCATAAACCTAAAGTCTGACACAGCACTTACATACCCCTAAGAGAGTCAAGGTTTTTGGGGTACCCAAGTTATTGAAACAGGTCAGTTAAAGGTCTTTTCCACCACCACATCAGGTCAATTTATTTGCATTTGTCTGTTCAAACACTGAAAGCATATTGTATTCAAACAACATTCATGTTAATTTTTTCCTCCAAATTCAAACCAAGTTAAGCAGAACTGAATTTGTAAAATCTTACATCTATAAATTTTACTAATGCAAATGTAAATTAATTTACATCTATGCTTTTTTCTCTTAAAAGGAAAGATTCACATATCAAGAGGTGGTGAAAATTAGGAAAATACTGACTGTAGAATTGCATAGAGCAATCAAAGCCAATTCTTTAAAACCTCATTCAAAACCATAAAATATCTGTTTGCATTAACCACCTCAACAATATCAAATCCTGCAAATGGCTCACATGATACATTGAACAATATGTGAAACAAGCAGTAGGCAGATTTTCTTCATGCATATGTCTGTATATATACACACACTTATGAGGCAATTTCAACCTGAATAACTGAATTCAGAGGCTAATCCAGAGTACAAATTATCATCTCAGACAATCATTTTTTAAAAGGCTCTTGAATAAATGGAGAGAGCAGTAAGAGAGTGAGAAGGGAAAACTGACTCAATATTTTTTGCAAGGGTTTGCCAAGATTTTGTTTGCCCGTGCTTGATTTTTTTTCCATCATAATACTTTCATAGCCTATTATATTGGAATTTTTAACATTGAATTGACACAAAACCAAATTCTTCCCATTTGGCCTTTCAACAGGGAAAAAAAAAAATACCATTTTGATAAATCAAAAAAAAAAGTATTTAGAATAATTCCAGACAAAAAAAAAAANAAAAAAAAAAAAAAAAAAAAAAAAAAAAAAAAAAAAAAGAGGACAAATTGGAGAAGTAGTCCATACTTAGTTGAAAACACATAATTAACACCTTCTTAGAGGCTGTGTGTTCAGTGAAGAACTCTGTGGTATCAGTGACTCAGAATGTGTATTGGTTTAAACAACAACTCCCACCACTGGGAAAATAAACTGATAACACAAAGTGGGGTGAGCTCAGGCTGTGCTGCATTAACCACGATGTGCTGCCCATCCTTTGAAGTGGATGCTGAGATTTAACAGTGAAAATGCTGCTCCATGGTTTACAACCCTCGGTGAGGGCCTCGTGGCTCTGCCCCTGCCCTGTGGAAGCAACACCTACCCCCTGAGATGGCAGGCTCTCTGCACCTCATGAACAACAACCCTGCTTTTAAGTCAAGATTGGGGTACCTTGCAAAAAAATAATGTAATGTGAACCAGGAAAAAATGAGAATCCCCAGCGACATGGCTCCTTTGAACACTAAGTCACCCAGTTGACTTTTTACCATGCTACTCTGCTTCCATGTGGACACACACCTGTTTTATGCCTGTCTCATCTTTTTTCAGTAGAGCCATAATGACTATATAATACTTTCCTTTACCTAAAACCTTCCCCATGGCAATTGTACCAGTTTTATAGTCCCTTTTCCTTTTTAAAACTGTAACCCACATACCACTGCCCTAATTTTCAGAGTGAGAAACATGGTTGTGTTGGAAATCACAGGTGGTCAAACACTGCAGCAAGACAGTCACTTTTTGTATTGGGTGCCAACTGTGCCAGCCAGCATCACAAAGAATCTCATTGAATTCAATTAAAATTTCTGGTCAGGTTCTGCCATTACTCAAGACAGCTATCCAAAAGTGAAGTAGTCCTGCTAATGCCAGTGGAACTACCCAGCAGGCAAGATCACAAAGTTTTCTCCTCATTCTAAAATTACTTTGTTAAGTGTGGTTAGGAAAAGGGGGAAAAAGGCAGTACTTTGCTGACATTTTGTTTCTTGTTATACAGCTTTGCTGCCAAGGTGCACTGCTTTCACAGAGTCCCATGCTGAAGTAATTGCTTTAAAAAAAAAAAAAAAAAAGAAAAAAACACGTAGTAGCATTTGTCTGCTTCTCTTAAGCAGAGAAACTGCTCTCCCTCTGGAGCAGCTGTTATCACAGTGTGCTCTTCTTGAGTTGTTAACGGTATTCTCATACATGAGAATGGGCAGAAAGAAGGCAAATAAACATGGACCTTTGCTTCTTCTACACTTAACAGTAGCCTAATGAGCCAAACTACCGAGCTGCAGTGACAGAGTTAATGCCATTGCACACTTACAGTGCCTCAGCAAAAGCAAAATCATCATCAGGCCTTTGAGAGACACATTTGAGGATGACCATAAGGATTTCAAACCCAAACACTTTTAGATGCTGAGGACATTAAATCTACATCCAGACTAAAATTTTATGCCTCATGAATGTCCCTGTTGAAGGCCTAAGAAGGCTGAAAATATTATGAGTACTTGCATTCTCCTCTGCCAGCCCAGGCTGGGTTGTTTTCTCAATAAATTTCTGGCCAAGTGACAAGTTTCTTGAAAGATGCAAGTGAGACTCCAGCCAATAACAGAAACTATGTGAACAGCTGAAGGCATGCAGGTTGGGAAGGAAAAGCAACAACAAACAAACAACCCAAAGAAGATTACAGCTTTCAGGGACAAATGACAAAACAGGAAATGGCAGCTTTGAATCCTCAGCAGTTTTGCTGAAGATGAACTGGATATCCTACCCTGTTGAAACAAAAAAATGGTCTCATTTCCTTTATTTTCTGCATTGCAGCTCACCTTCACTTTAAAGCTGTCCCTCTTGCTTTCAATTCCTTTTCCTCTTTCTCATTCCCCTTTTCCCATTTTCTCTGTTTAGCCTAAATCCTTCAGGTAAATGCAGATAAACAAGCCTGACACTGCCTTAACAGATAAGCCTACGACATTGATGCATGTCCTGCCACATCCTTACTCTGTACAGAGACCAGAAACCCTGGATTCAATTGCAAGTGAATAAAGACCATGGTTAAGCCACAGTGGGCTCCAACACAACCCTGCCTGGGCCAGAGGAGCAGCTCCTGCTCTGCAGATGTCTGGACATTTTTCCGTAAGTCATAGGTACAGCCAGCAGGAACAATGGCAATAAGATGAACCCATCATTTCCTGCCCTCACACTGCTCAACCAGCTCTTATGTGTTCATTCTCATCTTCATCACCAGTATCCTCTCACCCACTTCCACTGGAACACCACCTCGTGAGGTGGCTCAATACAGTGCCCAGGAAATGGTCTTTTACTCTTAATCAGTTATTCTGCAGAAGTATGAAAATGGTTAGTGAGAATAAATAGTAGCGAGTGCTGAATTAATAGATTAAGAAAGAGAAGATAAACCAGATTATGTAATTCCAGTTCTTATGAACATGCTATGAGACACTGAGTATGTGATTTTGGGTTTCTCTGCACCTGGAGCAGACCAACACTCCTCAGTGGCTCTCTAGGGCCTGCGGCAGACAACAGGAGTGACGTTTGCAGCCACCCTGTAGTCAGACAGTGACACAGCCCACTCTCTCTGTGTCCTACTGAAGTCTTATCCATGTTATCTTATGAGCTAACTGGCTGAGGTGCGCACATGGAATGGAGGGAAGCATGGAACAGAGGAGTGAGTTTATAAGTTTAGACACATCATATGTTCTTCAGAGCTTTCTTTTTAAAGCATTTTATAATGGATGTGAAAGGGCCACAGGGAAAGGAGAGAGCACTGAACTAATGCACCTTATAAAATACTGCAAGGTGAGAGTAGTAGTTTAACACAGCAGTTTTTGTTCTTAAATGCTATTTAAGTTTTCATAGATGAAAGCACTTTCAGAGCCTAGAAATAACATTGCAGAGCACAGAGGGGAATAGTTGAAGCATCAGTGCTTATGAATGGTGCATCAAACCGTAAACCAATCATTTCACCACAAGAAAACTTAGTATTCAACTATTATTCATGGAAATGTTGAAGTGAGAAAACTTTTACAGAACAGTAGAACTATATAAGCAACTGTCCCAGGAAAGACTTCCAGGAAGAAACACTTTATAGCTCATTCATTTACTATTATTGTCCAGAAATAATAAAGGACAGATCCAGCAACTGGTATAGAAGCATCCAGCTCCAGTGAAATCAGGGTAGCTGGGCTGATTTGCACTCACTGAGCAGCAGGCTGTTCACAGGAAGACAGAACAGCTGAGGCTGGAGAAGAACTCTGGAGAAAGTTTAGTCCAGCCTCCTGCTTCTAACTGTTCTGAAACAGTTTCAGGATGTAAGAATTCCTTTGAAAACCTCTGTGGCTTTTACTGCGTCAGGCAAAGCACCACCTGCCGGTATGCAGCAAGTGATGCACAGGCCTGAAGGACTTATTTTTAAATGGGGTAAAAAAGAAAAATTAGTTATTTATTTGACCCATTTGCTCTTGAATTATCCACTGTGACAGCTCAAACCCTTGGGATAGGGCATGGATGAAGAGTAACAGAGGGACGACCTTAACTGCAGCACTTTGCACCTCGTGCACTCCACGTTGTGCAACAATGGAGTCCCCAGCTCCGCACAGCTCCCAGGCTCTGGTGCTCTCACCTGCCTACCAGCCTCAGCCTTTCACCAAGAAAGCCCAAAAAACCTCAGGGCTACAGCCTGACCTAATGGTGGTCTGAAAGTCCGGGTATAATTCAGAGCAGGTTGCTTGTTCATGAACACAAGCCAGCTGGAGTAAAGTTGAGTTGAATTAATACAAGGATTAATCCAATTCTTGCTAGAAATCATGGACAGTTGGCTGGATTATGCCCACAACGAAAGGCAACTTGATAAACTAGAAAAAGAAAATAGATAAAATGGGGACATTTGGGACATTTAATAGGAGACTGGATGAGTTACAGAGAAACATGCTGTGGAAAGCAATCTTTGCTTGGTCCTTTGGGAGAAACTACATATACTAATAACAGTTCTTCTCCCCTCCTTTATTTTGAAAAGTGTCTGAGTAAAAATGGAATTACCTTACTCAACAGAACTGTTTCCTGTACATGCAGTTTTAACTACCAGCATTAATAATGAGGAGACATTAGGTTTTTTTACCCCTGCTCACATTGCAACAATACAGTCACTAGTAGCTCAAATGGACTGTCTTCGGATTTGACAACTCTCCACAAAAGACAGATTAATTTTGTTCCCATTGCACTTGTAATGGCAGCTTCTAGGAATAATAAAATCTAGATTCAGGTATAGAGGATCTTTATTAGCACTACTGAATCATGAAGCAACGAGAACACACCTTGTCCTTCAGCTCCCAGGTTAATACAGCACAGCTGACAGTTAGAGAATAACATCTATTTACGCGGGGTGAATCTGACCAGAAAGTCATTAGGACAATGTCATTTCCACAGTGTGCCTTTTTGGAGTGCAACCACTGACTGGTTCCTGTCAGTGGCTGATAATAACTACTGAATTTCATGGGTCAGATTGATCTCAAAGAAATCGGAAAATATCATCAGTAAATAAGCTGAATATGTGAACTGGAGTAAAAATAGAAAAAACACTCTTAATAGAACATAATTTAGAAGAGATAATAACATATTGCTAATCACTTTGAAGCTGAAATCCCTAATTAAATAAATTAGAGGTTTTTTTCTTAAAACTGATAGTAGCACTCTCAGATATTATTGGGATGGTGTTTCTGTTTTAGAAAGACACCTTTGGAAAATGAGATCACATCTCCTCATCTCAAGTTTCCTGTAGTATTACTTGGGTAAATGAGCATCTTGAGTGAGAGGGAAGTCCAGTGCCTCTCCCCATGCAGCTGTAGATAAAAAGCCCTAAGATTGGGGGTTTTGTTTCTTTTGCTTTGGTTTTGGTTTGAGTTTTTTGGTTGGTTGTTTTTTTGTTGGTGTAGAGTTTTTTGTTTTCTTTAGTATTTGTATTTTGGTTTTTTATTTGTTTTTAAGGGTAAGGAAAGCTGTAACGTCCCTGGGAAGAGCATGCCATGTATCCGTTGTCTTCTACAAGACACGCATTGTAAACGACCACAAAATGACACCAACACCCAGAAGAGAGTTTAGAGACTAACACAGGCACATTTCTGGGCCTTACACCAATTCTGAGCCAGCAAGGCAGCTTGGACAGAATATAAACCACATTCTAAGCCTCTCCTCTTACCCTTTTGTCACATCCCTACTGAACTGAAATCTCACAGGGCCAGTTGAACTGGATTGTTTCTTTTTTGTTTTCAAAGCGCGTTAGTTGGCAAAAGACAACACTGAGTTGTACTTCCTATGATCATAAAGCCCAGCACAGCAGTGCAGAAAGTCTGGTTTTAAGGTTTTTAAAAAAAACACCAACAAAATACCAACCAACCTGCCAAAAAAAAAGAAGAAAAAAACCCCAATAACTTGTTGAACTGCATTCCAGTATCTCTGAGAGGCATTACTGCAAATCATTTAACTTCATTATAGTCTGATGTGTTACAACACATTACAGAGCAATGGTAAATAAATAACTGCTGATTTGACACTGCTTTCAACTGCAGTGCAATTCTGCTTTCCTCAATGTTACAATTAATGTCAGCAGTTAATGCCTTAAGTGGTGGAATCGGAAACTCAGCTACGATAAACACATGCAGTCAGATTTCAACTTAAGGATAATACCCAAACTGCAGCATGGCGTTAGCTCAGCTGTCCCTGTCTCAGGCTGCAATTACAGTTCTGTTGGTCAGAGCAGCAGGGGCACCATTTGTCATCCTAAGGAAGGCTGGAGTGCTGTGAAATTGGGCACTTTGGAAAAATGCAGCTGTAGCAGAACATATGTATAGGCAAGACCATGAAATGAACTGGCTCCAAGCCAGCACGTAAAGAGAAAAACAAGAGAATGTAAATGAAAAAAAATCATAAAACACTGTACCCAGAAGATGCTTCTATTGATATATCCTGACCAGCCTTAAAGGTCAGGATGACAACAATCTGTCTTCTCTGTGGAACTGCTTAATCAATTTGCAGCTCTTTTTTCTTCACCCTGTTAGCAACAGGTTTGCATCTTTCAAATAGATCCTCTATTTTTTTTCCATTTAATTGGTCTCAGGTTCCTGTCTCTCTCTCTATACGGCTATAACAAACACAGGTGTGTATTTACATTCCTGCACAGACCATAGTGGAGAGAATATGAACTGCTCAGCTCTGCTCTGTAGCTCTACTCTCACTAACAGAGATTATTATGCAGCTGAAGACAGTTTGCTGCTCCTGGAGCTGAAGGAAGAACTGAGCTGTACTTTAGCACTGTAGTGAATACTGGAATGAGCACAGGCTGCAGAAGAATGACAACCATGCAACCATGAGAAGCCCTAGTCCTTCCTCTCTTTCCCAAAGCTGAACAGGCCTATGTGTCTTCTGTATTTAAGGATGAGAGAAAGAACCAGCACTGGAGTCATCCTGTCAATCTACAAGCATCACAAAGTGAGAATCAAGATCTTTACATACAAAATAACTCTCTACCATAGGCCTTTCATCACAGCTGATGAGGCAAACCCTTCTGTGGGCTGCAGCAAGACTGTGAATCAAAAGTCCGTAAAATCATCACATTCATCACCATCTTTCCTTCCAGCAGCAAGGCTCTTTAATTGAGTGTACTTTCCTCTAGCCAAGTATAACTTACTACAAATCCTGTCACCTGCTGGCTTGAAGAGATGCAGGCATCTCTCTCAGGTAGTGATGTTTGGGTGGAAACAATACAACTGAGGCAGGTAAGTTTTTCTCTCACACTGGTGTAGAGTTTTGACAAGGTATACATTAACACATGTCATTAGAGTTCTCCAAACTCATGCAAAAAGTAACAGGGCTCAATCACTTCCATTTAACTGCCTACAACATTGGTCTGCTTTCTTTTCTGGACATGGAGTCCCAGGCCTCCATGAAGTCATGGACAAGATCAGACCCAAGCCTTATATTTAAATTATAAATCCCTGTGGGGCAAACTTCTTTTAAAAATATATGAGAGCCCCTCCCTCCAACCTCTTCTCTCTATACATATGCTGCATGCATGTACACCTCCATAATGGAAGGTTTTCTATGCAGATTTGTGTTAAGAAATTAATAAATACAAGTTACACTTTTACGGCTGTAACACACTTTAAGGATTTTCTCCCATCTGAAGAGCAGAACAAGTGCAAAGGCAAATATTACCTTCATTACAGAACAGACTGCAGAAACAATCAGCAATAAGCAATCTCCTGCAAAGAAAAGTGACAACTTCCCTCCCCTTACTCAGTGTTTTTTTTCTTCCCTCAGTCAAATGGCATTTAGCAATGTTGATGTTGTGCCGTGTATTTTCTTCCACCCACAGGCAACTGGCCAAGGTAAGGTGCATTTGCCCAGAGATTTAGGTAAGAGGTATCTGTATGATGCTGTAAATTCAGAGATACAGAAAACTGATGTGTATAAAGGAAACTACCCTCTAGCACAAGAAGAAATGCATTTGTCTGAATTAAGGCTTCTTTTCCACATTGTGAGTAAAAGTTTTAACCATAAAGCTTTGATTTTAAATGGAATACATAAATGACTCCCAAACAGCTGTCCTACTTAACACTACTATGTAAACATCTGTTCACATTCCTGCATGCAAATAAGAACATCAGCTTGCAAGTCTCTCAGACTCAGATTAGTCTTTATCAAGTCCTCCCAGAAAACATGGGGGTGGAGGCCAACGACAGTGTGAAGTGGAAGGAAAGGAAATTCTTGAGCTTTTTTTGGAGAATTAATCCTTGGAGAAAAGATGGGTGATGGAGAATACAAAAAAACTAACTACATGCAAAAAACCAACATTTTTCAGTGTGTTTGCTTTAATGGAAGTTTCCATTCCTGTCTCTTTGTGGTGGTTTCCTACTTCATCACATATTTTAACAGCTTGTTTTATAATTGGACTCAAATTTTTATCCCTCGTTATTCAAAGCATCCTTTGAAAGTGCCAGGGTCCCAGACCTGCTCCTGCTGAACTAAATGGGATTCTTGACATTGAGGTGAATGGAAACAGGACTGGGATGGCTGTACGCCTCATTAGATACACGATTCCACAGCACCCTCTAAAATTCTGCTGAACTCTCCCTTTCGAGCAAATAAAGCTGGTAAACTCAGAGGCCATGAAATGTCACTATTACATTTCAACACTTAAACCGAGGTACCTGATGAATTAGCCATCTTCTTGCCAGGCATCTTAGAAAACTGCAGCCCCTGAGGGATTTCCCCTGGCCGTTACCACTTATTGCAAAGTCAAAGAGAGAAACCTAAGGTTATTGTTTTGCCTGTGGAATCAAAATATGCTGAGAGTGCACGTTATTCCCCAGACTTAGAGGTTTATTGCATTTCTAATTCACACCTAAGGTCACCATATGTCAAGTGAGTATGCATTCTGCTACCATGGCTACTGCCATCATTTTAACTCTAATGCTAAATAGTTCTAGATTGGAACAATACTGTCTTGGAAACAGTGTAATTTAGTACTTATAGCGGAAGACTGGTCTTCTGATTAAAGATGGAAAATTAAATGTTCTGGTTCTACTGTTGTATTTGTCAGACTCTCCAAAATCACACAAGTGATTTAATCACTCTGAACCTTTGTTTTCATATCAGAAAGTCAAAGAACTAACAAGCCTGAACAAAAAGAGTAAACAAAGCTAGTACAGCAACAACTGCATCTTCTCCATTGAGAAAAGTTAATAAATTAATCAGTCTTTGATCAAACTTCGTTCGGCATTCAAAAATACAACATAAGGTTTGAAATCTGTTACTTGTGTCCTGACAGGATCGCACCATGGTGGAGATGCTTCCCTTTGCATAATGCGTTAATGTGAATTTGACCACACAATTGTCATTCCTTGTCATTTAAGTAGTCTTACAGTTAAGCAGCCATAATTGTCCTTTGGGTGTTATCTTAAATACATTAAAAAAGAAATTGAATGCTTTCACCACATTATAGTTGGGACACTTTTTCAAAGCTAATTTCTATGTCTGTGAATTATTCATAATACACTTCAAACAGGCTCTTCTGGATAAGGTAATTGACCTTGTCTGCATGAAGCACCTACTACCTTGCCTTGGGATAATTTAATCTACGATGTGGTCCATTATTCAAAGGTAATGTCTTTTCATTAGGTTAGGCAATATATTATCACTCAACTAGTCACCTAATTCTGTATTTAGAGTATTCAAGTTTTCACTTTTTTTTGTCATAGGTTACACTCATCATAGCAATATCTCACATTTAAGTAGCATGGTATAACAGTAAGACAGTATTCTCTTGATAAATGGAAGGAGGACTTTGAAGAGTCTGATTTTGAGATTTGCTTGTGCATTTTAAACCTCAGTTGGCTTTGTGTTTTCCATGGGTGAAAGCAGCAAAGGGTATTATTCAGTAGGAATCAGTGTAAGGTCAAAACACAAGTACAACAAATGGAGCAGGTGGCAGAAGTTATGTAAATCCACATACTGTTCAGTGGAAACACTTAAGTGCTGATGAAACAGATGCTAAATCACATGTATGGCACATATATAACACCTCCACAGTTTTATTTTGCTGTGTAGATGAACCCCTGGTTGGTCTGCCGTGCGAGGAAGCAATTAGCAACGCTGGCTGTAGCTCAGGCTGGCTCTGAACCATTGCAGCTCTCCCTGCAACAGACTATTATTAGGACTCAATTCCCTGCTACATATTCCCTCGAAAGACCTTGCTCAGTGAAGACCAAAGTAACTGATTATTTTTTGCATATGCGTGGTGTGAAATCTCGGAGAGAGAAAGCTAAACAGCTGAGCACCCAGCTCTCTCCTGTGCTCCAACTACTCTGAACCGCTTTAGCAGAATAAAGCAGCTCCCAATCTACAGCAGTCAGTCACTGACCAAGTCCTCCTGCATGAGTAAACCCTTGAGTGGCACAGTGGTCTGGAGGAGCTCCTACGTCAATCCCTCTCCTGGCTCCAGCAAATGGCCAGAGATGGTATTCTAATTGATATCGCACCACTCCAGTAACCAGGCTTAAACATGCTTCTCCACCCCTCTCTACTTCAGTATTGCAGAGTACACCTCTGTGAGAACAGAGTGCTGGCTTTTTCAATCAGTGCTGAAGTGTTTAGATGCTGATTGCAAATACTGCATTAACAAGCTATGGATGAACTTGTGAGCTCCTCTAAATATCTGAATTTTTAAAATGTTTCTGTGTTTTTTAGTTTGTTTTATACTAAAGTGGAATTTATTGAAAGATGTAATAACCAAGGAGTTAATCCACCATCTTACTTGCCTAAATCAGTATAAATATACTGAATCCAATGGATCTGATCCTGCATATCTTTGAGCTTTGTAATTTTTTAGTTGAATCATTCGTTACTGTAGTTTCTCTCAAGCTGTCCATTAATAGAATGTTATGATTATGTTAGCTATTCAAAGCTTTTTAATCATGTTATATAAACACAATTCAGTCTATGAATTGTTTATCTTGATTAGATATTGTTTGAGTATTCACTTAAAATTATGAAGCATTGCTTTAGAGCAGAAATAAAGGCAAGGGCGTCAAAGACTTCAAGGTGTTAGAGTGAACATTTACTCTGAAGGTCATTGGCTGAATCCTTATTTGCATGAATATTCAGGAACAATCTGGTCATACCTTGGAAAATTCCTGCAAAGACAAAAATCTCAGTATCATTGTCCAGAATGATATGAAAAAACCCCAGAATTATGAAAATTATCAAAGTGAAACTGAAATTAAATTCCAGTAGAACATGAGTGAAATAGCTGATATTTATAATTTTCCATCAGCTAAAACAAACCAGCCAAGGGAAGCATTGTTCCAAGCAAGATTACCTGCAACTGGCCTGGCTGCTAGGTCATATTTCACAACGGTCGAGCGCCTTCCATTGTGTAACCACAGTCGTGTACTGCACTTTGATGGCTCCTGTCGCTATCATATGGTTATGTTTACCCATTACTTTCTGCTTTTGTGCCACAACCCAGCAACTATGATATTACAATTGTTCTAATGGTCTGTTTCACTTTGTTCATTTACCTATTAATTTTCGCAATGGCATATTTCATGGAACATAAATTTCATCCTCTGAAAACAAGACAACCTGTAGTACAATATGGTCAGACAGATTCTGGAGCTTTTTACGGAAGTAAAATGAACTGTCCAGGGTGGCATTTTGGAAAGAACATATCTCCCTCTGGAGGCATCGGTTGTATCTAAGGTGATTACTTCAGCTCTAACAGGACGTAATTATTCACTCAGTAAAATTCTGCCTCTGTTAAGTAGGTACTTCTAATGTTCTGCAGATTGATTAGTGGCCCTAGAATATCTCACAGTGGTAGTAAACAAAATGCAAAACAATCTCTTTGTCTGAATCCAGAACATAAGTGTGCACGGGGAGGGAAGGAACCTAGAAAGCTGCCACTGCTTTGAAGAGGGAAGCTCTTGGAAACAGGACCCCAAAGCAGGACCTAAAAAACTGCTCATCGCAGGAGAACCTTTCCCAGTTCGATGGTAGATATTAGAGGGGCAAAACATATGGATCAAACTGACCTTGCGTAGCCAGAGAAAAAGCCAAAGGGAACTGAAACAGAGCCTAGAAGACAACTTGCCCTAGAATCCCACCCCCTACTGTTACCTTAGCATTCAGTCATACAGATTTCTCTCTGAGAAATAGCCCCGAAACTTCTGCCAGGCCCCAAAGTAGTTTCATGTGGATAAAATCTGAGACTTTGAAATCACAGTGACAATGGGAGGCAAACAAATGCTAATGTACAGAAAGCCTCTAGCTCAAAGGGGAAAAGAGTAACCAACACTACTTTATCTTGCACCAAGCCTGACAATATCCAAGTAGTCCAAAAAGTGAATTGCAGCCAAATGCCACTCTTCCTTTCCTCCTAAAAGGGGGAAAGAATACTTACACATATCTGCATAAATATGCAAACACATACTTTCCCAAAAAGAGAGAACTCCATCTGTATGAGTACACAACTTTATGGACTCTACCATTTGAATCATCAGATGAAGGAAAAGTTAGTATTTAAAACAAACATATCATGAAATTGATGTTACTCTTTTTTCAGATACGCTTTTCAGATCTCTGGTCATTTTTTAAAACAGCCCATCATAGGCTTGGACTCTTGAGTAAAACAAACCTGTCAGAGCTGAACTAGGTTCAGTAACACAAAATTGAGAAAAAGAACAGCCAGGAATCATTCTTTTCCTTCCTACCAACAAATGTCACTATTAACGTTTTGACCACATTGAATGAGACAGCCTAAACAAAAAGAAGTAAAAAAATGGCTACTGATTGCAGTTTAAACTACTGGGAGCACTTTTCATGTGCTATTAACATTAATACACTGAAATCACTACATGTGATAAATTAGACATGTCATTTAAACTTTTTGGGGAAATGAAAGATTTAGGGAAAGGGGGACATGGAACTAAGCATCCTGGATAAACAAGACGTCAGCACATTAAGACAGGGACTGAATCTAGCACAACAGCAATGGTCCAAAGATCTACGAAAGACTAGTGGGTAGTGATGAAGTTCAGTCAAGTCTAAGACGTAAGTTTGCTTTAAGTTTTTGCTCCTATCTTGGAAGGAGGCAGACATTTTTGTACCTGGCACGGTGAGAAAATATGCACATCTGCATCTCATTTTAGCCAAAATTAAGATTTCCTTCTAGCACTAGGACACACGGAGTGGGTCTCTATTGATTCTAGCAGGCTTTAGATATTAATCACAACCTGGTTTTCTAGGGAAATGAGACTTATTGAAACATGCTACATGAATGTTTGTGCACACCTGTGTCTAATGCTTGAGTAACGCAGGAACCCACTGGCCAATTTCAAGAACTTCTGACTGAGAAATATGTTCCTACAGGTTCCATGTACTGCCTAAGCAGAAAACAGGCACTACTGCTAGGAGAGATCCTCCTGGTACTCAGCCTAAGTGAAGGCTGCAATGCATTTTCATTCCTCTGTGTACATTAAAAATCCATACAGAAGCTCAATGCTAAACCACAGAACCAAAGGGGAAACAGCAACATTTATTACTCCACCAGTTACAGCGCAAAATCACAGCTTTCTCCCGTTATTTGGCCGAGTACACCAAAAATCCCATTATACCCCACCTGAATATACCATTACCTTCCCTGCAGTTCAGTAGGTCCATAAAAATTCACAGGATCACATCTTCCTGCTAAATCACCGTGACTGTGGTGACAGAAAAACAACTGTACCTCTAAGGGATGACATGTTCATTCTTTCACTAGTAGCACAAGGGCAAGGCACGAGAGGTACCTACAGAAAGCTCACACTTGGAGTCCAAGAGGTGTTCAGCTGAGAGGAAACACTATTATGGTGCTTTTTTGTGGCTACAAGAACTTGGCCATTGGTTTTAGACGGGTACATTTAAATCGATCTAAAGGCCCATACCAGTTTCAGGCAAAATTGGTGTCAGTTGCAGCCTGATGGCCTCAATTTTCTTCTCTGCTAAACAAGAAAGCTACCTTTAGAGGAGAACTGCATAGATTAATTGGCTAACTTTTCTAAATGCTAATGTTAAAAAAAAGAAAAAAAAGTTTTCTTTTGGTGCTTCTCAATTCTGCTCTTGAGAGTAAAGGAAGAAAGCTCTTGATGTTGTTTTGAGTCCTGGACAGATCAAGTGGGAATACACGCCTTGGCTAAACCAGTCTGAGTCTTTCTTTTGTCAAAAGGATTTGGAAAAGATTCAGGCTCAAAAGCTTTCTCATTTTTGTTCTCAATCTTTTGGGCCAAGCAGATAACAAAAAAGCTTCTCAAAAGAAGGTTTTAAAAGGGTTATTTTCTTTCAGGTCACCACATCTTTCTAGCTACTTGTCAAATGTCAGTCAGATCTGCTCCTCTCCAGATCAGTCCAGGTTGGGGGGACGTAAACAATTCTAAATTGCTTTTAGATGCTTCTTGTGAGTGGAAGAAGTACACAACTTTTTTTCCTCAGTCTCTGGAGACATTTTCCCAAAGTATGTTTGCTTATCCTCCACATTTTGGGGTGTTCTTTTTACAAAAGAAAGTAACAGACACTTAGAGGAGCTGTTTTTATGCCCCCCTTAATACCAGATAGCTCATGAAAGAGTATTTAGTTTAATGTTTTGCTTAGGGAAGTTTTTTGTTTCCTTGTTGTTTGAATACCAAGTAACATCAAAATGCCACCTTCAGCTGATTCTCATAGTTTCTTTTTTCCTGTCTCTGCCTTCACACTTTCAAACATGAAAATAAATTTTAAGCAGGCTATCTTCAAACTGCTATGGGGGTAAAATTCCTAGACTTCAGATTTACAAGCAATGAATCTAAGCACTGACCTAATTATTCAGAGTAAAAACCTGTCTTTTTTACCACAGAGTTGCATTTTCTTTTCTCCTAATTATTTATATGATTAAGGTATGCCACTGATCATTTTTGTATAGCTTCCTAACACCGTTCTTTTCCTGGAAAGGTCAAACCAATTAAAACAAAATCTGAGTGTAGGGGTTCCATCTCATCTGATTTTCTGCAAGTGCCTTACTATACACCTAATTTCTTCCCTATAAAAGGGGTCAAAAGAGCTGAAAACACACGTAAAACTGAGTGATTACAGCCCTAAAATGTTCTTTTATCCTCAAAAATTCTGTAAATAGCAATGAGAATTAATACTGCTATTTACTAATGCCACTCATGTGGCATCTTGGTAGAGGTCAGATGAGAACTCTTCCAGCGCTATGATTTACATCTTCTGCTCTGCAAAATCAGAAAACATCACTCTCTGCACTGGCCCAAATTTGACAGACAAATTAGTTTAATGTCAGTGAGACAATCTGAGTCTAATGGAGCCCAAGATGCTCAAAGCAGGACAGCCAAAAGAAGCAGACAAATGGAAGTGTGATGAGAACACACTCCCTGCTGTGGCTCTAATGAGGGAGAAGGCACACTTTTCTGCTCAGGCAGCAGTCCTGCTTTCTTCCTTGAATCGAGGACAGGTTGCTGTCATAGCTAATGACCCACTAATAACAAACCATGGACTAGCTGTTTGTTTCTAATCACCGTTATTTTTTTATTGTTAACAATATGCTGAGTCCTGCAAATTAGAAAAAAAAAAAAAAAAGAAGAGACTATTACAGCTCATGATTAAGGGAATGTTAGCTGGAATAACTTGAAAGAATTCTGTCATTCTTCCCTTCTTCAAACTGTGTGCATAAATAGTTTATACAACTGGGCCTTTCAAGCCAGAGGTATCATTAAGATGTGTTTAGTTCTGCCACACGTGTGCCTCATAAAATTATCCACTTCCAAACTCTCGTTTGGACTGCAGAATTCCCTGAACTCAACACTGCAGCCTTACTGAGCTACGAGCACTTACACTATCCCATAGGTTTCACAGGTTGAACAACAGATATCATCGACTTTACTCCAAACAAGAAGTTCTTTGGGATCAAAATTCCCAAACCAACAGATTGCAGAGGTCAAGTAAACATCTTGCAACATCAGTTCACAGCACTGACTTCCTTATTGCACCACCAATAATAGTGCATGCAATGAATTCCAGAACCCCGGCTCAAAATCTGTTGTCTAGATTTACATTTCATTTACCTGTCCTATGTGCCTCCTGGTCAAGCTTCCTGTATACTGGAAAAGATAACTCCCATGTCAGTAAAACACAGTAGATCTTTTTAGTTTGAAGTGACAAATTTGTTTTCTATGCAAACTGGAAAACATCTCAAATGAAATGAAATTCTAAAATTGCTCCTTAGACTTAAAAAAATAAATTCATTCAAGGAAGGGAAAAAAAACCCAAACACACAACAAAAAAGCAAGAGAAATATGTAGTGACAGCAGAACTATGAAGGATGTATTCCATAGAAGAAAACAGGAAGTACCCATACAAGCTCTCTCCTCACTACTCCATCAGTCCTCACTTTGAGAAGTGTTTTTGTAAATTCACCTGACACATTGTGTCTAAAGCAAACACAGATAATGGTGCTCCAGTGCTCACTGGAGCCATCCCAGGAGACTCCTGCCCTGCTGATGTCACTCCAGAATTATGTCAGGTAGCATTATAAGCCTGCCCTCTCCTGCAGCAAGTTTCAAGGAGGGAACAGGCTTTCCTTCCACTGGGTTAGAAGCCATCCCACGCATGGCTGAGCAAAGATTTATTCCCATGTTTTTCACATCATTTAGCCTCTTGGCTGCATTTTGATCTCAGAGAAACACAAGACTGGATGAGAAGTAATGGCAGTAAGTAGCTGCCATTCCTTCCTTGGCAGCTCTAGCACACTGTACCTCCCTGCTAGACACGGAGGATGGTATAGAGCAAGGGAAGTAAAGAATCAGAAGCTGGGATAATGATGGCATTTCCACTACTCACAGGTGCATGCAGGCTCCATGCCAAGTTACCTCTGCCATGCTGCATGTTTTGTATTCTACTTAGACCACCTGCATTTTAATCAGCTGCACACAAAACCCTTTATCTTTATCTTTAAAAATGGCCTCTAAATCTCTCCCTACAAATAAAGGGGGCATATTGCATTACTGTGGTGAACTCTCTTCCAAAGTCTCCAAATATAGCACAAGTTGTCTAAAGTCGTACTTGTGAGAAGCTGTCACTGCCACTATGGGGGGAGAGACAAGGTTTGGCGATGGAAACACAGATGGCAAGCCAATCATTCTCAAGAAAGGGACCCTAATTACCCAAGAATAATCACAGCACACAATCTACACGTGTCACCTATCCACCACTCCTTCAACACAAGCCACTTTTTGAGGGCGGACTGCCCTGTTCTGGGTTATTTTGTGCAATGAAAAATAGTCTCCTGGTAATGCAATAACAATTTAAAGTTATTTTGTACAGGAACAAATAGTCCCCTGGTAGCACATTAACAATTGAAAGTACTGGAATGAAAAACTGGAAATTATATTTAAGAGGCATAAAATAATAGTGAGCGAAGCCTCATTGGTAAATGACTGTTATGGGTCATTTTATATCACCTCCTGATATATCTATGCAAAATACTCCATCAGAACCCAGGCTTCAAACTCCTTTCTTCATATAGCTTTACATTAAAGTGGTGAAACCTTGGTGCAAACCACACCTCAAAAAACTGTGGGCACTTCAGGTGAAAAAACACTAGAGCTAGTGAAAGTCCTAGATGAGTAACTAAAAACACTATAAAAGTACTGGATGAGCACAAAACTGCGTTTCACTGCATCCTGTAATACAAGAACTCAGTGCACTGAGCAAAAAAGTAGTTAAAAACACATTAAAAAAATGTAGCTCTGTAAAACAGCAAGTGGGGAACTCCTGGAACTTGCTTTCCCAGGAAGCTGCAGGGCAGGCAGCCTAATAAAGTTCAAAAAGTGATTAGACAAGTTTATGAACAACAGATCCACAGCGGATACTAAAAGGGATTGGCAATAGCATAAACTCTAATGCCCTTATTTGAGCAGCTCTGGGTGATGGGGACATATTGAGGGACGTGCTAAAGACCTCAACTTGTGTGCTCACCCGAAGTTGCATCTCTCCAGCAGCCCCTACTGAAGGCAGGGCCATGACGGACATTTCTTAGCACCTTGTGCTCTCACATCACTGGCCTCATCTGGAGCTAAGGAGGGAGCCTGCACAGACAAAGCTGTAGCAACATACAGGGCATAGATAAAAAAAACAAGTTGGCCTGTCTCAGCAACAGAAATAAGTCTAAACTAAGAAATTAGGACTTGTTCCCTGCTGTGAGGCAGCACTCCCTCTTTCCCTCCAATAAGGAGCTGCAAAATGCAAATGCAGAGGTTCACCAGTGAGGGCTGCCTGGCATAAGGGGTCACAGACCATGGGACAGCACCTAGTGCAGCTTGGCACTGAGATATGGGTCTAGCTGGGAGCCAGAGGGGAGGGAGGAGGTGGAAACCTGGGTGCGAGTCATATAATAGTGGGACTTGACAGACCATAAGTTCAGGGAAGAGGTGTGTAGTTTAGGATGGATGTAGTTTAGGATTGAAGTTTTAAATCAAAGCTTAAGGTGACATGGTGTAGGAATTATACTGGAAAGAGTAAAATAAGGAAGAAGTCAGGAAAAACCCACCACCTACAGACATTCCTATTTCTTTGATTTCGCTCTTGGACTGATCTTTTCTCAGTCCCTGCCTACACAAATGTGCTATGAACTTGACAGACTGTCAGCCAAGTATTGTAAAGCAAGCTATGCTGCCACTGATACAGGCATCACTGCGCTAAGTCCTTGATAAGGTGGATGTGAGGCAGCTTCCCAAGTGATAAGCATTTGAGTACACCCACTGCTTCTAGAAAACTGAGCAAATTCAGTCAGAGCTGGGGGTTTGTTCCGTTAATGAAGCATTTTCATACCTTTAAACATCTTGTATATTAACAGTTTAATTAAATGTGCATCTGCACACATGCATCTGTCCTTGTAGACCTGCCCTTTCCTTAGATATTGCCTGAGATGCTCCATAAAGAAAGGAAATCAAAGCCCTGGGGGGCTACTTTTCTTTTCATATTCTCAGAATACAGAGAGCACATTTAGTGATAGCTCAACCTTCCTGACCACCCCACTCCTCTCCTGCTAGCTTGACTTGGCCTCTACTTGTAAGGATACGATGGTGGTAAAGTCTGTAGTCTTTTCCTAAGAGTGTGTATCACTTTCCTAATTAATGCCAAATGTCAGATTTAAGTGAGTGTCTCTCCAGCACGCCCAGGAAAGTCACCAGAGACTTGCAATTTCTGGTCATACAAGTTTCCTTTGCCAGCCTCATGAGAGGCACAGCCAGCGATGCCTTGATGAACAGATGTCTATTGCAGTGTTCACGAACCTCCTGAAAATCTGTCTGATGGCAGAGATGTACAAAACTACAGTTCAGGACAATTTCACTTCTGCTTTCAAAGACATGCTTGCAGCTAAGCTGTAGTATGACAGGGAGAACCAATAAGGCTGTTCCAGACAGCAGGAGGTGGAGATGAGTAAAATCCTCTGCCAACTGCCAGATTGCATGTCTGACACACTGCAGATGTAAATCCAAGAAACTCAATGGGGATACTACACTCAGTCACTCCTGCTGAGGATGTGCCTGTGTCTTCAGGGCAGGAGGGAGTAGCAAAAGCAGAAAGAGAAATTCCTTGATATAAACTGGAACAATTTTATGCAAGCCAGGAGGAGACTCCCTGAGCTTCTCTCTGAGGCAGCCCAGAATGCCTTGCTTGTCTCTTTGCCCCTTGTCAAAGCTGTGAAAGCCAAAATTGCTATGGAAAAACATACATCTTTGCACTATGAGTGCAAAAGGAAAGAGAAATGTTTTTACTGCTTCTCTGTGAAACATGATAGTGTTTAGATCCTGAAGACAAGGATTTGGTGTGTTGGTGCTACCAGCTGTAATATCATAATCATGTGTTCCATCTCCTTGTGGGGAAAAAAAAAAAAAATGAACAGCAAAGCCCAGAATGAGAGTAAGCTCAGAAATGGATTGGATTTCTTGCAGGAAGAGGAACTTTTATAACTTTGTCAAGATTAGATATACCTCTGGGTGATGCCCTTCCATCAGGCAATCACCACTGGGCTCACTCCAGAGGTGATAATGAGTGGAGACATTCAGCAAGTTGCATTAGGTCAGGTAACATTTCCTGCTGGCCTATGGATGCAGTATTGCCATCAATACACGGGCATTGCATACTGAATTCTACAGTCAGATCTGAAGTGTTGCTCTTTAACAGCAATTACACGTTAAGATACCCTGGCAACACGGAGAGAACACAGTGCTTCAGGGATCTAGAACTCTAGGCCAAATCAAGAAACAAAACCCAAAAGTTTTGATCTTTGTTCTGTTGCTCTGTCCCCAAATCAAACTCCCTCCAGTCTGGGCAAAAACAACACCGGTGAGAACCTTCTGCAGCGAGTCCAGTGAAACGCCTTAAGGTTACTCACACTTGTAGCTCATCTTCAAGTTTTGGAGTGGAAATTCCTTAAGTCCTAGAACTCTTCAAGACATTCCTATAGTGTTCAGCACTACTTGCTCTCTAGGCTCCTCTGTAATACAGCAGCATTTCACCTCAAAATTAATATCAATTAATAGAGCTTGGGGAAAATTCTTTTCTACAAAAATACTTAATACTCAGTTAACAAATTACCCTTATCTGGCCATTTTAAGAACCGGAACATTTTATTTTTGAGCATGTTTCACATCTTGCCAAATTTAAAGCCTTAGACTACTGAGTAAGCTCAGGATGAAAAAAGGAAAATTCGAAAGTGTAACTAAAAAACATACAAAAAGAAGAAAAAAGAGGGAAAAAATGATGGTGTCTGCCACATGCACAGCACTAGACTGCAATTTTTTATTTTTATTTCTCAGCTGGAGCTGCAGTAAAGACTAATGAGTTATGCAATTCCCATGTGGTCAACTGTCAGGACCACAGTGGTGCTGCACCAGCTGCAGGAGCACAAGCCAGACTGCTGGACACCATCCCCACATCCTTTCCCTTGAGGAACCAGCCACAGCTTTGGTCCGGGACACATGGAGGATGAGCTGCCTGTCAGAGGCCATCTTAGCCAGTCTGCCTGTTGTTTGATAGCTTTAGCCCCAAAGATGCAGTTTACATACTGTCAATTTACACAACATTACCTTTACTTTTTTTTCCCCATGTTTTGGTTCTCAGGAAGTGCCCCCAGCTTTGGAGAGGCCCCACATACAAGAGGCATCTCAAAACCCATTCATAGTATACGTTCCTGCATACACATGACCAAGTGTCTCACAGAAATGTGCAGAAATAAACACATGCAGACCTGCTCTAATATTCTGGCACTCATCCCTAAAACAACATTTTGGAAAAAATCCCTGTGGGGTTTTATCTTTATGCCATATCAAGTGCGGTGTAGGATACAGAAGCCAGCAACACTGGAAGTATTTGTAAGACATCAATTCCACTTCTTTATGAGCAGTTATGCCTGCATTTTGTTTTCCCTTTGTGCTCTACCCTGGATGCTGATATTAATATTTCATTCTTTAAAAAAAGATTAGCAATACAAGCAGTTCTTGGCTGGTAAATCTGATGATAACAAAAGGCATAATTCACAGCTTTTAAAAATAAACTGACTATAAGGCATCTGATTACTGGATCCATAAACATTCAGTGTTACAGTAACTTTGCTGGAACCAGGAGGGGTCTTGCTACATCTCATTAGGCAATGTGTTTTTAAGACAATAGAACTCCCACTGCAAGCTCCCCTTCAGGCTTTCCATGTGATTTCTTCTGAACTACAAACAAATTTAAGAGTTGCTAATAATCAAATAATCACCAGGACCATACAGACATTAAAAATAACAGAGGAGACTTGGAAGACATTCAGAAGTCTGACCTTAATGTCATTCATCTCTCCAGATAAACAGACATAAAATCCTGACATCAAGACAGAGTTGACTAGAAGCCAGACATCCTGAGTAGCCACTGGAAATTTGGTACTGCAGAGAAACATAAACTGATGAGACCCTCTGCTTTCTTTTTTTCTGCTACATTAAACCAAGGGAAAATAATGTATTCCTTTTATTGCAAGGGGAAAATTATTTCTGCCCCAGAAACTGTACTACCAAGCACCCTAAACATATTCAGGGCTGTGGGACTCAGAAGAGGTTATACCCCTCCCCTGCATAATATTATGAATCTAGAGCAATCTGGATGCTTTTTATCCTTAATATACAGGTAAAAACTGTAAATGAATAAACACATCTATTTGCCATCAGGTAAATACACTTTTTGTGGTTTCTAGGTAGCACTTTCCATTGTGGAAGTTTACAGAGTCCAGGCATGCATGAACTTACAGAATGAAAACTCCCCTGCAGAGCTCAGACCCTCTTGCACCAGAGCACATGCACTGCACAGTAGAATCCAAAAAGGTAAAAAGTTTTTCAGTCTATTCTGTATTTTTACTGTTAATTTGGGGTTTTTTTTTGGTTTAGGTTTTTTTTCTCCTCAGCTGCAGTGCGGCCTGTACCTGCTGTATAATCAAGGGGAGTTAAGAAGGAAGGATTTGGGATGCTGGCACTTACTCGGGGTGTTGAGGAGCCGTGACTTTTTGCAGTGGTAGGCTGCCTCCTGCTCGCAGTACTCGGCGCTGCTTATCACGGCCTCCAGCTGCTCCGCACTGCTGTTGTAGTTGAAGGACATGGTGTAGGGCTTCTCCGGACCAGCTCCTTGCACTCTGGTCAGCCCTGTGCTGTTGTGCTGCACTGCAGTCCAGATCTTATCTTCTGTTAAATGAAAAACGATTGAAAGGAAAGTTAACTGCAAAATACTTCCAGCAAGCAGGGAAAAAAAACCCAATTGAAATCTAACACTTTACTGCATAGGAGGAGCATCTGCAGGACCCCGGGCTCTAAAATGGTCACTTTGTGAGGAAGACCAATAGGTCTGTCTTCATTAAAGGTCAGTGTGGCCCACAAAGATGTTTCTCCCTGAACCAGCTCAAGCAAACACTACACTGCCTGCTGAGCAAGAGAAACTACAAGCTGCTTCCTGGGAAGCACAGGAGATCTTCAGCTTCTTCTGTTATCAGGTATCTGAATAAAACTAGATAACTTTCAACTGGCTTTGTCCCTGAGAGAAAACACATAGTAATGTGGCTCACGGGGGTAACATTCACCTTTTGCCTGAGAGCACAGCCCACGCTGTTGTAACAACAAATGGAAGCAGAGAACTGCGGCTGAACTGCACAAACTCACCATGAGCTGAAAGCACAATATCTTGCCAGAAAGCTAAACTGAGAGTATGTTCTTACCACCCAGCTGGAAGTCAAATCACTCATTTCACTCAGTTCTCAGATTTTTCTGCATATAAGTTGAGTGATGCCCTACTTGGATGATGGTACAGAACACCATATGACTTGGCATCTGTAGTTAACTCTAAATATTGATGCTTTTCCATGCTGGGGAGCCCATTCTAGTTTCCTTCATTGCATTTATTGGCAGAGCAAGGGATTGTGTACATGATAGAAAGCACAATCTAGGTTTAAGCACAACTTGCACCCTACAACCCAGCTCATGACCAGAACTGGGGTTGGCATAATGAGAATATCACATTTAGAAGCAATAGCTTCCAGGGAGGATTTTTCTCAGCTGATTCTGGTATAGCAGTGGGCAAGGCAGCAAGGACAACCTGGATGGCCAATTTGCTGAGCTGACACAGAGTTAAAGACGAACTCTTCAACAAGGATTCACAGGACGAAGCCCTGCACATGCCCAACACTATTAGTAAGGGTCACATCCAGCAAATTTCCTCTTTATCAAAGACCCTGCTTGCCTAGGGAGGATACAAGATACTGACAGGGCAAAAATTTAAGGCAGCAATTTTCAATTATTTGATGAGAAGGAGATTTCGATCTCACTTGCAGAAACATACAGACAGTTACAGAGGAAGAAGATCTAGGCAATAGATTTCTATTTTGTTATTTATGCTTCCTCAGGGAAACCTTAGATAACAATGAATCATATCTTTTCAAAGCTGATCTTAAAAACTGTGCATTTAAGGATTCAGATGGTTTTACCACATTACCTGGCCTGAATTCTTGTAGAGCATGATCTTTGCTGTTACTCCCCAATACACTGGCATGACGAGCCCAGTAGCTCCGTGGATACTACAATGCATTGCAGTCAAAGTATTTTTTGTTGAGCTACAAATATCCCCCAGATTACTTCAACAGAATGCTAATAGGTGTATAAAAATCCTAAATTGACTATCTGTGCAAAGACACTCAGATGATTTAATGGATTGTCATTATGGAGGCATTCAAACGACAGGCAAGTAACAACAACCATCTGGAGACTATTTAAAGAGGCCTGTTCCAAGACCTGGCTGCGAGTCACAGGGAAATTAACTTGCATTAACTGTAAGGACAGTTTACATACAGCAAACCACACATTCACTCACAACCCTCTCATCATTTACAGTAGACAGAAAGTTTGCTCATAGGTCTGCAGTTCTGTAGTTCTTATTGACTTCAGGGAGCTGCTTGAGGACCCTTGAGTTGGAGCTCAAAGAAACACTGCTGCAATGCGTGACACACAAAAGTCAGATTAAAACGATAAGAAATACTACAAATTTATTGCTTGTAATACTTGTCCCAGTGGCTGTAATCACAGTGAAGACTGTAGCACAATACCCTGCACAGTCCTGCACATATACTGCTTCCAGCACAATATACTTCAGTGACTTTGTAACAGACATCTTGTACATCTTAAAGTAGTGATCCTTATCAGCCAATCCCTCTCTTTTCCTTTGCTCTCTCAAGGCAATATTGACAAGAACAGAGGGGATTTTTCAGAAGCAGTTGAGGGTGAGTTAACTTTCCTCTCACAAAGCTGGTAGAAGTTTAACCTCTGTTTTAACTGAAATATCTACTAAAAAGACAAACACCAAGTTGCTGATAATGTAAGTGAGACATAAAACCAGATGATGGAATAAACTGGTTGCTGAAATTCCAGGTGGGTGATCAAAAGCACCTCCCCACTGAGAGTTTTGAACATAATTTTAAGAAAATGCAATAAAATCAATGCTCACAATAGTGGCTACAGTGCTGCTCAGGAAGCAGAGCAGCCTAATGCTCGAGTTTCAGTGGTTAACACTGCTGTACTTTCCAGGCTGTGCATCAAGAAAGGTGCCATGTGGGTACTTGGGAAGTCAAAAGTATCAAGAGCTAGCAATTTAGAAGCAAAGAAGGATTACTAGGAAAAACTTATTAAAAATAGCAGAGCACAAAACTGTCTTCCCAAAAAGTGTTGGAAACTTTAATTGACATGTTTGAAATGAGGCTGGACAAGGTATCACCAAACATACTGTAAGCAGCCAGCACTCATTAACAAGAGTGTTGGACAGGCAATGTGACAGGTCTTCCTCTTATTTTCCTCTATAATTGTTCATTAATTTTGAACAGTCTTGTTACCATTACAGCTGCACACAGCTCTCCTTCTGAGATCTGAACTTTGACATTCTAGACCTGCTTTTCTCCACAGGATCATTTAGAAATAAGCTAACCTATTTTCCATCCTCTAGTTTACAAAGGGAAAGGAAAAACAAATCAAGTTTCTTTTTGTGTTCAAAGTAATTGTGATTTAGCAAGTACATCAGAATGGAGTTTGAAATGTTATAGCAGAAGAGAAGAATTCTGAGTTACATTTCAGAGATTTCTCAGTGCCTGGTCTGTTAGGTTTAATACTGATGCAGATCAGATCTGTGCTTTAGTGGTCACTTCAAAGTTTCCCTCTGTGCTTCACCTTTGAAGCAAAGGTGACCATCAGTTCATCTTCTCAAAAAAGATACGTGTTTGTCTCACTGATCTAGTGCCAGGAAAGTCGCAGCCACCAGCAAGCAAACCTGGGATCAGAAGGGCAGCTCAACACAACAGATACAAGACAAAAGAGCTGGCGGCAACAAGGTGAGAGGAGGAAAAGGAGGAGAAATCTATTCCACCATCTCAGTCACGCTCCTTCCCACTTCCCAGGGAAAGAATATTTCCATTTTAGAAACCAGCACGTGAGGCGTAGAGGGGCGAGGTAACGCATACAAAGTCAAACACAGCCTGCTAGAAGAATAAAGGATTACATTCACATCACAGTAAAAAAAACCTCAAAAACCAAAGTTCCTTCTTTCAAAATGACACCCTTTTGTCTAAATGCAGAAAATGAGACTGAAAATGATTTAAACTTTAGATTGCTTTGGAAAGAGTACAAGAGCCAACACTGCTCCCTCCTGCATCTCCACTGGCTGAGGGAGAAGTAACTGAGAGCTGGAGGGCAATAAATCCTTGAACCATTTCAAGACAATAGCAAGACCATTGGATCTGCTTCTGTAGATCAGAAAATCACTCAAAAACAACCCCAGCATTTCTTCTGAAGACCATCACCTTTCAGATCAGCCCCTGGGGTTTATTCAAACCCCATTTTCTCCACTTCAAAGTTGGCAACAATTGGGAAAAGATCATTCTGTTTTCTCAAATTCACTTGCACAAGTTTAGCTAGGGCTGCTCCCAAAATATCACTGCCTGCCTCAGAATGAGGTCAAGGAATTCTACCCTCAGTGTTCGACTGACAGGTCCTCTGAAGCCTCCTGACAATGATCTGTGATCTGGCACTTCAGGCAGGTTCAGGACCTGTGTCAGACACGTAGCTGCCATCTGAACATGCCCACAGATCACTCCAGCAAGCAGGGCAACAGCTGTCAGCACCTTAGCTCCACGTTTGGCATTTGCCTTTAGAGAGGTACATCTCTACAGCAATAATGCCCACAGCTTTTCAAAATGGGGCTTCAAATACTTGTTCCTGTTTCATAATGCAAGGATTTTTATTTAATCGTCACTCTGTTTTGTTTACATTATGTTTTTAGGCAATGACACTGTAATCACAGATGCAAACCAAGCTGAGTGCCACTACCTCCTTCTAGTAATTTCCATGCCTGGAAACTGTTAAACTACACAGATAAAGCTCTCTTCTCATGTATTTCAACTAAGAAGTTATTATTATATTTTTATATCTGTCCATACTACACATTTTTTTCCTGTTTACTCAATTTAATGAGCTCTCCTTGCACTTGTGAATCTGCAAGAATTACAAAGCTGTTGTCCAGGCAGAGGTTACTGTTTATTTTTATCTTCTATTATTCCATTCTATTCTTTTATTACTTTCTCAGCTTGGTAAAAATTCAAACTATACACAAGCTGGAAGTCATTCAAAACTAAGTAGGAGACTGCAGCCACATCTTCTATTGTATAATGTGGAATAGTATAATGAAGCCTTGAAAAGCAGATTTCCTAAATGCTTGTTAAATTATTTCCATAATTCAAAGGTGACAATGCTTTAATTTCAGGGTAATGCTACAGCTTTATGACTCCACAGTTTTATTTAATGGTCCAATTCACTAGGATATTATGCTGTCTGCATTTGGCCCTAGGAGATGCTTTTACAGCATGGGACTGCAATGCATTAAGCACATTTTAGACTCTCTGTTTAGCCTAGCCCATAGTTCTATCATCTTGCTGGAAACCTCCAAGTTGTTTTTGATGGCACACAAATTAAATTGTGGGAAATTAGAGCAGCTGGAAAACTGGCTTTCAATGAATTCTGTATTGTCTAATTCTCATTTTTATTCTTCAACTTGAAATATCCCTGTAGAGCACCTTCCACCCATACAAATTGCATCATTCCTTTGTGATTTAGGAGGTTTGTCACAAAACAAGATTATTCAGACTGATTAAATTGCCAACAAGCCAAACATATGGTAAATGCTACATGAGAGAGAAAAAAACAACTCTCAGAGCTCATACGATGCATTTGTTTCATGGTGCTCCTCACTGAATGCCAAATTTTACCCTGGACACTGTACCTGTAACTAAAAGAATAACCACAAAAAAGACAAGACTTTCCTCCTTAAACACTGTACTGTTCTAAGCTGCAGTGGCAGATTAAGCCAGCTGCTCTAATATACACTCCCCTCAAAGGATATGAAAAGACCAATTTCTTATCACAGACAGCTTTAATTCACTGACTCCAAAAAAGTGTTTTCTGACTCTTCTGTGAAAGCATGCCATTATTATTTTTATCTGCTTTTTTTTTTTCTGCTGGCTGACCCAGCAATACATGCTTCTGCAGTTTTGTGCTCATCAGCTTCCTCCTGAGTTCTGATTCAGCCACGTCCCTCCAGTGCAGAAGCACTGCAATGCATTCAAGGCACGTCTCAGCAGAAGGACCATGCCAGATGGCTCTGATGGATGAGAACAAGATACTTCTCTTCTGTGACATCTTGCACCCTCCTCCCCCATGTTGTGCTGAAGCCCAGACACGGCAAACCATTGTCATGCCAGCCTACTTCCTGATGATCCTCCGTTTCAGTATTTCCTCTAATACAGGGTATCTTACAACGAGCAGTGAGAAATATTCCTCTCCAAAAACTGAAGAGGCACTTGCTGATCTACTTCCTAAAGCAAACTGGACACTTCTCCACTCGCTGCACTTCTTACAACTGTGCACTCCTCTCTGCCTCAGTCTCCTTCATCTAGGGTGAGTGTTGAGAGACTCAAATCACATTTCTGCTGTTCCACATGTCTTGCGATGGCTCAGACACCTGCATGAGCCTGGCAGACAAGAAGCAGAGCCCACAGCAACCCTGCTGTTCTTCAGCTGCCATATCAGGAGGGTGGGCGTGATACCTGCAGGTGTCCAGCATGGCACCAGACACCCATGTCTGGAGCAGATGGATCCACTTATAACCAGGACAGCTGGAGCGGCTTTGAGAGAGCCACCGCTCACTTCCAACTTCTGAGCACTGCAAATGTGGCAAGAGAGGTGTTTAAGTTGCAGTAACCTTTTGTTAAAAGGTAATGGCTAGAGAAAAATACCTAGTTACGTTCTTCAGTACTAGAGCTTCCTCGGGGGCCGCCTGCAAACGTGACAGTGAAGGCAGCCTTCAGGACTTGTGCTGTGATGCTCATCCAAAACACAACAATTTCATTGAAAGCAACAAGGCAGCTGTTGACAGCACAATGCCTTTGACATAATATACACATTAAAGAATTTTTTTCATTTTCTAAGGTTCTGGAAGAATATTTAATGAAAATTCAAAAGAGAAACATATCAGTTGTCAAAACTACAGTGTGCCAAAAGACCTGTAGTGTTTGAGGGGATAAACTCTAAATCTTTAAGGGCTGCCTTTAATCCAAACAGTCGTAAATAATTTGTAAGGAATTTCCATTTGTTGTTTTCACTCATGATAAAGTCAGTCACAGTTACAGGCAGTAAGCTGCAGGGTAGAGGGACTTTGACCATTTAAATTGTTGTCCCAAAATTCTGTAGCTGCAGGTATTAAAGGCAGAATTAAGTGCATGACCACCTCCTATCTGCTCTTGCTTCAGCCTGCCCAGGGGCAGCCCTCCTTTTCATGTGAGAGTCTGCCAGCTCCACAAGAAATGCAAAAATGGTGACTCCTGCATCCATGTAATTGCCATACAAAGTAAAAGGAGATGGCTTCTTACGGAAAATAGATTAAGGAATTATATAAGCAGATGAACTGAGAGTCACATCTGGAAACAAAGGGAAAGATGGATGGCATGGACAATAATACCACTAATGGCATGATTGTTTTAGGAACATCAATGGGGATATGTGCTATATGGAAGAATAAAAATCTTAATCATTGTTAGCTAAATGAAAAAAAAAGATGCAATTTTAAAAAAAATCGCAAGTGTAACTTTGACAATCTACTTCATATCTTATTAGAATCCCTTACTTTTTCTGAGATTCAAACATAGTTTCTATACAGTTTTTTGAGACAGAGAAAATAAAACTCTCTTTTTCCTGCATCAGAGAAATTAACAATATTTGCACTTCGAGATGAAACTGCAGAACAGAAATGATCCACAACAAGAAGAGATACATGTTTCTTAATTAATGTTTTTTTCATTATGGCAGTTTCAAAAACAGATCTTGGACCAGTAGCAAGACTTGGGAAAAAGGTTTCATCTTTCCCCAAACTGCAACCCTGGAAGAAAAAAAAAAAAAAAAGGGAAGAAAGAAAAGGCAAACTATTTGAGGACGGGAAAAATATCTGGCAAAGATAAACCGAACCACTGATCTAGCCATGGCAATTTCTAAGCATTGTTGATTTGATAGCCCAGGGTCTGAATACAGTAAAACAGCATCAGTAGAGAAGTACAGTGACAGGATGACTCAACTGCACTGTAAGCAAATCTTTCAGATCAAGGGTTAAATTTACTCAGAAGGAGATGAGAAAAGGTCATTAAGCTTTTCAAACAGGACAGCAAAACAAGCACATGGCTGTAGATTGCGTGTCTATAGGCTTTGTCCTGGAGAATATGGTTATTAGCATTTAAGTAGTACTCCACACAGACCAACAGATTTCCAAGCAACATGAAAAAAATAAGTTTCACGATGATAGAAAGACTGCCAGACTTGAGGTTCGGAGGGTCTCTTAGTCATCTTTTCTATTGACTGTTATGAATCTTCAGTTAAGTTCAGAGTAATTCAGGTGAGCTGATTATCAAACAACCAGCCTACAAGGAAAATTTCTTTCCCAGCCCTCGTGGCTGTTCATTACGCCAAAGTATGACACAATACATTCTTTTTGCACTTAATGCCAAAAATGTGTGGCCACAAACCCCCAAAGATGAGTGGAGACCCAGGAAAGGCAAGCAGAGCTAGCTTACATTCCCATGTGGATGGCCCTGGAAAGTTGCTGGATGTGTTCCCATGGTACTCAACTCAATCATCCCAAATTAATAATCCCTGCACAATCCCATTTGCATCCTCATGGTATCTCTCATAGCATCCAGCTACATCCAATCATGGCTTGGGCACATACATTTGGTTCACTTCTGCACACACAGACACGTATTTGGTGTGGATTCCTCAGTGTTTCTAACAACTGATGAATTTCCCTGTGAAAGTGACTTTGCTCTGTGCACAACGGGTATATAAGGTGAAGAAAACATTATGTTAATAAGGTGCTGTCTTTTCCTTTAGATCTAGTTTTGAGGGTTTTGTCTTTCACTGTCATTGAACTGTCTCCCTTCTCCTATTGTAAGAAAATGCAAATAAGCATTGCTTCTGTCAGTGAGGCCTTTTCACTTTGAGTCTTTCCATTCTAAATAGTCTTGGATTATTTACTTTTAACTTCTCTTTGTACAGATATCTTTCCATGCCTTTAATTAGGCACACTAGTGTTCCTGACAACCTCCTATTACAACAACATATTTTACTTTTAGTAGAAACAGACAGCCTCCAAGATAAGATTTTTTTTAAAGTGCTTCATACACTCTTCTCCCCTCTTGACCAATAAGCATGCTATTAAATAATAGCACGTCACCTACAGTTTTTGTCACCTTGCTTTTTCAGCCACTTCCTCAGACAATGGATAAGTACATTTACCCACTCTGGTATCAGCAGACATTCTATGACACTACTGTTAAATTCCTTGCCATGCTGAAAATTGACTTTATATTTTTTAATACGGTTTTCCTCTTTTTTTCTCCCTGTAACATTTCCTTTCCCTTATCGCTCTCTCCCTCTTTGTACAACTGTCCAATTCCCTCTCAACACACACAATCACAATTTTCTGCTTTCTTCAGAATTTCTATTCAGCAGTGGCTGCTGAAGTTGACAGGCTGCAGAGAAACCACTGGAAACATAAACACAATAAACTAACTTGTAATGTTGATATTTCCATATCCACATCAGACACTGGATACCTATGACCAGACACCAATATGCAAGAAATCTCGTGTTTATCTACCCCAGTTAATAACTGGCTACAAACAAGTTCCCTATCTGAATCCCTTCAATTAAACAGGCAAAAATTAGAAAGAACTTTTTAAAAAAAGTAAGTGAACATTAAGAAAAACACTTTTCTTTAAATGCCGTGATGCTGCTCGCTTCTGTTGATCTGGTTTCTTCTTTGAATTCATCCTTCACAGATTAAAGGCACTGTAATTCCCAGAAGGCATTAGCTCTCTGCACCTCTACTTTTAAAAACACTAAATGAGTCATTGCCCTGAATTTTCCATTCCACCTCCAAATTCTTCAGCTTGAACACATTTTGGGCATAAAGAGGTTACTGCTTCCTGAACTGTATACAAAAAGAAGAACTGCCCGTCTGAGTAAAAGAAAAGCTTTATTTAGCCCAGGAGCCCCCCTCTGCCTTTGAGGGTGAAGAGATACCCAGGGAAGCCAAAAGGTTTTCCTGAAACTCATTCCCATTTCCCAGTGGTGTTTCCCTCACAGCTGCCTGAGTGAGAAGCTGCAGCTAAACCTCCATGTTTACTTGCATCTGCTGAATCTATCAGACAAGACTGAGGCTTTTTCCAGGTGGGTTTTACTCCCTCTGTTGATGTATCAGCTGTCCTGTGGTAGTTTCAAGTTGAATTCAATGCATCAGGAAAAAGCAAGCAAACAAAAAAATCCCAAATCCTGCTATGTAATCATTTAAGTGTCCCTTAGCTCCTGATGAAAAAGAACCAATTCCTATGTGCTTTATGCCACACATGATCTCCATGCTCTCCTGTGACAGTTTCCCCCAACCATCTCTTTAATTTGTTTAGTCTCTCCACATATGGAAGCCATCTATGTTCATGACCATCCATGTTTTTCCATTCACAGGGGGTGTTGTACAGATTTATGTCACTGAACAATAGTATTTTCTCTGTTCCTTGTCTGTGCCTAGCATAACAACACAGAAATTCACATTTTGTCTATCCTTGAATATGGGTACTTACAGAAAACTAAGCAGAAGCATCACCTGAAAGGAGTGCAAATTGAGAATCCATTCCTGTGTACCTAAAGTAATCTTTTTCCTGCTTTGCACTTAATCGATTACTGTAAACAATTTTTATGAGAATAACAATAAGGGAAGTTCCCAGAGAGAAAAGAAGCTCTTGTGATTAAGGCATCCAAACCATATTTAGTTGACACAGAAGTATAAGTTTTCCAGGCTAGGATGTTCTGAGTGTTTTCCCCACCTCCACTTTTCTCATAACCAAAACAAGAATGTCAGCAAGTTCATTACAGATAGAGAGAAAATCAGGTACATGCCTTCTGGATTTCTGCCAGATAAAGTTTATTTGAGGAAAGGAAATGCAAGATGTTTGTCAAAAATCCTACTTCTTCAGCAGAGATAAAAAGCACTGACAATGTTTTGATCACACGTATTTATATGATAAGTAATAAAAATGAGCACATTTCCCATATTGAAGATCAAGGAAGGATATTCAGACAGAAAGGTGAAACTCTGTTTCAATTCTTAGGAGATTCAACAGTGAAGGAGACAAATCTTATTAAATATTTGTTACACTTGAATAAAAAACATACTTAATAATTAACTGTTGTGCATTTAATTAACATAATGATTGCCCAATTAAATAAAAATGAAAATTTAATTTGAGACGCTTTAAGTACAAGGAGATTAAGGATAAAATATGAATATCCTGAGTCCTCAGTTTTGAGCACTGAGTGTGGAGGTGATATGTGGCAAAGTAGTTCAGCCAGAATTAGCAATTTAGAAAGGGTAATAAAACATTCTTTCATCCGCACCTGGCCACAGGAAGCAAAAAATGCCAAACAGGAGAGAGTGTGGGAAATTTCACCTCCATTTCAAATATAAAATGCAGAAAGGGAGCCTCTACCATCTATCCCCATCCCCAATAAGGGCTGTGTGATCTTTTCTCATACTCTTGGCTTGACAGTCCTACACACAAAACAGGGCTCACTTAAGGGGAGAATTTGCCAGACAGGTACATTCATTTGAACCAATTCTTATTTTAAACCTACAGAACAATAAGGTTAAAAAGTCTCAACCAACAGGTCACCTTGCCAGGCTCTTGCTCTGCTACCCATCTCTTTGGCATCCCTTCTCCTAAGATCACCATGCACTCTCCTCCAGGCAAATACCAGGGACAGTCAAGGCTTCCTCTCTAGAGAATGTCAAAGGCAGCACACTTGTATGAGGGGAGGTATTGCTGCTTAAGTCAGACTAGAAGGGTTTATAGCGAGCTCAGTGAGAGGAGTTTAATAATAATTCCCAGATCTAGTATTCTAATAAAGCAGAGAAACCATTCAATTACAAAAGAATGGTTTGGATTCTAAGTTTCTACCTCTTCAGTAAAAAACAAACATCTCATCAAAAGTTGTGATATTATGAAGTGCCCTCTACAAAGTGCAGACACTATTGCATATATCACTTAGAAAGGCGAGTCCTTCAAAGTTATTTTAAAAATCACTTTTCCATGGATCTTATTTAAGGAAACATCTCAAAGTCAAACCTCAGTCACAAATTCTCTGCTTCTTCCCCACTACTGAACTGTATTATTGATGTGTCTTTCATTCCACTAAGACCACCTCTAATCAAATTAGACCCGATATCAAGCAGCCAAGTCAATGTTAGGTCATTACCTGTTATGTTGCAAAAAACACGGAGTGGTGCGAGTGGTCCACTTCCATCTGAATCGATGTAGAAGAAACCCGATGTCTTCCCTTGGTGTCGGTAAGCCTCGCAGGACTGTTCATAGACAGCTTCAAAAGAAAGAGAGTCATTGCATCACAGACAGACAGAACACAGAACCATTTTATGCGTGAGTACTGCGTTAATTATCGTCAGAACATGACCTGCTGGTACACAGCTGATTAGCATGTGCAAGCTTACTGCATTTGGGCCTGAATCCGTGCTCAAAATCAGACAGTTGTTAAACTAATTCCTTCAACTTAATACATGCTGGTTTTAAAGATAAATACTTGCTTTATTTTGGATTAAAGTATGTAAATACTTAAATAAAGGGATATGAACTTGTGTTCAAATGTGACACACTTCGTTATAGAGTGGTACATATATTCATCCGTGTATGGTACTTCAGAGATATACCCACATACACACAGGGACACATGATTTACCACCTAGGCACACTCTTAAGTCTTGTCAACACAGATATTTTTGCCAGTCCTTACCTTCCCTGCAGGATAAGGTTAACAGGAAGCATTAAAGCCCTACCATAGTCCACTCTCCAAATGAAATCCATTGCCCCCCATCAGAAAAGCTCAAGATCAGACATGGTCTCCATCCTAGATGATGCTTTCATGCTTTAGACCTAATTTTATACAACCAACTCTTTCTCTCTGCTTATCAATATTCTTCTCTTGGAGTACCAGTGTCCATGAAAATCCAAGTGGTTAATAAAACAAGCACAGCAGGTCACCAAGAGCAAAAAAAGAAGGAAGAAAAATCCACAGGTCAGAACAATCTTTGTATTTGAGGCACATTTTCAGGAAAGATATAACTGTCACTTCATACGGGGCAAAGAGAAAACTCTGACAGAGAGGCAGTCCAGAGGTATCAGAAAGTCACATGTATGATCCTGGACCTTGAACAACAACCTTAAATCTCATTTCAGGAGAGCTGATTTTTCTTCTCCCCACCTGCTTAAACACTTATGTGATTATACTGACAAAAATTATTCTCCACAACAGCTTATGACTGCTGTGTTGAGGCTGTAAATACAACTGCAAAGTTCTCAGTGATTTTTATCTGAAAGGAACCCAGGGAGTTTTGCAGACTGAGGGCACGGCCAGCACTTCCTCAGCACTTCTGAAACACACTCCCTGCAGAAGACAGCAATTGCTCCACAGCAGCAGGAATAGTTTCTTTCTGTGCACACATGGATTCACATCCCTCATTTTCCTTCATTCCTTTAAAGAAACTTCTCTAATCAAACAACTTTGAGAAAGGCATAAATGGTGAGCTTTCAAGTACCCTTGTTTGAAGAATGCTGTGAGTTCATCACTCAGATTTTGGACATTTCTTCACTTCTGCCAACAAAATAGAACCACAGTTCCAGGTGCTCTGATCCAAACTGGCTATGGATTAAGAGTCTCACCAGTCAATCATTTCTACACTCACTGAAATATGCTTTTCCCTTGCACATCTCTTGCCTGACCAGACATCTTTAGCAGACAGAACATCACCAAGTGCTAAACAAGCATAGCACTACCCTTCCCAAGGTTAAGAAGCTGCTTAAAGTACTCAGCACCTGATGAGACAGCGCCTAAATTAGCATACCCCCTATAATAAATAGAATTAAGAAAACTTTTTCCTCACAGCCTGATGTATCAAGCATGGTAGGAGGCCAGAATACCTCCAAATTCCCACTCTGGTAGCTGGCCAAGAGCACATATTAAATGCAAGTTAAATAAAATCCCCAAACCAGAACCTATTCTTCCAGTGCTCACAGCCTGAGGGGCTCACAGAGAGTCCCTGAGTTGCAGAAGTGCTGACAAAAGCAATGGGCATATGGAGGTCAGGAGAGAGACGGTAACAGGCAATTAAGTAAGCAACCAAGGAATCATGGTTTGATCAATTTGCAAAGTTCTTCAACTGCAGTTCACTTAGTGAATTTGCTGTCATCATCGTTACAGGACACTTTATCTTGCCTCATTAGGGAATATGCCAATTGCTTCCTCTGGATTGTTTGCTGAGTGTTTTTGAAGACAAAGGATGGTGCGAGGGGCAGAGACATAAAACAAATATGTTGTCAGTGAATTGGCATAGCAAAACTCATTCTTCATCACAACTTGTTCTTTCCCAGTGTTCTTCTTCTTGACTGTCATTTTGGCTGGAGCCCAGATCTACTTTTTTCAAATTAGCAAGGAAAGATGTGGAGATTCTGCCATTAATAATGTGGACAGATTCAAACAGAGATGATCTACTCACCTTTAGATGGCCCCTTTGTCACTGTAACTTTAGGGGAAAAAAAGGCTATATAGAGCTAGAAATCAGGCTAAGGGTGCTCAACTGGTATAAATCTGAAAGGATACACAAGCTTCTGTGAAACTACCGTTATGTCTGACAGGAAATCCATCCTGGTATGTTTGCCTTTCAGTTATATGAGAAATCCAGCACTGTGTACTGGGTAGTAGCAGAAGAAATGGGAAAAGGCTATAAACCTCGAGCTCTAGCACATAAAACATATTCCATCATGATTAGAGAAAAGCAGTTTTGGTGGGCAGTTTATTTCACACCTATACACAAAACTTCACACGCCTGTATCTTAAGCATTTGGTACTGTGCACTTCTAGACTGGAAGTGGATGGGCCATTGATTTAAATTCTCTTTTTTGCTATTTTTTTCTATATAATAATGCATCAAGAAGAAAATTATGTTTGTTTTCCAGTCACTGGCAGATGCCCCTACAGGCATTTTGAGGGCACCAGCCATTCCAAGCTCTGCTCAACTCCTTTGTGGCCTGAGATGATTGCTTGCTTTGGAATAAAGTCATGCAATTCCATTTGCTAAAAAAGGCCCTATTATGCCAGTGACAACAACTTGAAGCTGTCTTTATGGATCCATGAAAGACAAGATCTCTTTGTAGTTATTATTCTCTTAATGCAATCAGAAATACCATATGAATGTCAAAAACAGACAAGCAGTCAGCTGTGACTGTTAAGACCCCACAACCTCAACTTTGAAAACCGCCTTGATATTTATGTTCTGTTTCGTGTCAGGCTTCTGTGATGTAGATTGAGTTGTGGTCATTTTGGGAACACTAGGGAAACCGTTATTGTAATTGCCATTAAAGAGTCACCAACCATTTAGGCATACAATAAAGCCCCATTTTCAAAAAGCAAGCACCAAAGGTAATGATGGAACTGTTGACAGGTGACATTTTAATGGCAAAAAGCATTTGCAGTAAATGCACCTTTTAAATAAAGGAGAGGTATCCATCAGTTCATTCAGAGTAGAACCCACCACCAATTTCCAAACATTATTTTTAATAAATTTTTAAAAATTTTAAGTAAAAACCCCCCAAAATTAGTGGTTTTATTCTTTTGTGTGCATATTTCAATATCATTTATACTTTTATTCCTTCAAATTTGTTTTCCTATTGTAAAATGCTCACCCAAAAGGGACTGAAACAACAAAAGTAACATTCTTGATAGGCTGTTCATGCAAAGTTTGTTTTCTCATTTAAAATATGTTTTTAAAAACATAATTTCAAAAATGAAGCCCTAACTAGTCTTTTGTGTCATAGAAGCAAGATCAGCTTTCCTTCTCCAACCCTCTCACACTCTTTTTTTTTTTTTGGGCTAATTTTGATTAACACCAGCCACTGAAGATACAATGCTGGTTTCCAGAAACGTTTGTTTCAGTGAGCCAGAAACACTGAAAATCACAGTTTGTGACTCTGAGCCCCTGCTGTGTTTCCTCAGGCCCTTCTGGGAGTGAGCTGCGCTGCATGCAGCAGTAGCACTGCAGCTCTCACAGGCAGCAGGGTGGAGCTGATCCACAGAGCTGCATTCTGAACAGTGCTCCACAGAAAGCAGTGTCAGCAGCCCCGTGAACCCACACCACCCCCTGCAAGCTCAGCCTGGACCTCACAGGCAGGTATGGCTGGTAAAAGCATCAGGGTGAAGTACAGCACAAGGCAAAAACCCAGTAAAAGGTGTCACAGGGCTATTGCTGGTAACTGGCTATGCCACGAAGACAAAACAAGAAACAGCTTGACTCGACAGTCCTAGATTCAGTAAGGGAAACGACATCAGAAATATCCGTTTTACATGGTCACAAAGGATGTCTTTTATTGCCTTTTTTTTTTTTCCCAGAATCACTTGTAAATTATAACATTGGATGGACCCTATGCTGACATTTTTGCTCTATAAGGATTTTTTTTTAAAGGCTACTGCTGTGTTTCACAAAGAAATTTAAAATCCTCCCAGAGCTGGCTGCTGAAAGTGATGCAGCCTGAGAGCCCCATTCTTCAGAGCAAGAGCTGCTTCGCTAAGTGCTATCTGTGCTCTTGCCTCCCTGCTAGGATGGGCTGTGCTGATGGTGTGCAGGCATGCACTGTACTGGCAGAGTTCAAGATATCTATCTCCCAGCTCCTTATAATCTTCTGTGAAACACATATACCAAACTTCTCCCTCAGGTATCTCTTTCAGTCTCAAGTATCTCAAGCTGAACCAGCTTTTCAGATCAACAGCCCATCACATCAGAACATTCGTTTATAGCACTGCTTTACTCACTGATCTTAATGCCCATCTTTTCCTTTAGTTCTCACTTTTCATCTTCCCAGGTGCTTAGGAAATCATTTGTCAAATTTTGATCAGCATTCCCAAAATAAACACTTTATCCCCAGTCAGATCAACATCACCTAATCCTACATGTTTTCTTGTATTTTCTAGGATATAAACATTCATAAGCTCAAAAATCAGAACTATGGCTGTGAAACGTACACATCCCATGTTTTTTTCAAGCTATATACTACACCCTCTGCAGAAATTTCTTAGCAAAACTGTAAATATTCACTTTGATTGGTCAAGGTTCAAGCTATAGATCCATGATTCAGATTTCAGTGTCAGAAAAGCATTATCAAATTTTAATATCACTATACTAAAACAATTTTTTTACCTTTTGTGTATAAAAACCCTACAGAATTTAATTTCCTAATTCCTGCATCAAGAGCCTTATGGCTGGTCAGCCAGAGCACATGCAGGAGCTCTCTGTTACTCCACAGTCAGGTCCGACAGTGCTGAGGTCACTCTTGATGTGGGTCTGCATTTGAAAATTCAGCCTTTATTCAATATGCTTCACAAGCCTGAAAGGTGCAATTGCATCACTGTTCAGTTCTCTGAAGTATCTTGAACCTGTTAATCCAACCGTTTTAATTACAGTCCTTGAACCAGAGGAGATTTTATCCCTGCCATAGCTGAAACCTATAACAGTACGCGGCTAAGCACAAACATTTCCAGGGTCAAACTTCCGTTTTTTCCAATAAAAGATCTTTTTTGTCCAGTTTTTCACAGACTGCCCATTACGATATTGGCATCCGGCTTCCAATCTTACTTCTGCCCCATGCAGCTCCCCCGCAGCCTCCATGGCAGCCTTCTCTGAGCACAGGCTTCCTGCTCCACTGTGGAGCTGCTCAGCAGATGAGCCTTCAGATGGCCTCAGTTCCTGAGTCCTTAGCTCCGTTTCCTTTGCCCTGATGTTCCTAACTTCTAAAACCTCTCCTCTCTTTCAGGCTACTTTTTTGTTTTTTCACCTCCAGTTCTACTCTGGCTAAAAAAAGAAAGAACATTCTTTGTACAAAGACTTGAACTTCTGCAAATAACCCTCAAGGAGCAACATATTTAAAGCCCCTCTCTTCAATGGGTGAATGAACCTGCTATTCACCCAGTAAGACGCACCTCTTACCCCGTATTTAAGATCCTGCTTGCTGCTGGACTCAACGTAAAGGTTACAAGGGACACCCAGACTTCAGTTTTGCTGCTGGGAAGACCAGGCAAGGTAAACCTCTCTCTGCTGCACCCAGCAGCACGTTACCAATATAGATACCACCAAGAATGTTAAGTTCCAAATGAAAAGCAATTTGTTTTTTTCCCCAGAGGACTCTGTCCTTTTCAAATTTAATGGACACCAAGATAACTTTGCTCAAAAAATAAAAGTAAGCCTTAAAATTCCCAGTATTTTGTTCCGACTGTATTCCCAATTGCTTTGCAAATTGATTTCATTGTATGAAACGTGAGCTAGGGATTCAGAATTTGAGCTGTACTAGTTATGATTACCAAAATGAATCCTGTAGTATTGCTGCTTCAAGATTAGATTCTCATAATCTAATAAAAGTAGCTGATGATTTTCAATTTCACACTGGGAGAGAATGTTTTATGATGATATAATAAATAAAATACATTAAAGAGACCTAAAGAACTTTAATTCTTGACTTCATTGGGAGGTGCTGACACTGTCCACTTCCCAGCTAAAATGTAGTAGCAGTGAGTTGCTTTTATAATCTCTAAAAATTGTAGAGTCATGAAAAAATGTTGACAAAATACTTGCTGCAACATCATTTCAAACTCATTTAATCATTTTGTAATTTCTTGCACCTTAGACAAAAAGAGTAATAATAACCCCTATAATGATAATTATAATTGTATTCCAACGTGAGAACTTATGTACTGATTAGACTGGAAAGGCCAGTAAGAGCTGGGGATTCTGCCAGGATCTTCAACCAGCCGTAGACTGACCTTGGGAAAACAGATATACACAAATGCTGACCAGGCCAAATTAAGCATTCTCAACAAAATGCTCAGAGCTCTTGGAGGCAGATCAGAGATGACTATTTCAATCTCTGCTCGTGTACCTCAGGCCTGACAGATTTGCTCTTACAGACTCAGAGTAATGAGCACTCAACCAAAGATTTTTCTAAATAACAAATAAAGCAATATGCAATGGGAGGATTCTTATTTCAGCAGCAGAGGGATTAGTACAGGCAATGAACTCTGGGAATGATCAACATTCTCGCCCTTAAAATACAATTGTCTTGTTAAATGCCAGAAAAATGAAATCTGTATTCTCGAAACCTGGATTGTGACAGCGCTGCTCTTGACAGACTAACGCAGTCTCTGCTGTGACGTGCCTGGATGACAGATGGCTTATTTTTTCTTTTTTAAAATACGTACTTAGTCATCTGATAAAGAATATGCTATTTCCATAGATAGAATTAAAATGCCTTTTACCACTGGGTCACCCAAATGGATGTTCAGGAGAGACACTCCCATTACCTCTGGTTATTAGACAATTTCCTACCATCCAAGCTGAGGCTCCCCCCGGCCAAGGTAGGAAAGGTCGTGTCAAGCCATCCTCCCCTATCACTTCCCTGCTGTGGCTGGAAGGCGGCTGTGCCAATCACAGACCTCAGCCTGGTGCTAGTGCAGGGTCACCTGCAAGCCCTGCTGCTGCAGGAAAGCAGCCAGGGAGACCCAGACCATTTTAAGAGCGGTGTTGGAGGGCCAGGAGTAATCACGGAGGTGAAGGATGCTGTGCAGAGTGCGGTATTCCGGTCTTGTTGAAAAGCCCATGTGTCCCTCAGAGGATGGTCACACCTGGCTGGCTTCAAAAAGGACTGAGTGAGTGCCCCACACACTCTGCTCTGCAGGAAAGTCCCAGAAAGGAATATTCAATGTGTTATTTATAAGGAAATCTCAGGCAAAGGGAAAAACTTTTTTTAAATGAACACCACTGAAGGGAAAACATTAATAACACAGTAACTTATCACAAAATAAACAAGGAAAATTCGTATTCCAAAAGCATGGTGTGAACAAAAATATGCAGGAACACCAAGTACAGTGCTGAAGGTTTGACATGAATATTAAATGTGTTTTCTTTAGTCAAAGAAAACCAATGTGTTTAAACACACATGGAAAAAACCTGTTCCAAGAATCTCAGACAGGAAAACTGGCTACTCAGGACATGCAAATTACACTACCAAACTCACTGTTAGGCATCTGTCAGACTGCAGCTCTCAACTTCATTTGCCCAGCCAGCAAACTGTACTCATCTCCCTACCTAGGAACACAGCAGAATTACCAAACCCACAGCTGGTATTTTAAGATGCAGCTCCAGTACTGCTAACAATCTGGCTGAAGCTATATTAAGCTTTTCAGATAAAAAATGATATATGCAGTAAGCATATTAATATTAAAAAATACATTTTCAAAGCCTGAAGTTATGTTAAGTTTATGCCATATCAATGACTATATGACATTTCCATTATTGGATGACTCTTTCCTCCAGCAATTACCTAGGCCAATAAGACATATGCCTGTATGTGTGAGATAGATCACACACCAAAGCAAATATCCAGAATTAAATTACATTCTGTTAATTATCACCTTGCAAAGCTTTGGGACATGTTGACAACCCCAGAATATGAGGAATAAAATCATTATTTTATATTTCTCAACATCTCTTATATCAATGTTCAGCACTCTTTGGAATTAAAAAATTCATGCAAGACTAAAAACCACCTGAAAACTATCATAAATAAAAATAATAGAACTACAGAAGGGTAAGATGAGGCTTTCTAAGGGACTAGCATAACTCACAGAAAGAGGAGATTACTAATCATTATCTTGCAATAAAGTTATAACATTCTGTATCTCAGGGCCATTTTACACTGGTCTACTGCTCTTACTATCACATGATAATTACAAGAATTAATAGTATCACAGGGATGACTCTGCAGCTTTTAAACTACGCATTTTCCATTAATACATATATTAATTTATATATATATATATATATAAATTAAGACCTTTAGTTCACCCATATCAGTTTCCCTCTATCTCTCTTCCCACCTATAATTTTGACCTACCTTCAGTTGCCTACTGTATGTCTAAGCTAGGACAGCCTCCCTCTACAGCCGAGAGACTTCAGAGGTGCTCCATGAACCTGCCGTGCACACCCTATCTCCCAGTGAGATGAGTTAAATTCTGAAAGCAGCTCACACTCCTTTTTGCATACAGAGAGAGACCAGACCACTATCTCAGCTTGGATGTCACAGTACCAGACAGCAAAAGATAGATTAGCTGAATCCCACCCAGGCCTTTTTCCCAAGCTGTGTGCTAACATCAGTGTTTGTATCTAAAGGAAGAAAACAGAAAATGAACATTACATTGTTATCTGTTTTGCTATGGTTCACACATGTGATTACATAATGGATCCTCTCCTATCTGGAATTTATCAGACTACTCCAATACCTGACAGATCAGCAGGCTACCCACTCCACTGGAGGAACTGGGAAAGTGTCTATCGCCAAACTGCTTCAGCTGAGCTCATATTCCAACCTACTGAAATGCAAGCTACATTTAAATGTGAAGTACATTTAAAAGATAAAGCAAAAAGCAACACATTTTAGAGATTGAAATACGATTGTATCCTCAAAGCACTGTCTCAGCTACAGATAAGCTCAAGTAGCAATAAGTTTCAAAAGAAAGAGCCCACACCATTTCAGGAGAGGATGTAGATCACACACTTTTTAATGTATCTGCAAATTTGATCTTATTTCCAACAGAGGTGGGGAAAATAAGGCACAACAAAACAAAAATCACCTACAGCTGGCTTTATATCCCACAGGGTTATTCCATGACTCCTAGTTTCCCCAAACTGTGGGCAGTGAAATGGACATCTGGAGACAGTCAGCACTCGTTCTACATTTACCATCAAATTGCACATCCACAAGCATTTGTGAGAGCAAGGCAGAGCACATGCTTTGGGGTTTCACAGCTACAGAGAGCACAGAGATGGAAACACAATTGCTCATCTGTGCTGTGACTAGCCAGGAAGACGTGAATTGCACTGGATGTAATGATGAGAGGTAAATCCAGAAGGGGGGAAAAACCCCAAACCCAAACCAAACCACAACAACAACAAAAGACTTGGAAAGAATCAACAACATTCCCTGTGGCAGCCAGTAAAGGAGGATTAACTGTTACTAAACAAAGAAATGTGCTTATGCATCAGGCAATAAACTTTGCAAGAAAGAAACTACCTGTTAGAAAACCCTGAGACTCTCATATATTAGTGAAACCCAGGAAACATATAGAGGTTTTAGCACTATTTTACTTGCATTTACAGTTAAGTTCAGAGAAGAGGAGAATGGAAGCAGGACTAGACACTTCAGTGTGAAATTTATCTGCCACAAAATAGCTCTTTAATGGAACAGGACCACACCCTTTTCAGTAGCAGACCCTCACCTGGACCAGGCAGATTGCCAAACATCCTGTGACAGTTTGGGAGCTTTCAGGATCAGAAGGGATTTGGAGTGATCACAAGGATACCTGAGGTTTGCAGGCAAGTAGCTGCCTCTAGTAAGATTATACTAAGGCCATGTCTAGAGCAGGCAGCTCTTTCCGTGTATCTTCAGATGCACGCTTTTGCTTCATCCACACCTCTTGAATTTCAACTACCCATTTTCAGACATGCCAGACACAATTTTGTCCCACATATCTGATGCAGTCTTGCAAACATTGTCCCAGCTGTGTCTTCCATCAACTTACTGTTCTTTTCTGGCACTGTCTAATTCCCCTATGTTGCATCAAATGCAAACTATTTATCTTTGCTTTTCATGGCACATTTCCAGCCTCTTTACCTGTCATGACTCTGACATTTGCCTTGTCAAAAATGTCAAACTCCTCTGGCCATAGCCTTATATTTTTCAAACAAGCACATTACTGCTTTCTCCCATGTCACTCCATGTCTGCAAGCACTCAATTTCTTCCTCTTTTTAATCTCTACCTTATGACTATTTTGCTATAAGAAAGCCTAAAACCAATTATGCACCCGGTATACTAAAACTGCCCCTTGTGATGCTGATGAAGCCTTTCTGGCATTCCATCACCTGTGCCAGCTTGTTTTTATACCCTCAGAAACTTAACCGCAAACTCTTTGGAGAAGAGATAGTATGTATTGTTAGCTATTCCTCACAGCACTATCCAGCGTGGTCTGTGAATATTTGGAACTAAAAAATAAGACTGCTTATGTATCAACCACAAAATGTATTTCAGCACCTCACGTACGATGACAGTAAGTTAGGGGCAATTTCTCTTCAGATCTCAGTTCTTAAAATGGTTAAGATCTCCCAGTCTGAGGTGGCAAAACGGAAACCAATTAAATCTGGCTTGCAGACACATGCCATGCAGCTCTTCCTAAAAGTACAACAAAGAATGGGTCTTTTTATGGTTTCCAACCAGTGGCACCCACCTCTTACAATACCAAAATGAGGCAAAACCTACAGTGATGTAACTAAGACAAAAAAGTAATCCAGGCAACACTGAAACAATTCTCTGTTTCACTCGCCAGCTAAATCTTTCCCTTGCTGCTGCACGGATTTTGGTCTGAAGGGCAGTTTAATAAAAGAGATAGCCTCTCCAAAGGTGTAAGTTCCATTTCAGGGCTGTCAGCTTCTAGTGTTCTAGAAAAATGGAAATCTCTTGAGATAATGTTTCAAACCATACGAAATTAGATGTTTTACTGTGATAGAACTACACTGAATTATATGATTGGAGAGTTTCCTATACACTGAGGATATTCTGGAGTTACGCTGTGATCAAATATGTGCCTTCCATTCACCTGCTAAAAGGTACTCCTGCACATCAACCACTATCAGCTGGAAGTGATAACGTCTCTTGTTCTGCAAGTTTCTTATCGACAGTCTGTGTTTGCCCACCGGCTTTGAATTGGTTTCATTGCATATTTCAAGCAGATGAATGCACTTCTCCAGACTAATGTTGCCGTTTATCAGCGCTGCTTGGCTCACAGGGTAGCTGGCTCCACAATCTAGCTGGAATCAAATTAGCTGTTGATAAATCGGTTGTAAATAAGCTGACCAGGTGAGAATCTGTACATCACAGGTGTGCACAGATCAACACAAGAGCTTCCTGAGAAACTTTTCAGAGTAGTTTCACATCAGTGAACCTTAAATAACTGCAGCTATGTGCGTGCCTTTGAAGTGCAGACACGAGCTGACAGAAGCAGGAGGCTTTACCAGCTCCATGGAAGTGTCTTTGGGGAAAATAGTCATGAACCAGTTCTCTGTGGTAATGAGATGGTCTCCTTTGGACAGAAGCCACACTCAGCTGGCACAGACATAGTAAGCCTCAGGCCCCAAGCTAATATGACAGCACAGATGTAGCCCAGAGTTGAGTGTCCCTAATCACCTTTGACGGTCAACAGCGAGTTTTCTTCCTTCCCCAAGGAGCCTCTCCCTTCTCATCACCTGATTTGGCCACCTAGCTCTGTACCAGTCATCAGCTGGTGTAAATACCCTGCTATGGCCTTACAAGCTTTGAAGAGGCATGATGCGTTTTGGAACAAACAAAGCAACGGACAAAAAGTAAGCTCTCTTTTTAAAACTATAAAGTCAGCCTTTTTCTTCCCTCTCTTCATCTGGCTTGGCATGATTTCAGCACAAAACCCTTGGCTTCCTTTGTGTTTACAATGTAGAGTTCAGGTGACAAATCTATGAACAGATCTCTCAACAGACTCTCCTGTCAGCTGCGTACCCCACAAATGATTTCATTGTTAACTAGCAAACCATTAAAGTCTCCAAAATGACAGTGTGGATGCCAATATTCTCAGCTTCAAACCACTAAGTAGCTTTTCTTCTCTTCTGCTTTTTAGTTTAGCAGGGAAAAAAAAAAAAATCCATCTCACCAATGTCATCCTACCTGCAGTGTCCAAGTGCTCATCGAACACCCAGAGTGGTTACAGTTGTATTCCTGGAATTGTTATTCTTACCCACCAGTTTTTTCTCTTTATTTCCTGTGTTAAAACTGGAAGTCTACCTCAATTTTCTGTTTTCCCTTTTGGTCAGTTGTATAAAGAGGCTTTACCTTGGCTTTTCCTTTCTCTATTTTTTACCAGAATTCACAGCATTTTGTGCCTCTACTGTTTGATGGGGGTTTTTTAACCTTTAAAACACGTTAATATTCCTTTTCCTGTGGATTTCAGTAGCTGAATATTTCATGTACTGCCAGTTTCAAATACTGTATTCTTGTTAATAGCAGCAGCTCAAATAATAGTTCAGCAAAATTTCAAAATCACAAACTGTTGAAAACTGGGTTTTTGCAACTTACATATGATCTGAAAACAAAGCCCAGGGTGGTAAAATTGACTTAAAGCCCCAAACACAGATTAAAATCAGCCAGCTCAGCCCAGCTAAATTCTACTAAGTGTCTAATGACCACTGTGACTATGATGTGGACGCAATACAAATGAAAACTACGTGTGTTTACTTACAGTTGTGACAGGTGGCTCCCATGTAGCCTGTATCGTTACAGTTGCAGTAAAAGGTGGTCCAGGACTGGGAGCATTTTCCTCCATGTTCACAGTAGTTGGGTAAACATCTAATTTGAGACAGTTTTAAAAAATGTAATTAATTATAAATATTTCTGCAAAAATAATGTGCTGGAAAAAACCAAAAAATCCAAAACAGAACAGTCTCAACTCCTCATTTGGGCAAGAGTTTCCTAGGGCTGAATCACTGTGTAATGAAATAATTATTTCTTCTCTGTGATTCGCATCCAACACTAGCACCAAAGAAAACAACATTTAAGCTATCCAGAAGATGGGTAAAGATCACTCTAAATAAAAACATTCCACTTGTTAGCAATTAAAGTGTCACGAACTTTCTGAGCACAGAGCAAGAGAAGTAGCAGGTGAAAATGCTGCTGAATTCTTGTTTCAAAGGAGAATCCCCTGTTCCCTGATTAAATAGGCACCACTGTTATCAAAATCAGGCTGAGTTACATTTGTGGTAACACTAACAGCATGCAAATCTCTGAAGTGAGAGGAAAAATATGCTTCAATTATGAGCTCTGCACTCTCTTCTTTTCCTCATTTTAGTTGGTGTGCCTCTGAAGTATTATTGTGAAACAAATTATTAAAAGACGAAAGAGGCACAACAGCATGCAGCTCAGGAAATGAACAAAAATAAAAGCTGTGGGAGATAAATTCAATCTCCAGGACAAGAAGTGAATGCTGATCTGAACTCCCCTGGTATAAACACAGGCAGTGCAATGGAGTTACACCAGCTTAAATGGAAACAGATTGTTCCCTTATTTGCCTTTTTTTCATTTTATTTTTTTCCTTCTTATTGTATATTAATCTCTTTTACACAGTATGTCTGACTTTCAAAAAATAAGTAACTTGTTTATACCGCTGATTCAATTGTGATGAGTGGGTGGAGAGGAAACAGGCAATCAATTTATCCTTTACACTACAGAACTCCATTGGGACTTGCTTTGCTGTAATTTGAGCTTCAAAACTCTTTTGATGCCCAGATCTTTCCAGGGTGTTGATGTGAAATCCCTGATGCTACCCTGATTTTTTTGTAGCCCAAGATGGTTTTATTGCAGTTCATCTTAGGAATTCTTTTTGCATTTAAGTATGTATATTGCCCTTAGCAGTGGCTTTCAATCTGTTTCTTCTACATTACTTAAAATTAAAACCTATTTCATGCATGCAAACAGAAAACCTGTATGTCACTAATAGTCATCTTCACCAGCCTTCTGAGCCTCATCAGCCAACTGTTCATCAATTTACTTGAGTCCAAGGCTGTTTAGAGCTGCCAAACCTTGACAACCCAAAGGAACCTGTTTGTGCCCAGAGGCCTATCAGAACAACCTCTTGTCCTCAATATGCTCCATGCTCATTCATACAAACTTACATCTATTCATCTCTATCAGTGAGTCTGAGATTCATTCCAGAACACAGGTGCATTTGATCACTATTTATACCATTATACATAAAATTATAAAGATCATATAAAATATTAACATGAAAGATTAGTTACTTTTGTTAATGCTTACTCAACTACTGCAGTAATTATTTATTATTCAAAGACTAGAGAAATAAGGAATTCAAGAAGAAAGTATGTTATTTATAACTATCTGCAATATTTTTTAAAACAATTGTAAGATATATTGGTCTTATAAAAATCATTGTCATGGCTTTTATTAATCATTGAGCTCAAATACAAAATGAGGACAGAGTATGAGAATTACACTCCTGGTTTTCTAGCTCACCAGGGAGCTATTTCCAGGGCCGTGGGAGAACACCTTGTTTCTAAAACCAGAAAGAAACAAAGGGGAAGGCAAAAACCTCTGCCCCATCCTTACAAGGCAGGAATTCTGAGAAAGGTGAGATTTTGGTTGTTAATGGTATGTATGCTGGGCAATCATTTATCAATCCAACAGCCTGCTGGTGCAGTGAGAGCCCAGCCAGCCCCTCTGCCATCACACCTACTCCTGCCAATACTGGAGTGAGATGTAAAGCTTTGGGTGGATGCTGAAGAGAGCAGGAGCAGCCTTCTGGGATGGTGCAGACAGGACTGGGTGGTGTGCCCTGCGCCCTGCTGTGCCCTGAAGGACCCTGAACCAGCAGCTCCCCAGCAGCTTCGTCCCAGGAGCAAAGCACAGGGGTACAAGAGCTCTGTGGTGATACACGTGAATTTCGCTTGTGGGAGCACATTTATTCATATTTGTACTTTGGTGGTGCCTGCCCTTGCCCGCAGCACACTGCCTTTAACTCCACTTGCTGTTCAGTGATAAACATTCCTTTGTGTCACCTGTACAGCAGTAGCTCTATTCACATCACAGGGACACTGGTGAGAAGAAACATATGATGTTAACAGAGCTCTTTGGAGAGATAAAAAGAACAGTGCTGCGTTATTATCAGAATTTACATCATCAGTGTAATGGACAAATATGCTTTTTGCCTATTTTAAGCTACCTTTTATTAATTAACCCAATGGAGTAGAGCTAATTACTAGTAATTTGTGGTTTGCCAAAGGCCTGTATTAGAGGCTTAGCCCCATTTATTCCCTTAAAACAGTTTCCTTTTAAAGACTTTACAAAGTTTGAAGGTCACTTCTCATTTCTACTTGTCTTACAAATACAAACACTTTTTCTTCTCCCAACAATGCACAAAATGCAAGTCAAACTAACCATGTAAGCTTTTAATGATATTCATAAATTCAGAATTAAATCTTTTTTATTCCTTAGTCTATTTGCTTTAATTAGCACCAACTTCATTGATCTTGTTTTTGGTCAGATAACTAACCCTTCTAAAAGCTTATGAAACAAATTTCTTTGCAACTCTAATAATTACCATAATCCCATTCTAGCTGAGCAGTTGCGTCTTCATTAGAAGCAAAATTTATCCTAATTGTGAGATAACTCAAAATTAAGAAATAGCTATGATTAAAATTAATCAAGGCATGGATAAGTCACAGATTGTTCCATTTGTGAACTGTCCTAGATCCTCATGTTGAAGGATTTAAATACATGCAACTTAAAATAAAAATTAATATTTGCATTCCAGTAGAAACAAACACTTTCAGCAAAAAATGCAGTGGTATCACAGAAAGTTTCATCGACAAAAATTTGCATCACACAGCCCCTGACCTATTTGCAATTGAAATGAACAAACAGCTCAACTCAATTTTTGCAAGTAACATAAATGAGACACTTGAAAATTTATGGATTTGTCTAAGAAAGTTTGTGACAGACCAGGGACTCTGATCTTCCCCATTTATTCAGATAATATACATCACAGTGAAAAATTATTCTCAAAAAAAAAAAAAAAAAATAAGTGAAGCAAATAATTTTTCCATTATTCAGCCAAGCTGGGAAATGCACACCTTGGCCATCTAAGTAAGCAATATGCAGAGCCTGCACAAAAGCCTTCACTGTCCTTGGATGAAACAGTCACCTCCGAAACTGTATGTGTGCTTCCTCTGAAATCAAAGGACAAACTGCACAGACATCAGGGGGGAAATTTGGCCTTTTGATGGGAATGATGAAGAAATAACAATGACAAAATTACTTGAGTGGGAAGGCTGAAGGAGTTCTACACATTTGCTGTTACACTTGACTGGAAATAAACCCAGGGTACTTTCAATAAGCACCTCTGAGATTTTGTTATAGTCAGCACAATACATCCAGCACTACTCCCTACTCTTCCTAAGCAAAGAGGAAAGAAAGGGAACCATTACAGGGAGAAAGAAAAAAGGAGCACACCCCCTCAATACCAAGGCTGTAAATATGCATAATTTCTAGACAAGCACTAAGCCTCTAAACTCAATAATGCCGTAACAAAAATATACCTGAAATTCTGGAAGATTTTCTATCAATAAAACATTTTCCTAAATATTGTATCAAATTCATTATATTTCAGGATGTTTTCCTATTTACAGCCAGCAGGTATTTCATTTATAATTAACAAAGTATAACATTAAAAGAGATGACTTCATATAGTGGGCATGCATGTCTGATGAAACTCATGGTGTTGCTGTAAGAGACTGTATTTTGCTTTAGTAAAATGGTGTCTTTCCACTAAACTCAATAGATTGAGGCCAATTGCAACAGCATGGATTTCAGCCCTGCTGTGCTGAGCCGTAAATCTGGGAAATTCCTTGCCAAAGGTTATTTTTGATGCAAGAAATGGCTTCAAGGGGAGACCAGACTATCATTTCGAAGAGAAATTTAGCAATGTTACCAGACAGACAACGTATAACAACTTCAGAGGTTTACCAAGGGGAAAACTAATGAGGATCTGAGAGCATCAGAAAAAATACTGCAAAAGCACATCCCACTCTTATTTTCCCCTGGATGTCCTTTTTTGGTAAAATAGTCGGCTAGGTGTCCTTAACTAAAAGAAGAAAAAAGAGCTACCAGAACCAGAGGAAAAGATAAAAAGTGTGTAAAAGCAGTATTACGACAGGCTGCAAAAGAATCAACACTGTTCAGACCTCTGGTTTTCCTCAGCAGACATTTCCTCCTCATCACCACACCTTCCAAATTCCCTCTCCTCTTGCAACTTTAGAAAAATGACCAACAACTTACGAAAAAGTCTTATGGCATTTTATTTTTTTTTTTTTATTTTTAAGTCATCTACATTTTCTTTCCTAAATCTATTATGTTGTGAGAACTCATGAAGTACAAAGAGAACAAGAATAATGTGAACAGACAATTCTTCTTTTCCATGATGCAAATCATCCAGGCTATCCTACTGAACTGATGTAAAAAATCCCCCAAAAAAACAAAAAAACTAAAAAAAACCCTGGTATTTCTGTCACCTCAATAATTTATCACAGGTTTTTCTTCTTCATGAGATTTGCAAAGCTTGATAAAAGAACTTTTAAATTATATTATTATTTCTACTCTTGTTCACCTTGGTTCTCAGACCCTGCACTTGCATACCACTGTGAGACCAGCATTTAAAAGATGTGAACAGTGATGCCAACAGCCCTCAGGCATGCGAGTAGGACAGAACTGTGGGGGAGGCTGTGCTGGGACTGGCACTAGTGAAGGAAAAGCCTGTTATCTGTGCCTTAGATAAAAGACTTTTTTTTATGGTTTGATTGCTTTGTTGTTAGAACACCTACATTTTTAATATAGGTAAATGTGCTGACAGTTTGGCTTAGCATCAGCAGAAAGGATTTTATATAAATAAATTTGAAAAAGAAAAAAGGGAAACAAATAAACCATCCTGTACAGACAGCTGTTCCATTTAGAATTCATCATTTTACAAAGCAAAAAGCAGAAAAGCCATCTGCAAAAATCAAACAAACAAAGAAAGATATGATATTTTATTCTACTTGCATCCCCATATTTGGCCTCTAATTTACCGTGGCATTGCACATCCCATGGATTTTCACTCTAAAGGAACAGCAACGGGAGTGAGATCTATTCAGGTTCCCCCCAAACTCAATTCCACACTCAAGCTGGATTTCAAAAGCCAATAAATTAGCCCCTTATCTACCTACAAACTGCCTTCTTTCTCCACAGGGGTCTTATTCAGGACAAATCCCCTCTCCCACCCTAGTGAGAAGTCCCTACATTCACAGGGACAAAGCTAACTTTCTCCAGTTTCAGCACCTTTCCACATGTAGAAGTCACTGCAGTCATAGGAAGGCGTTGACCCTGCTCAAACCAATTTTTTACCTACCCCCTGCAGGATTTACTGAATGATGTTGATGAATCTGAAGCATCTGTCTTTATTTTGCTCTGAAACACAGCACTTTTATAGACTAGTGAACACTTCATGGGCCTGAATTGGCATTTTCTTCAGCTGGTCTTGCATGTATGAAACAAAGACAGGGAAAAATTAAGGCGGGGCAAGCAAACCAATTTAAGGCATCATCCAGATAATCTGATCATTCCTTTTCATTCTCATTAAAGAAACACAAAGCCTAGAATGCTGTCCCCTCCTCAGAGGTAGCATTTTCCACCGTGACTGCCTATTCCTTTCTGGGAATTTGCTTTGTACAAATATTTCCTGTTTTCTATCACAGAGCAAGAGCATTTGACAGTGTGAAGATCATATCCCAGTCCAAGAGCAGGAAACTGTGCTACATGATTTGTTACAGTTCATTGTCAATCAGCCCTTAAGCTATTAGAGAGAAGCTCTGCCATTACCTGCTTTATTCAGCTGGTTTCAACATTAGAATAGATATGAGGAGATGAGGGGATGCTCTTAAGAATTGCAGGGATTTTAATTCCAACACCCAGGCTTTGGATGCCTGTGGGTTTGAATTTTTTAAATCTTGCTAGGTTTTTCTGCATCCTGTCCTTCCATCTTAAAACCTGGGTGGTATTTAGAGGATTTCCAAGATCACACTTCAAAATGCTACCTGCACAGGTGTAATTCCAGTAATTTAATTCCATTAGTTAGCATGTCTGATTTGTGATGTAGGTGCATACTTTAGGGAAGGATATCACAGATTGTTCAACTCTCACAGAACATCATGTAGTCCTCTATTTCTAATACTATTTTTATCACTGTACAGTAATCATTACAAGGCATTAAGTCATTAAGATACATTTTTCCCTTTTTCCTTTCCCACCGTGCAACATAGTTTGGATTTAAGATATCTTCCCCATTCCATTTGCACATCATTTACAGTGTTTTTCTTTGGGTTTAGTACAGAGCAAGTAGAAAAAACCCAGAATTTCTCTAAGGGCAATATGATGAGAAAGAAAGACACATTTCTAACAATATCCTAATTTTTGCTGAACAAGCACAAAGCAAAGTGTTTTACAAAGTACCAAGCATGAGCAAGGGAAATTTTTTGAAAACTTTTCCACAATTTCCTTAATTAATAAACTAGAAGGAGACATGGAGCTTCAGTATGCCCTGAGCTATTTGACCACTGAATCCTAGAGCAGGCAAGAGAGACAAAAGATAAGAGGGAAAGTTTTCATTTACAGGACTTAAGTGATCTTTTTACGGTGATACAAAAGATCAGAGGAACTACTAATCTGGACCATCATATCCCTATAACTGGACTGGACAGTCTCTCCTGCAGCATTTAAAGGAAAAAATCTAGATCTGGGTATTCCAGCATCTGAAGGTGTGCAGTCCAAATGCTCTGTTTTGGCTGAGGATGGAGACATAGTTGGGCAATTCTCAAACCAAACTTGGGATTTAAAGCCAGAAATATTTTGAAAAAGGACACATGATGTCACACGACATCCCCTCTTATGTCTTCAGCTCATTCCAGCTTTGATCACCATCCAAGTTCAAGGAATGTGATGTAAAAACATCCCACTCATTGCTATAAAACCAAGAAGTGAAAACATAAGAGGATTTCCTGCAAAGAGAAAGTAATATGCACTATAAAATAATTGTCATTTCTGCAGAAAAGGCACTAAATAATGAAGATAGAAAAACTATAGAGAATGAAAAGGATGGATGCTAAATTGGGGGTTGGGGTTTTTAAAATTATTCTTTCTGCAATGCACTGGAGGTATTTATGTGGGGATAAATGCAATACTAAGTGTTTGATTTTTTAATTCCAGCCTGGGACTCTAACAAAAAAATTAAAATTCACTGGACATAATTAGCCAGGGTATTTTCTCACTTCCATGGCCAAGCTGGGGGTGAAAGGATCATATGAATTTTGGCTTCTGCTGCAGGGCATACATTAAATATAAGAGGAGAGTTAAGAAATATAAAAAAACCACTGTGCTTTTATCGGATTTATCCTAACACCCTTCACCTGCAATAGTAATTAATTTCCCAAAGGCCCATTTTGACAGTACAACACACGAAGCAATGTTAAGTTCAGCACTAAAAGTAAAGGAAGAAAAAGTAAAAAAAAATATATTCTTTCTTACAAGTAAAAATTGATAATAAAATATAATAGAATCTACAAAGGAAATAGGCATAAAGCAGGTTTTAAAAGGTCAGCTCTATTTAGCAAGGAAAAAGAACACTTTAAGCTAATTTATTTAGGAAATACTATGAGGGATTTTCACAGATAAAACACAGGTAGGGATAAAAGAACCGGGACTAAGGACACTATTTGTGCTCCATAACTGAAGCAGTTCAGGGAAGCCAACGCATGAATCAACTCCATAAATTTCTCCCTAATAAAGTACAACTGTTCACGCCACTCTCATCGCAGTGATTATTACGGATACCACATGCCGCTCTCTCCATTTGGATTTGCTGGGAGAATTGGAATAGGCAGATGAATCTTGGTTTAATAAGGACGGCAACATCAGGGTGTATTATTTGTGTCTGCCCGCTGATGGTATGGAGATGGGACACTGCCAGGATTCATAAGGAAATATCTGAAGTGGGGTTTGTGCTCCTCATGGCAGATCACTGGAATTCCCAGGATGCCCCGCAAGATGCGCCATCCATCCATCTGCCAAGGTGGATTCAACGTGAATGGTTTTTTTATGCCCCCTCTCCCCCAGGTCACTTAAGGGAACTGAAGTTCCTGGTGCTGTCCTTGACAAGTACTGTCAGTATTTGCTACAGCGAGGGCAAGGTGCCAGCCTAGTAAAAATAGGACAACCCAGTCAGAGCTTCATCAGCGCAAAATCAACATGAGCTGCAGCAATCAGATTAAAGTACCTCAGCAGCTGTAGGCAGGGACAGCAACACATGCATTATCTATGCAGACTTGTGAACCTGAGCCTAAAGAAAAGCAGGCTCTGGCCACTCTCGTAGTTCCTTTATGGTAAGGACAGGCTCAACACATAAAAGGCCTCCCTAATCCAAAGACAACCCAGTCTAATGTACTCAAGTGCGACTCACACATAGAATTTATGACAAAAGAACAATAGGTGTACAACACCGTGCTCCTCCGTCTGCCTCAGCCCCACCTCTGTCCAGGGAAACTGCCATCAAAATGCCTATCACTTCAAGGTATTTCAGTTCTGGCAGGAACGACAGAATCATGAAATTTCAGACTCCTTAACAGAGTTTTCTCTGTCAGTGGGCAACAAAAACACCTCATCCTTTGTGACAGGGGCTGAGGAGTTAAAAACATGGATGGAACCAATGTCATTATTATGAGTGTGTTCCAAGAGGATTTGCCTCAAAAGCCTGGTGAATACAAACATTTGTCCAGAACCACCCTGAGGGGCAAAGGAGACTACTTCCACATGAAATGCCAATTCAAAGGAAAAAGAGACCAGTTTTCTACTCACCACAGCTCCTTGGCACAAGTTACCCCAACAACAATGCCTCCTAAGGACTTTTCTTTATAGACTTTGGAGGAGCAGGTAGGAAAAACCACACCAGATCTTACCTGTTTGTGTACACACAGAGCACAAGAAATCCTGCAAATGGTACTTTCTTCTCTAACACTGCAAAGCAGTTTGTCCCACTGCAGGCAAGAAGTGCATGAGATTAACCAAGCCATGCCTTCAGGCTCCAGGCAACACTGCAGCCCTTGCTGCTGTATTCCACGGGGTCCATCTGTGGTAAGAGCAGCCAGCCTTGCTCAGCCCAAAGGGAGCATCTGTGCCGTATGATGAAGGGCTGGAAATCCACCGTGTTTCTGGACTGAGGTTTAATGACTTTCTGGCACATTTTCCTAATAACCATGGTAACTCTTGAGCTGCAATATCTCTTGAGCCCACATTCCTGCGTCTACTCTCTGAACAGGATGCCAACCACAGCAAACAACCAACTCAGCTTCAGGACTGGAGCTAGTATTTCTAGTCACAAAATCTGGCATTCGAGCCAATTGCTGAATGGGAAATCCCAGAGCTTCTCAACTCTGTGGCCAAATTCTCAGCATCTGCATATTTGTTTTCCTACCCATTTCATTTATTTTTAAATGAGAGGCTGACTGAATTTTCCCCAGGCTATGCCTTCCATTGTTTGCCCACACACAGACAGACCCACACGCCCACTGTTCCACTGACACAAAGGATGAGAAAACACAGTGCAGAACGTATTAGTACTTAGCAAAATTCACACTTAGATGCAAATGTATTTGGACATTAGCACAGCTATGATGCAATACATTTTGGTTTTGAGCAACAGAAGTACAGAGAGCTGCATACAATGAAAAAAATATTTTAGAAACAGTGAGGGACTTGGACTTCCTAGTCCTAAGTTTATCACCTCCCTCCAGACTTGCTTCAGATCGACAGTGCCTCTCCTTCAATTCCTTACTCTGACAGTGCCACAGCAGAAATGCTGATGAAGTAAGTTCAAGAGCATCCCACTGAACACTTTGCCAGCTCCCAGCCATCTGCAGCTTACGAATTCATGTACGCCTTACTGGCTTTTTCCTTTGCATTTGACCTCTGCAGCATCTAACAGCATCCAATTTGATGCTGTGTCAGATTTGAACTTGTGAGAAACTGCACATTCTTGTTTATTATTCACTTCCTTCATGCTGCTCCTCATCGCACAACTCTACCCAGCTCTCTCTTCTCCAGGCTGAAGAGTCGAAGCCTATTTAATCCCTCCTTGCAGAGAACAGTTTGTGGCACACCAAAGAACAAAGTGTCAGTTTTAGAAACAGCCATGAGGGCTGAATGACAGACTTACAGACTGTGCAGTCAGAGCTGCACACTGCACCTCCTCTGAGTGGCCCAGGAAGGACACACATCCTGGAAAAGGCTGGTCAGGCCAAGGAGGTCAGTGAATACATCCAACTGGATTTGCATTTCATGTTCTAGCAACTAAAATAGAGGGTTGTGAAGGGATCCACGCAGAGCTGTTATCATGATTTACTAAAGGGAAGATGTTTCTATAGTTATCCAGTGCCTCAGCCCCTGCCTTCTCCAAACTTCTCACCCTCATTCACACCACATCTGAAAGAGAGACAGGCACCTCAACTCCAAGAAGTCACAGGATCTCAAGAAAGCAGAGAGACAAGTAGAAGGGAATCAAGGTACTTTTCATCAAAGAAAAAACACCCCATGAACCATAATGGAGTTTAACCACCATTCTAGACATCATGAAATTTGCAAAGATATCCCAAAAAACCCCAGAGCAATAAATTCTGCAATCACATAGCTTTCTTCTGCAGTTGTAAAAATGAATCATGCATTTTTTAGAAGCAAAAAGAGCAAATCAGGGAAGTGACATATGAATAGGAACTGCTGCTCCTTCTCTCCCATTTCATAGATATCTCTATCTATCTATGTATATCAGGTTATTAAAAAAAAAACATAACTTTGGGCTACACAGTCCCTACTCACAGCTGCAGCATTGCCTTAGATTGTCTGAGAGATACATCTACTAAAATGAGCTTTCTCACAGGTCTGAGACTTCGTGAGCTGAATTCCTGAAAGATTTCTCCCACACTTTTGGTGGGGTTTTTCGTTTTGTTTTGTTTTGTTTAAGCACTGCTATTGCTGTTGACATTTCAGAACCCCCAAAGCAAGAACAAGGGACAGCCGTTCCAGCTGCAGGAAAAGCCTGAGTGAATGCAACAGAGCTGGAGGGAACTTGGAAGATCACTCAGTCCATGCTTGCACCCCAAGGCAGGATCACCCACACTCATGTTCATTATTGCTCACAGACTCATCTAACTTTTCCTAAAGCCTTCCAGTGACAGAGACTTGACAGTCTCCTCAGGCAGACTGTGCCATGGAAGCTCTCCTGGATCTCAAAGGATGGTTATTCCCTTCAGTGCTGCAGCAGCCTTGGAGCACCTAAGACCATTATGCTGCCTCCCCTTGGCAACCTCTTCTGGTTAAAGAATTTAGGCAACCTTTCTTTGCAAGGCATGTTTTCCAGCCCTGTTTTTTGTTTGGTTTTTTTTTCTTTTGGGGGGGGGGTGTTTTTTGTTTGTTTGTTTGTTTGTTGGGATTTTTGTTTGGTTTTTTTGCGGTGTTTTTGTTTAGAGGGGGCCTTTCAAGAAACAGTTTGCGCCCTGTGTATCTTCACAGAGAACAGAAATTTAGAAGCATGACTGCCAGCAAACCTAAACACAAAGTGGCAACCCTGGTTAGTGTTTACTGTACAGTGTTTATTCACCCCCCTGCTGCTCCTCACTTGGACACATTCACCCACCTGCTTTGTTCACTGGCTGATTTGTGTTCATAATTTGTCCAGCTGCTAGTAACCCAAATTTCAAAATGAAGGCTGTAGGTACTAAGAGCCTGGTATGTTGGTATCAGTGCTACGGCTCAGGGGTCCTGCCTAGATCAGGGGAATGGCTTGAAGCATGTTTTCCTTCTAAGCTAACAGGATAAAACACCACATGAGGAAAACAACAAGTCTCTGCAACTGCATCCCTAACCCGTGTCCAGGAGGCTGTTTGACAGGGTCAAGAAGTCTTTGCAAACACTGTAAAATACTGAAGATGGAAATGCATAAGTGAAGACACCATTAGGAGAAAGACATTCTATTGTATGTTGTTGTTTTGGGTGTTTTCTTCTCTAAAGCAGAAGTCCTTGTGCTTGTAAAGCCCCTAACATGTTACTTGCAGGTGGAGCACAGGGAGCCTGGCCATACAGCTACAGCTAGAGGCTTAGTGGGCATCAAGAGAATGGAGTGAATCCCTTCTGACTTACTGCATCTATAAGCAAATGAATTTTTTATGCCGCTTGCCACTTCCCCATCCCTTGACACTGACATCCTCCTCCCTGCAGATTAAGGGCCAAAGACAAAAAGCATTATTCCTTCCTCATTAGACTTCCTTACTGCTCAGACTTTCTCCTGGAAGCTTTTAGGTTTAATACGTCACCCTCAGATGGTGCTCCCTTTCCCAAAAAACATTTACAAAACACCAGGAGTGAGGACTGCATGGTCCCTGTAGCCATGAACTTAATCTTTATCACACTGAACTGAAAATAAATTCAAAGAGAGTCTCCATTTGTTTTGTCTAGGCCCATATCAGATGGCTTTTGTTCACAGATGGTCAATGCAGGGCATGTCCTGCTGCAAAAGACTGTTTAAAGATATCTCCTTTCGTCCCCAACAAAATGTCTGAATTCAAGGACTTCATGGCACCTTTACTTCCAGGCATCTCTGCTTTGTTACCTTCTGCTTCGTACCACACCATGGAGGGGAAATGCCAGCATGGTGTAAGAAACTGTGTTTTCTGACTTATTAATTCAGTGTAAAGCAAACAAGTCCTGATGTGCACTCTTAACAGAGTTAAAAGCCTGGAAAGGCAACAAAAAAAGAGGGATAAAATGAAATCTATTTCCTTTTAAAGATGGAGCAGATCTCTATGGCTTAGCAGAATATTATCTCAATTTTTCTCTACCTCTCACTGGAAGGGGAATAAATGCCCTGCAGGCAGGACCTCTAACACTTCATAACAGGAGCAGTGCAAGCACCACAGGTTGCAACAACCTCAGAATAGACTGAGCACTCTGTATTTGGTTAATCATAGTAAACATACATACTAGAACAAAAGAAAATGAATTAGCTGGATTAGCAGAATGCAGGCAGTGGGGATAATGCCAAGACTTCTACACATACATTGCTACCAGAAAAATTGCTTCCTTCTCCAGATTCTGTTTTCCTGTTCCAAAAAGCACTGGGAACATTTTGCAGGAGCAGCTTTGTCTTGAAGGAGACAAAGAAGGGAATACTTTGCAGGGCTTGTGGAGCTGCTTCTGCTCTGACATGAACAGATTGGGGATGTCTCCTTACACAGGATGTGTCACCTAAGGAAAACACGCAGGTACCATACAAGAGGTCTGCAATTCAGACATGACTTGATATGCAGCAGCAGGGACATCAGTGACGCTGGCACTGCACTGAGGGCTACAAACAAGCAGTGCCTTAGTAGGAGATGGTGCTAAAGAGCCTTCTTCCATCACCTGGACAGCCCACATTGCTGTGCTCACCTCAAGACCCTACAGTGTCTTAATGCCCTACCTGCTGAACTCGGCTCTCACAGACACATCCTGAACTGCCCATTCAACCAGGACCAGAGCAGCTACAGGGTGGCCTTGTTCACAGGATTGTTAAGGCTGCAAGGAGCCTCTGGATGTCTCCAACAAAAGCTGCCTGCTCAAAGAAGGTTCAGCAACAGGGTCACATTCACTTGTTCTCCAAAAGCACTGTCTCCCTAGCCACTAAATGGAAACAAGGATAAACTCTCATTTATTTCCTAAGAAATAGTTACTGAAGAATGGAAATAATAAATACAGGGGACAGGAGGCATTCATGGCAAGTTCATTTGAGCACGCACATTTTGTTCAAATGATAGAGATGAGTGATAGTGAGACATTAAGGCTCAGTCCTTCAGATGACTCCATTTAAATCAATGGAGGCTCATCCCCTTATACAGAGAACCCCAGGGTATGTGGGTGGGTGTGTGCATTGTATGCTTGCACAGCTGGATTCTCTCTCCAAAACATACCACTGGCATCAATATTCATCCTGGTTTATCATCCTCCAAAACGAAACTGTTAATTCTCTTTTTAAGAGCAGGCACAAGTTGCAGTGAGCTGCCTAATCACTGCCTTCAGAGCCTAAGTCTGAATGAGCTTGGCCTACAAGTCTGTAACAAATAAACTGCTTCTAAATAGAGGCATATTCCTCAAAAGAGGTTTTAGCTTAGATAACTAAGATAAATGTCCCATTTACATGTTAATTAAGCTGCACAGTTCCCACATGTGTTAAAATTACAAAAACGTGTGCTTGACAGTACACACAGCAATAAATCTTAAAATTACAGAATCTCAGGTTATGCTGAGTTGGAAGGGATCCATAGTCCCACCATGTGCCTGAGAGCATTGTCCAAACACTTCTTGAGCTCTGTCAGGCTGGTGCTGTGACCACTTCTGTGGGGAGGCTGTTCCAGTGCCCAACCACCCTCTGGGTGGAGAACCTTTTTCTAATATCCAACCCAAACCTCCCCTGACACAACTTCAGGCCGTTCCCTCTGGTCCTGTGCCTGGTTACCACAGAGAAGAGATCAGTGTCTGCCCCTCCTCTTCCCCTCACAGGAAGTTGTAACTGCAATGAAGTCTCCCCCCAGTCTCCTCCAGACTGAGAAGACCAAGTGACCTCAGCCACTCCTCATACAGCTTCCCCTCAAGGCCCTTCACCATCTTCATTACCCCCCTTTGGATGCTCTCTAATAGTTTAATATCTTTCTTACACTGCAGTGCCCAAAACTGCCCCCAGCACTTGAGGTGAGGCCGCCCCAGAGCAGAGCGGGACAATCCCTCCCTTGCCCAGCTGGCGATGCTGATGCCCCCCAGGACACGCTTGGCCCTCCTGGCTGCCAGGGCACTGCTGACTCGTGTTCAACCTGCCATCAACCAGGACGCCCAGGGCCCTTTCTGTGGCACTGCTCTCCAGCTCCTCATTCCCCAGTCTGTCCATACATCCATTGCTCGATTCCAGGTGCAGGATCCAACCCTTCCCCTTGCTGAACTTCATACAGCTGGTGACTGCCAAGCCCTCTCATCTCTCAAGGCCTCTCAGCAGGGCCTCCCTGCCTCTGAGGGAGTCAACAGCTCCTCCTAGTTTTATATCGTGTGGGAACTTGCTCAGTATCCTTTCCAGTCCTATGTCCAGCTCATTTATGAAGATTTTGGAAGAGCACAGGACCAGGATGCCATTGGATTTCTTGGCCACCTGGGCACACTCTGGCTTGTCCAGCCTCAAGTCCTTCATTAGATCACATCTAACCTTTGTTTGTCTGTGTGACATATTCAACAAGAAAGGTGGTGTTACATAAAACAACCCCATTCTTATTATGCTTGGATCCTTGCCCTAAATAATTTTATGATATGATCACAGACTAATGCTTGTCATCCTTGGGACACCGAAGATAAGGAAGATATTTGCAGTAGTACCACTGAGTTGCGCATAGCCTGGACTTGGTGATAGTGAAGACATTGGAGATGTCCCACATCACCTCTGCATCATACCAGAAGAGCTCTCTTTTGTTTCAACATACAATCACACAAAGTGCTTTTAAATGGTCCACTCAATCTTAAATAATCCGTTTTTCCAAGAAAACAGCAAAATTCTCTCTTCTCAGTTCTTAGGAAAGATGACATTTTGCTTCCTTTTGTAAAATCAGCTGCATCTTCTTCCATTCTGCCTTGGCATGGTAGAATTCCATCTACCATTTCAGGCACACCAAGTATGAAATTGAAACTCCCCTGAATTCAGTCATCATTAGATGAGATTTGATCAGCAAAGTCAGGGATTTCTCCATATAAATTAACAAAAATGAACATACAAAGATGAGCACAAAGGTCTTGCATCACAGAGGTTTTGCCCACTTATCAAAAGACTGCAGCTCCAGCAGGCTGATCCCTCCTACAGGAAGCAATAATGGAAATCAGCCTTCAACTTCATCTAAGTAACATGGCTGAAAAGGATACATTAACTGCTTAAGGTCCTAATGCATTTCCAAAATATCGTTATTACTCCCTTGACTATCTGAAGCACATGAAATTTCCAGCAGTTCCATTTCTATTTTTCAGAATTTAGGTAGATTAAAAAAAAAAAATCCCAGACCCTCCTATTCCACATACTAACTTTGAAGTACACATATGTATAAATGATTCAGAAATATTTAGACACTAAAAATCCATAAGAAGCAAAAGAGGATTACAAAATATTTGTAAAAAAAAAATTGGTTTCTTATTTCCTTTCCACTCTTTATGGGAATATCTGGGTTTCCTGTCAGGTTTCATCTTAGGAGGGATTCAGATCACTGTTTAAACTGAAATGTTTCTCTGGCAGATGCAGACATTCCATCATTATATTGTCCCACTGAATGGGCGGTATTGCACATGAGATGTACCATATCTTCATCATGAACGTGCTGTAATGGCTAACAAGAAAAATTGTAGATGATTTACTTAAGCAGAACCAGCTTACATATTAAGGGTATGACATGTTCTGATGAATCAACTAATTTTTCCTTCTCTTTCATTTCCTCTAGAACTTCAAAGCAATCAAATGTTGTTTATGCATAAAATTTAATCCTTTCACCAATCTATAGTTTGATTGAATTTGCATACTCTATTTCCTACAAGTCAATGTGAAGAGAGCCTCATGTAATTGAAACCATTTCCCCTCCAGTCCTCCTATCTTTGTTGCAGTATTTTCTATTAGTAGCTCTATTATGCCTAATATCTGTAATGCTGGCAGATTAGAATTTTCACTTAATGCAACCTGTATTTATAAACCACTAGGATGAAAAAAGAACAAATATAAGAAAGAGGAAATAATAATTACCTGTCTTTGATGCCACACAGATCAATGTGTAAATCACTAAAATTCCCCAGGGAGCCTTGCTGAACTAAAATGAGGTCCTTGGGCTGGTTATCAATAAAGATGAGCCTCATACAGCCTTGAAAAGCAGTAATGGGATTTAAACACTGGGAATCGGTGAAATTGTCAGGGCACCCTGTGGGAAAAAGAGAAGAGGCAGAGAAGAATATTGGAATCTTCAACTATTTCTGCTGAGATTTCCTGATGCAAGAACTCAGAGGCTTATTATTCCAAATGTTTTTGTTCCTTCTGCTATGCAACCTCCTGTGTTATAAATCCTCCAGTTGAGGGGGGGAAAAAAAGAGAAACCAGCCACTGTATCAGAGTATGAGGTTTTCACACATGCTGAGCAAAATCAAAATGTGGGTTTTTTTCATCTTCTTCAAACTCAACAGTTGATAGCAACTAAAATATGCTAAAAAAAGTTGTACAAAATGTAAAATTATTATGGGTTAAATTCTTCTGCTGAAGCAAGGTGCAGATGAAATCTTTTGGGCAGCAAAAAAGCCCTCAAGTATCTGAGCTTCCCCAGTATTTAGACAGCTCTGAGATCCAAAGCCTCCTGTACATCCTCACTTAGTGCTGTATCCACAGGGTTCACCAAGATCAGAACCATACTATAGCAAGCACTAGACAGAAATATATTAGACTAAAAGATAGTTAATGACAATCCCTCTATCTAAATTAATGCTTTCATTCCAAAAAGCAGAAGATAGTATTTTTCAAGACTGGTTTTTCCATTTTCAAAATTGAACTAAACGTACCTTCATTTCCACAAGAGCACTGTACGTAAATACCTTTGTAGATTTGAGCTGTATGTCACCTAAGCTGCAAAAAGTCACTGAGCCTGATCAGAACTCTGTTTATCTACAGCAATATTGATAGTATTAATAATTCTAAGGCCTTTTAGATAGGAAAAAACCAAAACCACTCATGGTTAATACAGCTTTGTAGATTTTGCATATAGATGTAGATACTGATTGGGTACTACTACCAGCAGTCCACTTTCACAGCTGTGTTTGAAATTCTGCTTGCTCTCTCTCTGTCAGGCTTGACCAACACTCTTCAACCTGCTCGTAGTTCTGAGTGCACTGCAGTTCAAACATCAGTCCTTACTTTTGCTCTTAGCTGCAAACAGTGCACCTGGGGAGAACGCAGTGGTGAGCAGCTGAGGACCCACATCACGTAAACCTCTCTGGAACAACCTACCTCCAAAATAGTAGCTGTTCCCAGAGTAGATCCTTGAGACAGTGGTTGCATGGCTGGCAGTGGCAGCATTGTTATCCAGCGTCAGAGTAATGCGATGCCTTCTGGCATTGATGTTAACAGAATGCCAAAGCCCATCGTGGAGATTGGTGCCTGGCAAAAAACATGTACAAAGTGAGAAAAAAAAGGTGCAGGAGACAACAGTGTTCTTCAAACCACCTTTTGGTTTCAACTTGTGACCACAAATATGTAGCTGATCTATAAAAAGGGAGAACTGTAGCTGGAAAGAACTCATTACCTCTGGAAACAAACTGGCATAGAAGAAAGGGCCCAGGAAGCAGGTAATCTCACATTTTAAACTAACCTGGTACTACTGCAGTCACTCATCAAGCAAGCCCTATCCCTCACCTTTCTGGTAGCACATTGTGACATTTTTGGGGGTGTCTATGTCTATTTTCAGTCTGTTGGTAAATGCTTACAGGTCCAGGAGCGTGCAGAGATCTCTACAGAGCTTCTGGCACTAAACACATGTGTGAGGTTGTAGAGGATTAGATTCAGTGAAACATTCACAGCCTGTTCTCAGGCTCCAATCTGAAACCTGACTGACTCCAGCAGGTACCAGCAGGATTTGTGTTTCTTAAAACCCTCCAGTGCCAGTGCAGCACACAGTACTATTGATGGATGTACAGATGTTGGATTGCCACATGGATGTTCTGAGAACTGGGACTGCTGCTCTGACCAGGCACCACTAAAGGTTAATGAGGGATACTCTGGGCAGTCTCTTTCTCTTCTAGACACTCCTGCAAAGTGGAAAATTACCTGTCTGTTTCCTTATTCCAAAAATCAGTGTTGCATCGTAAACGGCTCCTGAAATACCACCACAGAGCTAAAAAGAAACTCCGCATCCTCTATTCTGACAGCCATGAAAATCGGTGGGCAAGCTTCTGAGCCCCCACACGGAGGTGCAGATCAAAAGTAGCCTAACTACAGTTCAAAATATGCTACCATCAGGCTGAAGTCACTGAGATCAGGCACAGACAACTAGTATTTACTCCCCTCCCTAACAGAATATTTTTGTTGATGTCGCTTTCAGAGAAAACAAACAAGCACTTCAGAACACAATGAGGTGTAAGAACAGTTCAAAACAAAATTTTAAAAAAAGTGGGTGTTAGGTGTGTCTAAAGCCATTTCATCATGAATTTGAAAAGGAGACTATTTACTCAGTAACAGCTGTTACCATATGCACAATTACAATACAATTAGAGGTTGGTTTTCCAGCAAAAAATGGATGATTTTTCAACTAGAACAAGTGCATTTTGAAGTGGAATATGTTGCTGAAGTCTGAAACAATGACAAAAGAAAATAGGTCCCATCTGGGGGAAAAGTAGGTCCATTCTTGAGCAAGCATGAGTTTATTGTGAGTACCTGACATCTGCAGAACAAGGCACATGCACTTTCTGCACATTTTCCACGTACAAGTAGGCAGTTTAGCATGTTTTGGCTAGCACCTAAGGCTGGGCCCAGGTTCATGATTTCACAACTACACGAAAACAAACACACCCAAACAAATATTGACATTGTCTCAGCTTTGTCAACAACTTAATTAGGGCTGCAATAAAGGCTGGAATCTCAGTTCTCAGTGTTCAATTGCAGCAAGCTATGGCTGTAGCAATCTACGTGCATAAGGATAGATGCAGGATTGCCTCATTTTCTATCATAAAGGGGAATGAAACACGCATACAGAACAGCTCTGCTTTGACAATTCTGTCAGTTGTTTATCTCTGCCTCTTTTAATAGATACATCTGCCCTCTTTTAGTCTGTACAGGGAATATTTTAATGTTACATGTTTTTAAACATCTGCTCTTTTAGAAAATTTATTGTTATTATTATTATTATTATTAATTTTATTATTTTTTTTTATTATTCCCCCAAATTTTAAATCAGAGAGGCAGCCCTATTTTACCCTCTTGCATCCCACCAGCTGCACTGCACAAAGCAACTTCTAAAGCATCTAAGGAAGCCCAAGAGGAAGAAGGAGAGGAAGTGGAAGAGGAAGTAGAGGAAGCCCATGGTCAGCCTCTCCTCTGAGTGTAGCATAAAAGGGAAGGTCCAAAGCTACAGTCAGAGAGAGAAAACCAGCTCCGAGGCTGCCTTAACTTGTGCTGGGGAAAGATGCTGTGGCTGAGCTGGCTCCTAGCTGATTTCAGCAGTCTGAAGATGGGAACAGGAAGGTCTTTGTGTGACCTGACTGGAGAAAATTGAGTGTGACTGCTTAAGAGGCTCAGCTAACTGTCAGTGAGACTGAGTCTGGAGATCTCAGGATGCCAATTTTCCAAGCTTAGATCAAGATGTACAGAGCAGCTTTACCACTGGAAAGCAAGAGAGAATTTAAAAGAGAAAGGAAGATTGGATGTTTCCTTATTGCTTGATCCTTTCATCCCATGGAGCTGAACCTTTGTGTTGCAGAAGGAGACAAGTGAAAGTAAACAAAAAAATAAACACCTTCAGTGATTTCCACTGGGTTCTCAGTCTCTTTTTGAATAAGTAGTGTCAATCTGCCACCATGGAGGTAAACCAAGAGATGTCCTGAGCTTTCAGACAGTTCGGTGAACAGAAGCAAGCCGTCTTTATTCCATGTTCGGAACTGGAAGCTGACTGACAAACCATCAATTTGAGCAGTGCCGGGGAGTAGCAAGTAGCTTCGACTGGTGCTCACAAAGGTGATAGGAACAATTTGTGGTTCTGAGCAAGAAAAGGTCACATTCCCCTGCAAAAAAACCAAAAAAAAAAAATCAAACATTATCAGCATGACCTTTTTTTCAGTCATCCCAAAACACCTTTAGATAAATAAGCTCATTGGATTTCTAATGGCCCTTAAGGCTGAAATAGGAATTGTTATTCAGACACATATCTTTGGAAATCAATAGGAAATGTATCTGTCCATGCTGGGAAAACACACCTAACTTAAAAATTTTACTTCTATCACAAATGCTGAGGATCAAAAATCAAAACCTTAGTCCTTAGAAGGATCTACACAGAACCAAATGTCCTTATCAATGCCACACCTCAGCTGATTATCTCAGTCACCCAGCCCTGAAATCAATGGTGTGACTTGACCAGAAGAGCAGCACCTTTACTCAAAGCAGTCAGCAGAACATGCAGCAGCACGTATCACTGTAGCTGGTGGAAGAAATGACTCCACCAGTTTGCTCAGGCACTGTGGATTACTCCAGCAGTCAGCCAGGCCATGGCATAAAACCTTAACAATATATAAAGTTGGGATGCACTTTAGGAGCCATATCTTTCAAAGCCACTTCAGGAGATTGTTGCAGCCAGCTGCTTTGAACTCAGCTGCTTTGTAAAATACCAACTGTAATCTGATAAAAACATTGAAGTATAAGGCTTTCTCCATGATAACACTTCTCATCAGAGCCCATATCCCGCTCTACCAGGATCATTATAACAAACAGCACTTGATGGATGTGCGAGAAGTTGCATAGTGCTTGGGGAATTCCTCTCTGCAATCTCAGACAGATGATGGAACTGTTCCCTATCACTTTCAAATGCCTTTCCAGTCTTTATTTTTTAAATGGAAAATAAGGTGCCAGAAATAAACGAAGTTATCAGTGGATGAAACAATCCTTGACAGATATTTATCCATATGGAGCTATTTGCATAGAACCTGTTAAGTTCAGACTGCTACCTACCAGATTCGGCAAAAGGAATCCTTGGCTATGTCATATTAGAGTGTGTTTTGAGATATAATCCAAAGCTTATGTGAACTCCATTGAACATTACTCAGGTGGGAAGTAGGATGGAAATTTCATCTCAGCCTTCAAACAGTTTCTAATACCTGCTGGGATTTTCCTGCATGAAGAGATGCCACAAATTTTTTTGCTATTGTTATCACTACATTGCTACCTAATTTTTTAATCAAATTGATGCCAAATTGCAGAAAACAAAGACAGTCAACTGCAGCATTATAAATAAATACAGTTAACCTTCTCTATTAAAGTTTTAAATGACAATGACTATTTTCTTTGGAATTTTAGAGCTTTACAGTGATTCAAGCACTCCACACAAAGTTGTAAGACATTTATTAATCATAGAATTGTTTGGGTTTGAAGGGACACTAAAGCTCATCTCATTCCCATCTCCCTGCCATGGGCAAGGACATCTTCCACTAGACGAGGTTGCTCAAAGCCCCATCCAACCAGGCTTAAACACTTACAGGGGTGAGTAGCCACAACTTCTCTGTGAAACCTTTCCAAGTAGCTCATCATCCTCACAGTAAAGAATTCAGATATGATTTTTGTCTCAAAGCACTTTCCAGATTTTACCTAGCAGCAGAACAACCTATGCCCAGACTGAATTAATGGTGCAGAAGAAGACAAATGCTAAGATGAAAAAACATTTTGCAATGCACAACACACTTTCACAAGACCCTAAAACAAGCCACCAAAGACATTGTGTAGTTAAATACCCTTTCAGCTGTTTTCAGCAGCACTATAGCAAAGCATCCCTGATGCATAGGCATGGGCCCAAAGGTAAGGTAAAACTTCTGTCTGCATTTGACATGAGATCCTGAACTTGTGCAACTAGCCCAAAATCCATGGATCGCTGTGACACCTTGAGAAACTCAGCAACACCCCAGTCGTTCACTCTAGCTAGCAACTCATGCCAGGGAAGTCCTGCCCTGAGACACGATCAGCAGAGAGTGCTGACTACGGGGCCAGTGCTGGGACACACGGACAGGACCTGCGCGTCTCTTCCCTCGCTTAACCCGATGAGACTCCAAGCTCTGAAGTCTGACTTCAACTTCAGCCTCTCCATTGGCTAAACTGAAGAACAGCAGGTGTGATTCCACCAGCCATAAGAACAGGCAGCTGTAAATGCACAAAGGTGGTGCTGCAATATTCTGTGTAAATGGGATTAAAGGTGAATTTCGGGGATGGACAAGACGTGTGTCTGCCTTTTGGGGGGGGGTTCTTTTCACAAGGTATTTTTGTTACTCTTATTCAAAAAGTAACTGCAGTTAGGGCTAAAAACTACACAGGATTTGTAAAAATAATAAAAAAAAATTGAATAAAGCAATTGATGCCACAAGAACTTACATCAATTCAACTGATTAATTTAGGAGGGAAACACCTTAAAGCAGCATTCCAGAGCAAAGCCAGATGATGTAGTCAATACACACCAACAATACCAGCAATAGATGCTGACATCCTTACACTGACCAATCTGTCTACCTTCCTAGAGACAGTAACACGAAAATCTGAAAAAGAAATGCACAACTGTTACTTTGAAAAACACTTTTCCACTGAAGTGGGATAGGTTCCCTTTACAAAAACTGTTAAATTTGCCCTGAATGTTATTCTAAAACAAATTATTCCAGTAGGTCTAAGTCAGAAAAGTAAACAGCTCCCTCTAAACCTTCATCTGATCATGAGCATTTTCCTTTAATTGGCAGCAGCTCTGGAACTCTCCAGGGTATATGCCAGATTTCTGGCAGATGCTTGATTTTATAATTGAACCCAATTTAACTGAAAAGTAAAAGCTCATTGGCTAGGAAATGGGATAAGAACTGTCTAATCCCTAGAGAAAATAAAGGAGACGCTCAGCTCTACCCAGCTGCTGGAAGCTCTAGCTATCATGTGGCATTTGAGAATTCCATTGAGTCCATCTCCAGACTGATTAACGACTCCTCTAACAAGCAGTGAAATCTTTACAAAATAGTTCTTATTGTTCTTACAAGAGAAAACTTCTGAACCTAGAAATGCAGTGGAGACACTTGCAATTTTTTCACTGGCTGCCATGAAACTTGTCTCAAGAAAAGAGTGGAAGCAGCCCAGATTTCTGCAGGCAGGGTACAGCTTTAGCGGTGGTTCTTGTTTAAGTGAGATGTTGAATGAACAGGCAGCAGCATGTTACAGCATTTTAAAGAAGAACCAGAGCCTCTCCTATTAAAAGAGAATGGAAGAACACAGTTGCTAAGCGATGAGGTTAAAAGTGGATTACATAGAAGATCCTCTGAGCCATAAACCTCATCCAAAACTGACTGGAGACTTTCCAGTGACTTCTGTGGGACTTCAACAAAACCTGTATAACTTTAATGAACCATTTCAGTCTTTTCTGGCCTTTCTTCATGTAGTATTATGCACTGCTCAATGAAGAGAGAAGACAACACCACAACCAAGGCGATTGGTAACAAGTTCCTTATACATCCTCCTTGCTCTCAGAGAATACTAATCAAAAATAATATGCACTTGGGAAATTATTCAAACTGACAGCTGCACTGAAATCCTCAGCACTTAGCCTACCAGAGGATCCAGGCCAAGATCACAGCTTGAAAAGAAAGAACAATAAATGAGTATTTCTGAGCTCTCATTCTACCTGCAGGTTAGAGCATCAAATGGGCACTTAAACTTCCCTCATTAATCACTCTATGGATACTGTCCAATAAAAAGGATATTTTGCTTTCTGCAGAGGATTAGAAAGGATGATTTCATATGACAGGTGAAGGGACTAAGGTCCCAGGCCTGGCTGAGATACAAATGTGGTAAACTGGCAAGAATATCTCCAGCTTGGAAATTAGAAGACTACTTCTAGCTGTGAAGAGTCTGAGTTTGCAGACAAATTTGCAAGGAGAGTAAGAGAAGAAAAAGGTGACCTCTGATGCAGTTTTAAAAGGGTAAGACGAAAAATTGGCATTCAACTCTGAGAACCTGGATTTTGAGAATGAGGGAGGTTCCTTCAAGCCCTGTTTTTAAATTAACTCTCTCAAGCAGAGCAAATGTCAGGAGACCCACATATATTTCAAATAATTCTCAAGACCATGCTGAACACTAAATGACAAGCAAGTCAAAGTGAGATACCAGGTCCAGCCTTCTGAAATACTGCTGCAAACTGTCTTCAAACAGGATACGGGAGCACCAAGATGCACAGTGTTCCTTGAGTTAGGACAAATCCACTGAGTGAGCAACCAGTCCATCCCAAGAGCAGGGGACCATAATTTAAGAGAGTTCCTATACTGAGATGGGTTTCTGTTTCTCTGAGCAAAATTTCAATATGGGAATCTGAAAACTTTCCTGATCCAAGTCACATTGAAACTAATACAGCCCTGTGATAATCAATCTCGTGACAGGGAACTGCCCTATCTCCACTTACTGTAGCTATCATGAATTCTAATAAAATGTTAATTGTTTCTCACATTGATTTAAGTTGTTTAAGATAATGTTCCAAATGGGGAGAAAGTAACATTTAACAAAACAGAGAAGGCTTTGAAAAAACTGAAACATGGTGACCATGAGAGAATCAGGGATTAGATGCTTGGCTAGTCATTTCTGGATGTTCTTCATCTCAGACTCCTAAGCTGACCATGTCACTGGCCAGAAGCAGAACAAAGGATTTTACCATTTTTATGCCCATAGTGACTGTACATTATTGTTTCATTACACAGCACAATAGTTAAAATTTGACAAAAGATGGGAGCAAATATAGAAGTGCTTTGGAAACATCCTACATCGGGTTTTTTTCAGAGAGACAGGAAAGGGGGAAAAAATGACCACAGGAGGAAACACACATACACACACACAAAAAAAATAGTGACCACTTAATATTTTCTCTCTGTGGTGTATTGAGTTTGTCTGGATGCCAGATGCCCACCAAGCCCCTCTATCACTCCTCTCCTCATGAAGTGGAGGGAGAAAAGAAAGAAGGAAGAAAACCCTCTTGTGTCAAGAGAAAGGCAGTTTAATAAAGCAAAAGCAAAAGCTGTACACAGAAGCAAAGAAAGACAAAAAACTTAATCTTTACTTTCCATGAGCAGGTGATGCCCCGCAACTTCCTAGGAAGCAGGGTTTCAGCACAGGTAGAAGCTGCTCCACAACAATAAATGCCTCTCCCTTCCCTTTTGCTCTTGGCTTTTATTGCTGAGCAGACTCATTTGGTGAGGATCCCTTTGGTCAGTTTGGCTCAGCTGTCCTGGCTACGTCTCCTCCCAAGATCTCACCCAAGCCCAGTCTCCTGGTGAGGGGGGAATATTCACTTTAAGCAACAAGTAGGAATGAAGCCAGCCTTTCAAATTCACCTTGCTAGAAGTGAATAAGATAGATGTCTTAGATCAAACTGGCAAATTATTACAGTCCAAGTCCAATTTTTGTTCCACTTCAAGGTAAAGTGATCTACAGCTTATTAGTTTTTATTGCCTGGAACAAAACACAGCAGCAAGGAGATTTTTTTCTTCATTATTATTATGAAAACAGAACCGCATCTGCTTTAAAATAGAAAAGTGTATAGAAAGCAATTCCTATAACCTTTTTCTTTTTTTTATGTATTACTTTCCTTTAATAGATTTTCCTCTTTTAAATTCCAATTATCTGTGTATCATAGCACAGCACCAGCCTAAATGGTTGGTGTGAACTGCACACAATCCAGGCTCTTGACTGTGATGGCCTCAGCTTGCCCCCTTCTGTTATGCCAAGTGCCACAGAGCTCCTAAGGCCTTACCAATTGGAATAAGACCTTAAAAAAATGCACTAAAGCCTGGGCTTTGCAGAAAATTGCATTTCCTCCCATTTTCCTTATCCCCTGCTAACTCCTATGACAATAATCAACCATCTCTCTTCCTCTTCTGCAGGGACTAACAGCCTTATCACCTCCCACCTTGAAACATCCTCCTCTGCTCAGCAGGCACTAACTGCCCTATTCATTCAATTTGACTATCCAGATAATGTAATAAATGAAACCCTGAACAATTGTTTCTAGCCTGTAATTTGCTGAAGGCTGATGACTCTCAAAAAGGCCTTGTTTGCTCAGAAACACGTCGTTTTTTTCTGCACGTCATCCTGTCTTATTAAAAAATATGGTCTCCCTCCCCGAAAGTGTTGCTTCATTTGTTGTCATCAGAACTATCAAAATCCTAACACAAAGAAACTTTTATTTCAAGGAGAGTTTATTAATGCAGCTGTGTGCTGGATTATATATTTGCACACTGAAACTCTAGAATTGTGGACAAAGCCAACTGAAATCAATGGAAAAGATGTCATTTAAATAGACTTTATTTCAAAACCTCGATTGAGGTGACACACTTAATTTCTTTCAAAATAATCCTGTTATACCCTTCAGCAACAATAAAATAGACCCTTAGAATGAATGCTATTTATATAGACTTCCTTGCTATTCCACACTGCAGGTAGAATGCAAAGGAGACTCAGAGAGCACACAGAAAGATAGAAGAAAATATAAAATCCTATTTTTAAAGGAACCAAATATTTCTGGAATCTGAGTTCACCTGCCTTATCTAAAAAATAGCAAATTCAGTTCTCTAATTGTGTGACTCAATACTTTCATTAAATAATTGAATAAAACTTTTTTTTTTAGAAATTCAACTTGGTCCAAGGGAAGTTGTGAAAAATGTCACTAAAAACTTCCACTATTTTTTATATATGATTCCTACAGTCTGATTGGAGCGCAAAAAATAAGAAAAAGAATCTAGCTCATGATTCTCTAAACCCTAGGAGGGGCCTTCACAAATCACCAGCCTGATATTCACAGATAGATCACTTGCCAGAGCATTTTGGTAGAACGAGACATTCGCAGACAAGTAAATTCTTCTCAAGATGAAGGTATCTCAAATCAGCTTAATAAAATAGCATGTTTGGATTCTCTATAAAGGGAATGAATTATTAGTTTACATTCTCCTGTCACTAGGTATCTTTCCTTGCTCTTTGATGCTGGCAATTGGTTATTTCCCCAAGGCACTACAGTGATACATTTACATGCCACCACATCCCTTGCCGCGCTGAGCTGTCACTCTCACCCTCAACATGGCAGACCAGCGTGGAAATTCAAGCATATCTGAGAGCTGACAACTTCTGCCTTACAGTACCCTGCACTCCTCTCGAGTCGGCGCAGGGTTTGCTCTGCTAAATAAAAATGCAACTCCAATTTCTATTGGCCAGAGGTAATGGAAGAGAGAGGGAGATCGTGCTTTTCTCAGTTTCAATGAGTAAGTAGGGTGGAACACTGAGAAGGCCAAATGCAACATCTTTTCATGACCTCTTCATTTCTTTTCATCGTCTAGACAACTTCCCATTTTGGCATCACAAATCAGTGAAGCACAAGAACAACTTAAGACCCTGGCCACAGGTCACATTTGAGCAGTTTCTAAAGGTGCAAACAGAATCTAGCATTAAGTAACCACTGGTGGACAGGATCCTATGTTTTCAGGATCCTATAGCTATCTTTTCTCTTATCTACTCCCTCAACCAGATGTATTTAGCAATTCTCGATGGATTTCTCTTCCTAAAACTTGCCCCATCTCCTCCTGCATCTACACACACTTATAACAAGCACAAAATCCCTCAATGAAGACTTCTCTGTCCCAGTTATCAAAAAGTCAAATTTCCTTCTGTGAAGAACAATTCCTCTCCTACTTCTTGTAAATGTGACTCTTACTTGCATATTTTCCTGCCCCTACTTAATTGCCCAAGAACTGTAACTGCTGTAAAATTTCTCACAATGAGCAGTCTGCACTTCCCTTGTGCTGAGAAGACAGCTAGTAAATAGGGAAAACCTTTAGATTACTATTTCAAAGCATTTTCTGAGGTTTCCCATGGGTCCAGCCCTATGACCATGACAGTGGTTAATTACAGAAACTCAACTTCTCATAACCTCTGGCAATTAAAACCAGTAATCACTTGGAAAGCACATAAAAGATCCCCTATCATTGCTCCACATTCAATGATCGAGGGAAGGGAAAACAAATCTAACAAAAAAACCCCAAACAAAAAAACCAACAAAACCACACACACACCAAACCCCCAAACCAAACAAAAAAACCAACCAAACAACAAAAAACCACCAAAATCCCAAACCAGAAAACCCAAAGAAACAAAGGAACAAAACCCACAACCCACAGCATGCCATCAGGGACAGAAGAAACCCCAGAGAAAAGAAAAGTAGCCTGTCCAAACAGACAGGGTTATGTAGAGAGGTTAAGTATCAGGCAATACAAAAATGGAATTCTGAAAGCAAGTTCCAGTTCGAAGAGACAGGCTGCCTCGTTATCTTGAGATGTCATCTCAAGGGGATTTATTGCAAGTCTGAAAACTGCAAATGAGTTACAGAAAAGAACAGGCAGAATAATAATCACAGCCACCACCCGAGAGTACAATACATACTACAGCACTCTGTTATTGACAACCTATAGTTTCTTCCTCTGACTTTAAATGCAGCTGAGTTGGGACCATTATTTATACGGGTGAGGAACTACATCATAAGAGGAAATCTATACCTCCAAAGTTGGTGTATCATTCTCCTGCTTGTGTGAAAGATGACAAAAGTAAAAAAAACCCAAAGCAGATGGGTACGAAAATCCCCACGTTTGGCTCACTGACTGTGGCAACATTCACACAGGCACAGAGTGAAGCAGAGAGTGAGTGTTGAAGTCTGCCTGCCTTTGGAGGAAAAAACTGATGTCTCCAAGCATTAATTGCTTTCTAATCCCAAACCAACCAGTTTGTCAGCAATTATCTCTTGCTAGGAGACAAAGCTATTTTGGGGACTAACAATGCAGAACCATCTCGGGTGTCTCCAGCTTGTGGGGACACAACATAGGTATACAACACATTTCTGGAAGGAGTAGTTCCAAGACCCTGCTACATTTAATTATTCTTCTGTGCTGATCCTTCCATTGCATTTCCACTCCAGACAAACTTAGTGACCACAAAGACATAAAGCAGAGAAGGTCGCAGATCCCTGCAGATAGAGCTTGTTGCTTGAAAACCTCAACACACTTTGAGTAAAAGCATTTAGTGGAGAATAACTCTGGCAGGTAAAAGACGACATTTAACAAGAACAGGTTATTTTGATTTGAGGAAGTTAATTGCTAAGGAGTGGGGAAGAGCAGAAAAGCGAAAGGGGATCAGCCTGCGTGACCAGAAGTACCTGAGAGTTGCTGGAGGAGAGAAAGAGCTGGGATGCAAAGAATGTTGGAGAACAGATTTACAGGGCCCATTTGCTATAGAAGGGTGTTCATCTAAGATTATGAGGCACTCTGAGCGTGGCAACCTTTCCATGCACTTTGCATACCCAAGTGTCACAGACACAGCACAGAGCAGCTCATAAACCTTGAAAAATGCAGCTCAGCAGCCCGCCTCTGGAAACTACGGTGTTTAAATCATCACTTATGTGAAAATGATTGAAGGATGGAGGCACATCCATCCATCCCCACTACCTTAAATTGAGGAAAGAAGCTAGATTCTTAGCCCTTTCATCTAGCATTGTCTGAACCATGTGTAGTGATAACAAGAGTTTCATTGCTTGGGGCCACTTACACCCAGACAATGCCCTTCTGAGAAAAAGTGCATTGCAAAGTTTTACTTTTCCCCTTTAGAAAGGCCTTCCCACTATCCAGCCAGCAAAGCAACCAGCTGTTTAATGACCTAAGAAGCAGACCAGGGCACTTTGCTCCCCCCTTAGAAAGTAAGCTGAGGGGGAAGAGCAATTTAACACAGTTCATAAGACTTGTGCCTTTGAGTCCTCAGTCAGAACAATCAAACTCAAGATTATTAAAGCAAAGTTTCTCAGTCCCGGGGGAGTATCCTGGAGGCAGTCTTGACTGCCAGAAACACAATGAGGAACTTCTCACCCATCACCTTTCCATTTTCCAGCTCCCTGTGTATTCAGCCTTGCCGTAGGCAGGGAAAGTGCAGAAAGAACTTCCTTGGTCTTCTGGCTTGCTTTGTTTTAGGTTCAGTGTGTTCATACACATTGCTACAAACTAGAAGATGCCATGGGAGCCAGAAGCAGTTTCATCTTCATGTTCTCCAAAGACACAATGTTAGCCAAAAGGCATTTATCAAAGCACAGAGCAGGAGTGAGGCACAGGCTGAACAGAGAGCTGAATTATGTACAATTTGTCAAAGCTTCATGGGACTGGAGTTCGCTCTTCTTGCAAAATAAAATGTTTGTTGTTTTCATGATATATTTAAATATATCTTTAAATTTTGGACATTATTTGATGTTAAGTTATATTTGTGGTTTATGTTATCAAGCTGGATGAAACTATAATTCCTCTGGCTTGTTGTTCCCCTACCATTCCACATTTAGAGACACTTGTACAAGGTCAGTGGTTCTCAGAAGTGTCAATATACTGAATATAAGGAGCAGCACAAAGGAAACTATTTCCAGTAATACAAGGAGTACTTTTTCTTCTCTATAATATGAACTGAAGTATCAAAGTAGAATTTTGCTAGTGCCGTACTTCCCAACAGTGATAGAGAATGGTTCAGAAAATAAAGTTTTATCTGATTTAACCAGGAAAAAAAAAAATCTCTATGACTTCTATCATGCCATTAAATATACACATTTTAATCCTGAAAAAAAGTAATTAACAAGTTTCTCCAAGCAAATTCTAATAGACCAGGAAAGTCAGAGAAATGCATTGGTTTCCACATGTGTCTTTCAATAACTCTCACCACAGGAGCCAGTGCTGGCTGGTGTTAGCCTCAGCAATATCATTTTAACAAGCTAATTATGCCCACAGCTATCCAAATCTGAACTCTGCTCATTCAGTGCAGCCAACAGCACCAAGAGAGCACCAGCAGCATGGAAGTAAGGAAGAAAAGCACATGGCACTGCCTCTTACCACAGTATAGATCTGAGGTTTGCGTCTTTTGGCCAGGTCAATTATATTGACTCCGTTGTAATAAAGGTTCTCAATGCATCCATGGAAATTTTTCCTCTGAAATGTTCCTGGTTTCCCTGGGACAGGAATCCCTCCGAAACTGAGCTTTTGGAAATAATAAGAACAGCATTATTTATAATATTATATATATCTAGATGTATATGTACATATTATATTGCATTACATTATCATGCCAAAAGCAAAAGAGCAGAGCCCCACTCCATACATCCACTTTGGATATTGTTTAAGAGCCAGTTCCCACCCACAACATTACTGGGAGCATGAGGCAGGGCCTGGCCACCTCACAACGGGAATTACAACCCCCATTGCATTCCTGCTGCTGGAGAAATGCCTGGCACAGACAGCTGGCAGCTTTGGGAGCAGCATGAAGGGCCTTGGCACACCACCCTGGTGCCACCAGCTCCCCTTCCAGGAAACACCACACACACAAGCAAACCTTCCCAACCCACAGCCCCACCGGCCCAGAGGGTGACACCTGGCTGCAGCCCACAGTGCTCGGGAACCTCTGAGCAATGGGGGAATCAACCCTCCCTGCCCTCAGACTTTTGGGTTTGCCTGGGAGCTGGGGTCACTCCTTTCCACCAGGCACTTGTCTGAGCAGTTGTGGTTTCAGCCAGGGGAGGGTAGTATCACATACCTAAAATACCCCATTTGGACCTTGCAATTTCACTGTGCTTTGGTCCTTACAACAGTCACACGTGGCATTTGGGACAGAGCTTTGTAAGGGAGAAGTTCTGCAGGCTACACGTGCGCACAAAACTTCTGCTGTGCTGCTGCCTAACTACTGGCAGATGTTAACACAGTGCAGGTTACAGCTCCTCACTCAGCTGGAGGGCTGAAAGCCCCAGAAGGACAAAGTGCATAACAAAATAAGCTTACAAAATGTAGCATAATGGTTTAGATTCTGAAGAAAAGAGAGACCGAGGGAAAAAAAAAAGAAAAACAAAACCCACAACCCCAAAAAATTCTGATAATCCTACCTTCATTTTCCAAATGTCACAGCTCATTTCTAATTAACTTTACTGACCTTTCTGGCAAAGCCTTACTGGCGGTACCACTAAAGTTCTACTCATATTTCCCATCACAGCCAGCAGCACCATGAGTGATACAATGCAGGTGGGGATCCTGCAGCCACCACATTTGATCAGGGGCTGTGCTGCAGTCCTGCTGCACCCACTGCAGCAAGAGCATGCACTGCTGTGTGGCACTGCTTACACGCTGACGGCTGCTGCAACCTGGTCAGTCTTATTCCCCTGCCACAACTCCCAAAGCCTTACCTCAGTTCATTATTACAAAAATAAAGGGCAATTTGGGGGTTATTTTTCCTCCCACTCCACCTAACAAGCTGGGATATGTACGCAAGTGAAACCTCCCTGGGTAACCTTGAAAACACATATTTGAAAACAAGTTCTTAATGAACTTGCACCTCGGTTGTTTTAATTGATCACTTTAGAGAAATAAAGAGTGAACAGCCTGCTACTTTACGTCACTTGCAGGTTTGTTATTGGCATGAGGGCTTATCTGGTAGCAATGTTTTTTTTCCAGTGAGAATCATTAGCTCTTTCTAAAACACCAGACTTTCCTTCTTTCATGCTCTATTCTTCAAGTCTCCTGCTTAGGGACTCTGTACTGGGAGTTTCAAAACCAGAAGAAAAATCAATATCAATTACACCAATGCATTATTAAGAAAACAGTTTCCTTTGTGATTGGTAATAATTTTAATTAAAAAAGTAATGATTTTATTACCCTCAGTAAGGCCTTTAGTCCCTGAAGTGTGCTGAGATAAACTTTCAGTAGACTGCATTGCTGCAATGTTTGACTGAAAGATTGTCACAGTGCAAATGGAGAAAAAACACACTGTGAGAAACTAAGCTCAAGGGACAAGGTCTGAGTGCCACAGAGGCACTTGTGGTGATGCTGATTAACAACACCTGAAGATCTTTTCTACCATGTTCCCTATTTTGGAACCTCTGGAAAAATGTTCTACAAATTAAACTGCAGCCTGAGTTTCCCCTAATCGGCACCAAGCAGGAAGCAAGAAATTTTATTATTTTGAAATTAGAAAAGCTGATGACTTAATTATTTGGCTTTTCTGAACTCCATCTTAAAAGCAGTTACAGTTTTGGCCCCTGATAGTTCAGTCTAAAGCTGTTGCAGAATCCCACTGCTCCAAGTGCTGTCCCTACTAAATGTGCTCATGATTGGTACTGCAGTGCCAGGGGACAGGTACCACTCTCTCCACCCTGCTTTGTGAAATGCAAAGAAAGGAATTTCATCTGGAAGATGAGAGGAGGAGAGAGCAGGCACCTGCGACTGCTGAGCCGCCTGCTTTTCTCCCTTGGGTGTGTTGGAGAGCGATCCTTTCCGGAGAAATGAATTCTGAGTGCAAAGGGGAAACTTGTGGTCTCTGAAGCAGTGAACCGTGCAAGCTCAACACATCCAGACAGGGTGATGGCTCTGTGCAAGCATGACCCTGAGCCTCGTGGGTGAGAAAGGCTTGGCAGACAAGCACAAGGGGATTAAAATCAACATGGGTAATTTGCACGCAGGTGAGCGTTGATGGGGGAACAGATGAGGACCTGCCTTGCATGCAGATAGGGTGATATACAGGGGTTTTTAAGGTGTTTTTTAAACAACTATCATCCATAAGCACTGAACTGCTGGAGTGATATAAACTGCACTCTGCCACACCTTGGCCTCATCACAGGGGAGAACATCAGCCTCGGGGTTTATGGGCAGCCAGGATATTTGCTCTGCTCAGTCCTTCCTTGCTAAGCTGCTCTGGCTCCCTGGATCAGGATGGTCTGCAACATCCCCAGATGTGAAGGGATCTGGGTCAGAGCTGGTGGTCGTGAGAGTAACAGAATCACAAAAACACTAAGATTGAAAAAAACTCTTAAGATCGAGTCCAACCCAGCACCATGTATTCATATCCCCAGGTGCCACTTCCTTATACCTTTGGATACTTTCAGGGACAATGATTCCACCACTTCCCTGGGCAACCTATTTCAATGTGTGACCACCCTTTCAGGAAGGAAGATTTTCCTACTATCCAATCTAAACCTCCTCTGCCACAGCTTGAGGCCATTTCCTCTCGTCCTGTCATTCGCTACCTGGGAAAAGAGACCAACCCCACCTTGGTGTGGAGGTCTTCCATTCCTAGTGGGAGGACAATGATTTTCACCCGCTCATCTCTATGTGGAGAGCTGTAATTCGAGCAAGTGGTGGCTGGACAGGGGGACAGCTCAGGGCTGGAATCCCCATGGTCATGCTCAATTCAGTGCAGAGATGGTGCACAAACATTAAAATCATATTGGAGATGATGACACAGCTGCTCCCTGAACATTTGACTAGAACCTAGGCTATGACTTCTCATTTATTCAAAGTCTGCCGTACTTTGAAGTGCAAGCATAATGCAATGCATATTTGCCCAGAGACTGGCCACTTTCTGATGCTGGCATATATGGAGTTACACTGACATAGCTTATGCTGGTGAAGTATGAAAGGAGCTCCCTGGGAAGGAAATATTAAGTAAAGATCTTTGGTGGAAAGAAACAGCTCCTAGGGTGGTTGCTTTCCATCACATTCATTTTATAGCAATTCACACCTCAGCTCCCAGGTTATAACCTAAAGGGCTTCACACACCTCATAATCAATATCCAAGTGATCCGAATCCCCCTTTGTTCGGAAGTGCTGGGTGTGCTTGTCCACTGTGAAGTTCACTTGCTTGTTGAAGCGTTCTATGAGAACCGAGTGCCAGTGCTGGTCATCCAGGAGGCTGCCCAAGGTGACAGATGTGTGGCTGTTACTGAAGTGCAGGTTGGAGTCCCCTGGAGTGGCACAGACAGGCAGAAGACACCAGAGTTACCTCCAGACTCTTAATGGGAGCATGGGGACTCAAGGGAAGCACAGAGCAGAGCTCCAGGATGCAAGCCAGAGCTCCTGGAATCAGATGCTTTTCAAAGACTGCCTTAGATACCCTGGGTCTCTTATTCACATATATGCGTGTATACCCCCCCACACATTTTCCCCCTGTGAAATCCTTGTGATGAGCCAGGAGGTGTTACTGATGCTGCACACCCACACATTGCAGCAGACAGGGCATTACAACTTTGTCTGTACCCTTGGTTCTACCAGGCCTTTTTGGTCCTGGTGGCTGAAGAGCTTCCTTCAGGTAGTACCAAAATCTTCTGTCTAGTCACATTAACAGACCACTCCTGACACTTCACTGTCAGCCCTGTGCTTGCTGCATTTTAACAAGAAAATTGTATCTGTCCATTTTCACAGGAAAAAAAAAAAAAGGCACAAGTCAGTGAAGCAATAAAAGTGTTTTGTTCAGCTCATAAAAATTCTTAAACCCAGCCTAGATCTCCAAAAGTATAGATCACAAATCATAGAAATATTTAGGCCCTAAGCCGGTAATTTCAAGCACTCTTCTGTTTTCCAGCTGGGTACACGTCTGAACACTTCAGAACCTCTCACTGATAGGGAGTGTGTATCCTTTTTTACATTCCCACAGAATGGAGAGAACACATGCTTCAAAACTGCCAGGCAAGGTGCAAGCAGATTCGAGAGAGGACATCAAAACCCTTGCCCAGGACATACAAATGCACAAAGACGACCTGAAACGGCTAAAATTTTGTACATTTGGGGCCACAGCTGAAGAAAAAAACCCAACCCATCTCAGAATACACATTCGCAACAGTATCTCCTCTGGAAGAAGTTACATAATGTAATTAACTGTGCAATATTCTTATCCTAGCACAAAACATTTGTAAGAGGACAATTCAGTGGGGTAGATTCCCCCATCCAGAGCTTTGGGTTGTAGTTTTTTGTCCAAGTAACATCCAAATCCCAAATCAGAAAAATGATGCATTATCATTTCTAATATTTGCTGAAAAAGAAAGAAGGAAAGAAAGAAAGCACAGCTTGGAGACTAAACAATTAATGAGCTTATGTAAAAATGAAGTCCAACAGCTGTGGAAAATAGTTACTGATTTTTAAAACAAACATAATTAAGCACAAGGGGAAAAATGCCCAACTCAAACCCCTCAGTATGAGAAACACGAGTCAGCAGAGACTGCTGAGGCCAGTACCATGGGACACCCACACGTGAAGCCAGTGAAGATTTTGCAATAAGTCTGGGAGAGGGGATATGATCACTCCTACTGCAGTAGCTCCTACCATTATCAAAGTGCTCCAGTGTATCCATCAGGGAAAAAACCAAGCATCCTTCTACAGAAAGAAATTAAGCCAGCCTTTCTTCTAATGCTCTGATCCAAAATGATCGTACAGCAATGGCCTTACAGATATTCAAGAAGGATTATTCACAGTTTTCAAGAAGGAAATGCATAGCAGTGTGCACAATGTTTTGACCAGAATGTTATCATTGAAATTCTGTATTCTCAGCTCAGCCCTGAATCACTGAGTGAATGGAAAAAAATTAGACACAAACCAAAAATATGCCTTTTCTGCAGTCCAAAGACCACTTCCTGAGAATGCTGTTCTTAAAAATAGTACAAAAATCCCACACACATATGAAAAAAAAAAGGAAGTACGTGAAGAATCAGAACTTGAGCAGCTCTGCCTTGCTCAGCACTAGTTAGAGGAGCCAAGGTCTTGCCTTGGCTCAGTTACCATGTCCTGCATGACAGCACAACACAGCAAGATCTGTTGATATCAGCCGTTGATATCTGTTGGTATTTCCAGATACTGTCTAATGTAAAAAATGGATTTATATGCAAACCAATAATCCTAATTACCCTTACCCAGGTTGAGGTGCAAGGAGAGCTTCCCTTTCTGCAGTTCCAAGGTTATGTAGTCTCCACGCTGTCCTTCTCCATGGAATAAGACTCCATCCCCCTGCATGCTCTTGAACTTCAAGGAAACTACATCTTTGAATGTGCTCATAAGCTTTTGATTGAACCTGTAGAGAAGTGAACTTCTGCCATCGAAGTCTGCAATATCTGACTCTGGAAGAAAGAAAATGGCAAAATGACAAGGAGGGGCAGCATCAGGAGAGGGACTGTATTTTTTTCAGGATCTTTTCAAATACAATTTGGAGTCAGGTATTGTCCTGAGTGTACATCCACAGGATGTACAGGTCATTTGGACAACCACATTTCATCCATTTTCAATCCTCTCCCACTGCTGGGGAAAGGGAACACGAGGATAAAACCAGAACTCCTCTGCACTTGCCTTCCTCATACAATACTTCTCTCTCACTTAACTTTTGAGAACAGAACAGGTGCCTTCCATCATATTCAGATCTCCAGAACATCCCTTGCCACATTTGCTGTTCATCTCAAATGCATTCAGGATGTTATTCATTACTTTGAACACTTCAGTACTCACTCCACTTTTGTAGCTTCACAAGTGTCTGTTGAGCTGTTCCTGCACGTCAGCCATGCCTGCATCCACCTCTGCATTCAAATAAGGATCCCCTCAGCCTCCGAGGGCTGGCTGCTTGCTTGTGATGAGCATTTATCAGTCATGTTTCTGCATGCAAATTGACTAGGCTGGCAGGTATAGTCAAATATCAATTCAAAAAGCTTTTGAAGAGATTTCATGGGAACTGGGCATCTAAACTGATTATACACCTTTGAAAATCCTATTAGAAACATATTTTCCCCTTCAGCCAGCCTCTAAAAACCCAATCATTCTGGTAGGAAACAAGCTTTCTGTTCCTCAGTTGCAATTAATATTTTCTTTGGCAGCAGCAGCCTGCAGTACTCTCTTTGCTTTATAAAGTGGTCTTTTAGGCAAAACGTATTTTTAAACAATTTTTTAAATGTATATATAACCAGAATATTTCAGGTAGCTTTAAATATTTTTAACTAATAGGTCGTGTACAAACATCTGGCGGACATACATTAATTCAATTCCAATTTCTATCCAACTGCAATTTGACACGATTTATGTATAAAATATCAATTTTGCCAATTGGTATCTCCTGTTGTTAAGAAAAATATTAATTAAGGATACCAGACAATGAAGAATCTGAACAAAGGTTTACTAAGCTACATAACTACTGGGGTACATGCATAAGGACAAGTAACACCTTCCTAGCATCCAAGAAGAAAGAGCAGAGACTATCTTTTTTTGTAAACCACACATTTTAATGATAACCCAAAGCTATCAGTTTTCTATTTTCTTCTGAAAAATAACTGAGAGGTTCATATGATCAAGACTTCCAAAAATGTATTATGACTCAAGTCAGTAATTTAAGTCACCTAAGCTCCATTGAGAGCTCTTCTATCCTTTTCAAGCTATCCTTTAACACTAGTTTCATCTTCTCCTCTTTAAAAAACCAAAAATAATAGGAGCTGGTGGGGGGGAGGGGGTTTAACTTTTTTTTTTTAAGTGAAAAATTTAAAGAGGTTTGCAATTAAAAACTATTAAAAGCTCAGAAAATAAGCCAGCTGTTAACGATTTGTTACCATGGAAACTACCATGGAAACTTCTGCCTGTCAGTATGACAGTTTGCACAGAAGTTCGATGGCACGCTTACAAACTTGCAGGGAGCACAACATTTAAATTTGATGTGAAATTCTGTAACTCCAAAACCAACCTCATTCCAAATCAGAGTGCAACTGATTTTGTTTTATCAGAACAAAACTACAAAGAAACTCAATCCTGAGGCAAATTCACTCCTAAATAAACTAAGACCAACTTCCTACCCGTGATGTCAGAATTACAACATGCTGTTTCCCATCATTTGTGGAACAATTGCTAGTTTAGGAAATATCACAAATACGTACATATTCCTGCCATCTGTTTCTACTGTTTTTAATTTCTGAATCAAGTGTTAAGAAACAGCTCCTTCAGCATTGCTGACTTGTCTCTATTGACACCTTGACTGCTGGTTTTTATAAAGGGAATTAAATTGGTAGTTTAGTTCTTGTGAATTTCCTCTAACTACATTAAATACTACAATTTGTTTAAAGTAACTCACAAGTGTCTTATAAAAACGGTTTCATTTCAACACAGGCAGGAATTAGGAAATAGCTTATAAAGAATTTAGAGTCTTTGATTTCCAGAGCATTTTGCACCTCAAGTTGATTTTCCTCCTAGCTCTTAAAACTAAAAGTACTGTAAGAGCAAGGGCGCATTGATTCAATGTTGCCGCAAAAGCAGCCCTTTTTTCATCTTTTTCCTAAGATCCAAGGCTCCAGCCAGTCTAAATTCACACTTCAGTTCTTGTTCTTAACTCTCCACTAAGCTGCAGCATAACACGATTTCCTGAAGAGCTCCACTACTGACATTTACAGAGTATATCACAAAGGAAAACCTGTTTCTGAAAAGTTCTGCTCCACTAATTATCAGTTGTGAGCACACTGGCCAATAAATAGCTCTGAAGGAAACGGGAATATGTCAAATAAATGCTAACACTGGCAGCCAAAAGTCATTAGCGGCAGTTTGCATGACAACAAATCGTTGGTTCCTGTTAGAAATAGCCACTCTAGAAAACCTGCTTAGCGTTTGCTTAGTGTTTATTTAGTCCATGTATGTCCATAACCCTCCTGCAGCAAGAGAACGAAGATCCAAAATGTTTCAAGTCTCAGAAAATCTGTAGTAATAACAAACTAAATCACAACATGTGATTTCATTCTGCACTGCCTGCTGGTCTTTTTGCGCTCTTTGAAGACAGACTTTACTCATTCTGGGCTCTTTTCTACACTGTCCTCATCAACAAGGCTGTTGACAGGCCGGCAGCAGTATGAGAGCACAGAGTTTACTCATGCAGCAATCTGCTCCCAGCAGCAGAGAGGGCATGCAGCCATACTTAAGAAGACAGTCCTCCCTCCTAGTGATTTTGGGAAAAGGGAACACTTACTTAGCAAAGATACTCGAAAAACAGGAATAACTCTAGGAGCAGTTGCCATGTGAGACAGGAACTTTCAGTCTTGTGCTTGGACCAATGAACAGAACCTTTAGCTCCTGGCAGAAGGGAAGAGGACGACTCTTGGTCTGAACAGATGTGTCCCTGGCCAGTCACAGCTTACTGGCTTGAATGACCCTAAAGCCGTGCCCAACTCCCTGTCAGACACGCAACCTAAGGGATGAATGTGGATGACCACTTCAGAGGTGACTGTTCTGCCACACAGCTGTGTCCCTATCACAGATCTCTGCTTCATTTGGGTAAGAAATCATTGGGTGTTTACTTTGTGCATTTGATTGCAAACACTATTGGTCAATGACCCCCAGACATTAAGCAGTCCTCCGCAATGAGTTCTGTTCTATCTCATAGGAAGACATAGGAGAGGATGAAGGAAGGTGGGGGAAAAAAAAAAAAACAAAAAAGCATCCAGTAAAAATATAATTTAATAAAAAAGCACAATATTAGATCATATTCCCTGAAGCAGTGACAGCAAAATATGAGAAATCACAGTCCTGAACTGCAAATGAAGAATTCTGCTCTCAGAAGACATCCTGTCTCACACCCTACCATTGTTTCTCCTGTGGTCTCCCAGCCTGTTAACTGCACATACACCCAATTCTGCTGATGCACTTTGGGCTGTTAACCAGTTATAGAATATGATCAGCATCTTCAATGCAGCTATAAATCTTATCCTATAAAAGCAATTGTGTCAGCATTTTTTTTTTCTTGTGCTAAGCTAACAAGACTTTTCCCAAGTATAAAGATACACTTGTCACCCCTTGCCACCTCCAGCGTCAAAAGCAATTGGTTTGCCATTTGTCTGAGCATGTCCTCTGCTGCAGCTCTGCTTATCTGGTACAAATACAGTGCTGGAACCACTGCTGCAAAGGGACAGCAAGAGCTTACACATATTTCTGCATGGAAATTTCCATAGAACTCATCATCAACCCTTTCCTGAACAGGAAACATTAATGTATGTTTTCCGATCATCATCTCCTTCCTATTTCAGTACCTATTTTGAGGATACCAGATGAGGTACTTACATGAAGTTCAAACAAATGTAATTCATTTTCATTTAAATACATACTTTTTGAAGAAAGCAAACAATTAGCAGGCTGTCTGTGAATTCCATCTTATATGATGGCCTTGGAGTCCTTTATTCATAGGAACTTAAATCTGTATGGGATAGGATCAGGTGCACTCATTAGCTGAAATAGCTTTACTGTTCAAAATATGTTTTTATTTTATTTCTTTTCCAAAGAAACAACGTCAACCGGCAGCCAAAGAGAGGGTGAAATGAAAAAGAGAAGAAGGACAAAAAAGACAAAAAAAGAAAGCTCTTTTGTTTGACAATGAGATTTGAGGAATAAACTCATAGTAAATTATTTCTAGCAGAAGCAATAAACAAGAAGTGCCATTCAGCAGCACAGGCTAAGTTACCCACTTTGGCATCCAGTGCACACAGCAGGATTCCTTGGTACGTTTTATTGCTGTGTCCTGGCAGTGTCACCTGGCAGGTGACCTACGAGACCTGATGCCTTCCATGTGCCCCCTACTAAACAGTCATCACTGAAAGCTGCACTTGCAAAAGTTAGCCCAGGATTGTGCTCCTGGGACCTCTCAAGCAGAGAATGCTGCATAGGATAGTCATACTCCAGAAATGAGATAACAGACCCTTCTGCTGCCACAATACTGGCACATTCACCTAAAAAGGCAGCAGGGAAGCCATAGGTGGCTCTTGCAGATGGATTTGTATCAGCTGATGCTGTTTCTACTCCCACCATCACACCTCTCCTTTCATATACATACAGACACTTGCAAGAAGATGGTGCACATAAAATATACTTGTTCTTTTCTACTTCAGTTTCCTTCCCTGCTTGTGCAAAAGCCTGTCTGTAGAAACTCAATCTTTATAATTTTTAAAATTTTTTTTCCAGATTATTAATCTATTTCTTGTGCTACAATTGAACACGGTGGATGAGTCTGTGTGCTATCAACTCTACAAAATGCAGTTATGTAGGTGTACACCAGCTCAGGATCTGCAGCAGATATTCTGTCAGTGTAACACTGAAGATGACATTTTATAAATGATCAAACATCTTTTGTACAGTGCTGGTGTGTCTGGGTTAGGAGTAGCCAAGACGGTGAAACTATATAAGCACAACTTGTAGACAGGTATTGCTTGGCATATGCAATTTGCCAGAGAGAAATGTGAATGGCACATTTATATAAATGGAATGAATATTTCAACACCCTGTAAAAATTTTATGAATCCCTTTATTTCTTTTCTGGCTCGATTTAATCTCCTACCTTAATTCCGCACAAGCACTTTTATTTCCTGTAACTGCAGGGTACAGGACAAAGATGAAGACCTAGATGATAGCACAAGGCAACTCAGCCCGCAAGTGACTCTGAAATCTTCTTTGTATCATAGAAAATACAACCACAGTCTGACAGTTTGAAAGTAGTGCTCATGTAGTACATCACATGGACAAGCACCAGAAAAAGAAAAATCAGCTACAAAAGTTTCAATCTTCCCAAAGTTCAAGTTCTATTTGTTACATATCTGTTTGGACTGTACTCTTCATTGCAGAGGTTTGGGCATCATAAGAAGAAAGCTCTTGAAAACAGATTAGATGGTTTTTTCAGAGTTACGTCACCAAGGGCAGTTGATTTTGAATTTCAGGTTTCAGTTTACATGTTCACTGATACACCTGGAAAAAGTCTCTTGCCCTAAACACTGTGCATCCAGACCATACTGCAGGTGAGTCCACAGTGTCTGTACAGGTAGAGGAACAGCATCTAAAAGATGAATGCTGAATGGATGTGATAGACCTGCATTGAGACCATAAGAATCTTCCTGTGAAACCATGTGAACCTGTCCTAAGATCCACGTGCAGAGACAAGGCCCCAAAGAGTCCTGGAGCTGTGTCTCTGCTCAGTGGGAGCACGTGAACCAAACAGTTTAATAAACTTCTCTCTTTCATTTAGCTTAGACGAATTTAAGTAGTCTCCTGAATAGTTTTTATGCTTATTCTTTTACAAACCCTTATCTGTACTTGGGAGAAACAGATAAGGACCTAAGCTAAATGAGGAGTTGTACCAGTACAGTGGAGTCACATGAAGGTGACTTGTGCCACACCACACCGAATTTACTGGTCAAATGCTGTTAATCCCCTGAACTCTCCACAACAAAAACCTCTCCTGTTTCCAGCAGCATCTCAAGTCACAAAAATGAAAACAAAGTCACCTGAGAAACAAATACTGTACTTGTATTTCCTCATGAGTGGACTTCCGTTTTCTGCAGTGGAGCAGCATCAGTCCTTTCACCTTACATTCACAGTCTGCCATGGTCATAGGTCATACATCTGTAGCACTACACCAAGATATGGCACCAAAACACCCCAAGCCAGCAACACTGATAGGCTGCTCCAAAGACCAAAACACTACAGACCATATCTTCAAGACCATTACGTGTTAAGAGTGGCTAAAGAAAGCAGTCATGTAAAAGCAGTTAAATCAGCAGACAGGCTCTCAGCACTCTGAAGCTGTAAAGTCATCAGCCTCAAATACAACCATAGCTGCAAAATTCACAGCACTTCACAACTAGGTAACTTGCCTTAAACCCAGAAATGAACTGTTTAGGCAAACACAGCCCTATAAAGATCCCAATCAGCTTTGTGGCCTCCAGTGGGCAGGAGGCTTTACAGCATCTGAGTGCCTGGCACTCCCAGAAGCAGTGAATTGCTCTGAGGAGGCTTCACCAGCTGAGCGAGATGGGCAGCACATCCCTGGGCAGAAAGGCAGGAAAAACTACTGAAAAAAATAAACAATGGCAATGTACTCCACGTTACATTTTAACTCATAAAACTTTTACTGGACTCTTTCCACAGCACTGTCAGCACCACGTAAAAGCTCTTTGACAAAATGTGGGTTAAGATGCAGCCACTTACTGTAAGAGCAGCCGAAGACCTCAACTCTCAGTCCTATCCGCCCACCAACATTCCACTTCAGAGGGATGAAGCGCAAGAATCGAGCTTTCATGGAGTGCAGCAGTTTGTGGTGAACCACACTGTCAGCGTTGCTGTTCCCTGTGAAAACCTGGAAGGACAAAGAGCCTTGGTGAGACATTGAGCAACAAGAGGTGAATGCAGCACTCTGAACAAAGGCTGTGAACTGCCACCCCTCTTCACAATTCTCAGTCTCAAAAATTACTAAAAATGATTTAAATTGATTGTCAAATTTTCTTCTAAGTGCTGCTTCTCTTATGAAGGGAAACGAGGGAGACAGCAGCACACAGAGCACCTCAGCAGAGTGGGGGGATGTGTATAGAGAGTTAGAAAAGCAAGTTGCAGATGGAGATGATACAGAAGATGCTGCACAATTTCTCCAAACCCAAGCTATTCCTGTGCGCCATCAACCCCTAAAATAGGCAGAGTCCCCTCAGCGCAGTGAAGGATGGGATTTAGCCTTTGTGATTTAGCCTTTGGTGCATTCATGGAAGTAGGAAATGATAGACACAAGCCACTGAAGTTCTTCAGAGCCTGGGAAGAACAGGACCATGTCCATCTAGACATCCAGCAGAAAACTCAAGCAAGGAAAAGGAAGAGATAAAAGCCTGAGTCAGTACACAGGAGAATCAGCATTTTGACTGTGTTTGCACTCAAGAGAGTCAAAGCATGCAAACAATAATAATTTAATTTTTTTTCTTACCTATTTGATTAATTGCCTGTAACAGCAAGACAAAATTAATGGCCCCAGTCAGAATTATAACTTAACATGAGGAAATTCTCTCATGGATGAAGAATGACCAAGGGATTTCAAAGACAAACCTTCAGAAAAACATCAAGGCTGTATTCCTGCCTGAAACAATTTCAATTCATCTTTACACCCTTATCTGTAATATTGGCCCAGGAATATCACAGACTTTCTGTAAACTTCAGAACCTTCAAGTAACTCAGCTAGGATTGGAATTTGAAGCTAATAATTTTGTAAAACATGAAAACCAAAGAGAGAACACACAAAAACATAATCTCATAGGAGAGCCATATTTGTAAAAGAGGTCCTGCATTTTGTAAGCATAAAATTTCATCACAAAAAGTTGTACCAGTTTAAAATGCTTCTGCAGTTCAAAAATTGGCAACATTCACCTACACAATGCAATTGTGAGCAAAATTGGAATAAGCTCATTAAAATAGACCTACAATTCATTTTGATGGTTGAAAGATGTGTTAAAGAGATTAGGGGTTCATCTCCACTCAATTTTTTTTCTTCAAATGCAAGCATTCCAACTTTTTTCCAAATGTTATTATAGATGGTGTAGAACCTCAAATTCATTGTATTCTTGTTTTACTAATTCAGCATTCATTTGTTCTATTAGAACTATATTAAATAAAAAATATTTTGGAGCATTTCTAAGGTACGATCCTTTGAAACCATACCATGCTTATTTCATCTCAGCTTAAAACCTGGAACTTGGGAAAATTCTCTTCTGTATAAAATAAGCCTTATTTTCCACCCAGTCATGAATGCAAAAGACCACATACATCTCTCTTCCTAAAACATTCTTTGCATTTCATTGCTGTTATTGCTTGCTTCTGAAGATGAACAATTTTACTGAAATGATCTCACATAATCCCAGTTACCTCCCTGAAAAACCCCCTTCAAAACCTGTGATCTTGTGCTGGTTCTGGCTGAAGTGGAGGCAATTTTCTTCACAGTAGCTTGTATGGGACTGTGTTTTGGATTTGTGCTGGAAACAGTGTTGATAATACAGAGGAGTTTCAGTTATTGCCAAGCAGTGCCCGCACAGAGTCAAGGAGACTGGAGGGCATGGGAAGATGGGAGGGGTCACAGCCAGGACAGCTGACCCCAGCTGACCACAGGGATATCCCATCCCACTGGCACCATGCTCAGCACACAGAGCTGGGGGAAGAAGCACAGGGGGATGTTCAGAGTGAGGGAGTTTGTATTCCCCAGTCATCATTACGTGTGATGGAGCCCGGCTGTCCTGGGGATGGCTGAAAACCTGGGAAGCAGTGAATGAGCTCCTTGTTCTGCTTGCAAAATTGTGGGTGGCTTTTGCTTTGCTCATTAAACTGTCTTCATGTCAACCTATGAATTTTCTCACTTTTAATCTTTCAATTCTCTCCCCCACCCCATGGAGGAAGAGTGAGCAGCTGTGTGGGGCTCAGGTAATGGTTGGGGTTAATCCATTACATATCTGTAAAATTGTTTCTATTAGGAGCTTATCAGGCCGAAAAGGGCAAAGAAAAAAGTTATCCCAGTTGTCCTCAAAGCTTTGCTTTTCCTGTACCTCTAGTTCCGAACTTTTTATGCACAAGATCTTGTTTTCTATAAGTATTATGAGACAGTTAACTAACTTCTCAGAAATTAAGCTATATTATAATTTTTTCTTTTGAATGGGGATTCTTGTTGATGTTAATTCAAAGTTAACCAAACAGAGCAGTTTACTGCTTTATTCATCAGGTATGTTTTGAGGAGTGGAACACACAATACTTCTAGATGTCCTGATCTTACTCATACTGCTTTGCACATAGGGGCCAAGTTCAAATTCCAGCAGAGAGTCTTTCAGAGATTTTTTCCTTATATTTCAAGTGAAAAATCTTATTCTTCTCAGTAATGAAATTGTCAGTAGAGAGTAAGCCTCACAGTCATAGCTGTGGCAGTCCTCACGTTTTTAGTAAGACACTCATGGATATATGAGATGCATAAAGAGAAGTGTGGCTTTCTGTTTGTTTGCTCCAAAGGCTCACATTCATGGAGTCCTGTGATTATGTAAAAGTCTCACCTTTCATAAGATAAAAAAGAAAGAAGAAAAAGAACAGAGGGGCAACAGAGAGTTTTCAGTCTTCCCAATAGTGAAGAAAAGCTTAAAGTGCACTGACTAGAGTGAAAGTAAAGGTGAAAATTAAGAGACAAAAGACAAAGTACATCTTCATGCCACGAAACAAGCTGGGGTGTCCAGCATACTTTAGGGACTGCCTGTACCATCAAGGAGCTTGTGGTTTTGCCAGGGAAATGAGTCACAGCTGTACCACAGCCACTGCAAGCTGACCTAGCTGCCTACCCACAGGCCTCTCTACTAGCTATCTTCCCTCAGCACCTCAAGCAAGAGCCAGAATTATCCACATCCAGCCTCCAGATCAGTTCACTCCAAACCTGATGGGCAACTATGTAAAAGTGTCTTTTCCACACTGAAAGAGTCATACTGGTAAAAATAAACTGTTCAGAAGTCCTATACAGCGCTTACAGCACCTTTTTTCTCAAACTTCGCTAATAAGCAAAGAGCTAATGACACTTTTGAGGAAAGGAAATCCACAGGCAATGCTGTACCCATTGATCTGTGCCTACGAGATGGCTCTGTGTGCAGCTGGCACATCCCTGCTTGCTGCTGCCAGCAGGGCATCACTGTGTGTGTGCCTTCAGGGTTGCTTTGATTTTCCCTTCCAACTCCCACTGCTATACAGATCACCTTTTGACACTTTATGGACCACCTATGGGCTGTAAACCATTGATTGAATAACACCAATTGCCGCAGATGGTCACTTGAAAACTTAGATCCACAGCTGACACAGAAAAAAATCCATCCATTAAAGAAGATGAAACTAGGATGCAGTACCAGATTTCGCAGCCCTAGAGGTTCAAATATTGATTAACAGTAAACATATCGGTGAGAATGGCAGAAGTCCTCTTGAGAAATGGCGTCTATTACAATTTGTTGTTGATAAGGATTAATTCCTAGGAACAAAGTGACAAACAAGCGCAGAAAACAAAGCACCTGCATTTCCCATGCAACACAGTTTCTCTGGGATGGAGCACAACACTTCAATCTGTGTCTTTTAACAAGCCCTGTAAACACAACAGACTGATGATTTACCTGGGAAATTCTGCCTCTGGCATTCTATGGGGCTTATAAATCAAAGAGCTCCATTAGTGCCAAATTTTGCCACCAGCTTCTGGAAGGCAAAAGCTTTTCCCCAGTGCCAGCAGCCGCAAGGTTAACAGCTGGCCAGGGCTGCCCCTCAGACCAAGCTTGTTTCACAATGCCTGGATGCACAGTGCTCTGCTGTGACACAGACTACAGCACCACAGTAATATTTTATGAGGCTTTTTCTGTGAGCCAGCAAAGGCAGGTCCCACTGGCATGAAAAGGTGAGGGAGAGCAGCTGCAGTGGTTTGGAGCAGGGTCCGACTGGCTCAGTGCTGCCTCTTGGGCAGCAGCTGTCAGCATGTAGGGAAGAATGGCAATGAGACAAGCAACACTCTTCCCAACGCTCAGTTCACCGACTTCATGGATTATAGTGAAATAGGACAAAATGGAATTCCAGTTTAAATGAAAAAGAAACTTTTGAAAGGAAGATTAAATCTCAGAACTGCTATTGTTGCCTGGAATTTGCATGGATGACTCCCTCAGGAAAAAGAACGATTCAACCAAATGGGCTATTTTTACAACTCTCCCATTCAGAGGGATCCCAAAAGCTTTTCAAGGGCAGTTCAGGAAAATGTCACACAACTGTGGTGAAATATGACAGTTGTTTGATAACCCTGCAGACACACATTTGTTTCTTTACCTCACACATTAATTCAGAGCTATGCCAGATAATACCAGTGAGATGTGATGAGCTCTAGATCATCCTTTGGCCAAACTCTTAGTCTGGTCTCCGCCTCCCAACACACAAGTGGAAATTGGGTGCAAGTGTCTGCTCATGAAAGCCTAATAAATTCAAAAGATAAGATCAGATGCAGGACTTTATCTCAGCCTCCCCCGGCATGAACTCTCTGCACACCAAATGGCAACTTATTTACAGACCTGCAGAAGGTGGTTCCCATAATGGCCCTGCTGAATACATTCTGCTCTCCCACTTTGAGGCGGGTAATGGGGTGGGTTCAAAACGAGTATGCAAGCAGCAACATCGGCACAATCCTCAGCCCTGAACAGTGAGCAGGCAGACCCGAGGTTAACTGCCTTCTAGGGGAGGTATTTTAAGACATACTGAAAACTCTCATTTCTGCCAAAGTAACTCTCATGAGCTGAATTCAGGGGAAAAAAATAATCAGATCATGAATGTGCAGAGGGCATACAACACAGATGCTAGCAATTTACAACATTTCAACCTTCACTAAAAGAAATACAAGCACAGAAAAGAGCACTCCACCTTCAAATCTCACCCGTGACATCACAGTGTGCTGCCTCCAGTGCCTGAAGGAAAAGGACAAGAGGGCACTTAATTCAAGCTATCCAGAGCTTAGTGAAGGAACCAAAGGGAGACAAAAAGCAGATAAGCCTGTCATAAATCCCAAAACTGCAGTACTTATGTGTAAACCTATGTCATTCTCTCCTTTAAATTTCCTTAGCTGGATAAGAAAGATCACGAGCTAGGAGTTTGCACCGTGATACAGAACATACTTCCTGGTGAATGACTCCCAAGTACTCAAGTGTACGTGCACTTTAAAGAAAGCATGAATTTTCAAGGAAGAAACAACACAAAAATCTGAAAGAGGAAGAAGAAAGCATTGCCTAGCTTTTCACATTTTTCAGGCTGAAACAAACTCTGAATTTTACCTTCTCCAAAGGCAATGGGATTTCAGGTGTGCTGAAGTTAGTGCTGCCCAGAATACAACTCAGGGGGGCTATTGGGTGTGGGTATTAAATCCAGGTTTTGAGGAAGCCAGTGACTAAAACCAAGTTATGGCAGGGGTCCTATGTCTCTGCTTGTATGTGTGGAAAGAGACTGAGGGCTACCATGACAAGGACACAATACTGCCATAAACAAACCATATGGAAACTCAGCAGCCTCTGATTTTAATGGGATGTTACAGGGTTTCTTTTCACAGAAAAATTATACTGCATCAGTGCTTGCTAGCTGCACCTTAGGCCTGGACAGGTTTGTGTCTACATGTTTCTGTAACACTGAAAATTTTAAAAAATACATTTAGTTTCTGCTGCAAAACAAAAGTAACTGTCAGTTCAGGCAATTCTAGAAACTCACCCCTTTCATCTCAGCTCAGCCCTAAAACACAAAAAGTTATAAAAACTAAAATATAATTTCAAAGTCTAAATTTTTGAGGTATTTTCACATTTTACCATTTCTACATCCTGTAAATGCCAACAGTGAAAAATGCTGCTTTTCTTATGTAATGGAAAAAGTCCTGCCTAACACATCAAGCCAGAACTGTTAATACCTTGTCACACAGAAACATGATGAAATGGCTTTGCTGTCATCTCCCTTGCCCTGTTCCCAGACTGGAAGCTGCTAAAAGCTCCTCCTGATTTGGAGGGTGAGTTCAGTGCAGCTGCCCAGCTCAGGAGTTCATGGCAGAACCTGGCCCCAGGGAGTTGCTCTCTTTCAGCATCTGGCCTTAAAAAATTCTTCTGCTGTTAGAGGGGGCCAGACCATGGGGAGAAGGAAAGGATGACAAAGAGGACTGCTCAGATCCTTTAAGAGCCAAAGTTTAGAGCTCTGTTTTCACTATCACACAGCTACATTTGGCACATATATGGCAAACCTAAGTATTCTGTTTTCCCACCTTTCTTTCTCAGAAGGCAAGTTAAATTTTCTTTCAGTATTCTTTCAAACCATCTGTAGAAATGAAGTTCATTTACTTGGAGGAACTTGCCTGCTTAGGAGAGTCAATGGGAGCTTTTTCCACCAATTTAAGCAGGTTTCAGCCTGAGCCCAAGAGGAAACAGCCATCAGCCTGGTCCAGGGACCAAAAGCTGGAGGGCAGGTTGTGTCCACTTAGCACATCAGTCACCTCTGAGCTGATTTGCCTGTTTCCAGACTCATGCTTCAGCTTCCAGCTAGAATGTTATGACTCAAGCCAGTCTAAACCCTATCCTGCCTTCATAGAGAGAAGCCTCCTTTCTGCTTATGTTTCTTCTTTCCCAACAGCAGCTACATTTTTCTCTGCAAAACACCCATCCTTGACAAGAACCTCAGAAATAATATCCCCTGGCACACTGTCAGACAATAACCTTAGAAACAATATCCCCTGGCACACTGTCAGAGCTGCTATTAGGGAGGAGCAGGGGGGGAAAGAATAGAAGAGGCACCTGTCAAAATTATCCTCCCATAACATATTATCTGAGTAAGTGACAGCTTTCCATCTCATCGCTCCACCCACTAATGGAAAAAAAAAATTGCCTACAAAGAAGTAGTTAAACTTCCCTACAGAGCAAAGATTAAAATGACTGGCTGCAGTGATCAGGCAGGAGTCCTACTGGGACTGCATTACACTTGTTACTTATTGAGGCGCTGACTGCTGTGCTCCAGAATTGCAGCGTCCACCTGGGCTCCTGAGCATTATTTAGACACCTCTGAGCTACTGGCAGTTTCTGCACAAGCAGGGCAGTCCAGGGGAGAGGAGATGCAGTAATGTGTCAGGGTCCATACTAATTCATCACTTCCCTAAATGATCTGCTCAAGTGAGAAGGTTATTTGCTGCTAATCCACCCCATTACACCCCGTGCATACCTTTCTGTCTGGTTAGTTACTTTCCAAATACAGGAACAAATGCTGTTAACAACATCATTAACATCAGATAGATGACTGCCCAAAGTAAACTACATTTATTTCAAGGATTCTGCTTATTATCCTTCTGCTGACAGTTAGTAGAACTCATCACAGATTTTCCAATAAAATCCATCATTTTTACATCATCAAAATATTTTGCAAGCAAAAGCATACCAAAAAAATTTTAAATAATAGCCATTAGGACAATCTATATAATATTTTTTCTAAATAGGTCTGTATCATAATAAACAACATGTGTGTAATGATGGTGACATTAGAAATAAGAAGTTTCTTGGGTCCCTCAAGGACAGTGAAACATTTCTATTTAGACCAAAGAAAATGAAACAAAATATTGGAGAACTTCTTAACCCTTTGCACATTTCTTTCCCTGTTCTGATTCACTCCTAGAAAATTCTAATTTATTTTCTGGCTCTGTTCAGCACCACCTTTCTATACTGAAATGGACAGTTTGATCTTTGATCAGGTCGAATTAGTGTCAATCTGTTTCCAGAGTCTGCCAGACTGTACTTTGGCAAAGTCGGAGATTCTGTATCCACCAGAGACCTTTCCCAACAGACATCTTGGGTACAGTGATCTCTTTTGAAGAAAAACAAATTTACCAAATGGATAATACTTGAGCTACATCACTTGACCTCAGGATGAGAAAATGGTCTCTGCCTTCTTCCATTTCCTCATACAGATGTAGCCCAAGTGCCTGATCCAATCTGTAGCTGGGCAGGTTGCCCTTCTTCTTCCCAGCAATGAACCAAGTGCAATTTCCTTACTCTCCTGAGACATTCTTTGCATACATATGTGAAGTTGCATCTCGCATAATTGCATTTCATTGATGGAGAATGGATCCCTATCTTTAGATTTTAGAATCACCTTTGTCTTTGGAGCACCTGGAGGTGAAGCTGTTATCGCTGTTAATATTACCACTGCTACGTAAATAAATAACAATAGAAGCAAGAAGCAGCAAAATTAAACCTGTAAATTACAAGCCTAAACTAAAAGTCGGCAGCTAATTCCTGCTTCTGTTCAGCCTCTTGCACTTTATCTTTAAGGCAATCCTACATAAAGGTAGTATTTTAAACTAAATCACAACAAGGATAAATATTTCCCTAGTACCTTGACTAGATTAACCTTAGCCAACAGACTGAAACTGCTCTTCTGCTGCCAACACTAATCATAGATTTCAGCTGTTCTGCATAAATCTCATGGAGACCTTCATGATTTACATTAAATTAGTGGGATTAACAATGCAGTGAATGTGTTTATGTCTGGCAGTGCTGAGGAACTCTGGGAACCTTCCCTGTGTTTAGCTTCATCAAAGTACATTTAAATAGCTAGTGCTGTACCCTCGGTGTCTCTCTGGCTGTAATTTGCCAGACGGATCCAGCAAGATGACACCAGAGAGGTGTTAGTTATTCCACGCAACAGTGACCTCAGATGAATATTGTACTTCATTATCGTACGATATTTCGCTGTTATAAAGTTTGATAGCATTTTCATTTGGATCAGTAAAGTAATATCCTGTGGAAGGAGAAAAATAGGTAGGTTGGATTTTCTCCAGTGTTCTATAACACACTGAAATGCAGGTGCCTACACACACATTTTTTGTTATGCCCTCCTCCCCCCGGCCCCACAGGAACCTCCATAAGGAAGAAAAGACAGGTCACAGTTGTAGGCAACTCCCTTCTGAGGAGAACAGAGGGTTCAGCACTCTGGACAGATCCTCCTCTTATGGAAGTCAGCGGCCTCGCCGGGGCCTGGGTTAAGGACATCACCCGGAAAATTCCCAGCCTGGAACAGCCCTCAGATTAGTACCCATTAGTGCTCTTCCATGTGGGTGGCAATGAAGCCACAATCTCACCCTTCAGAGCAGTGAAACCGTGCTCATGTGCACCGGCCGTAGTCTCGGCCTAGTGTGTTACACAGACTTGTCTCTGCCACAGGAGGGCTAGATTTCATTGACAAATCTTCCTCCTACAAAACCATTTCTGTAATGCTTGCAGCATCCTACACTTGAGTCTTGTCATTCCACTTTCACATTGAGGTCCATCACTGAACCACATTAAATTAATCTTGAGGACACTAAGGCAACTTAAAGAAACCACATCTCTTCCTCCTGCAATAGAGTAAGATGAGCTTTTGCAGCATCTTGGCAGGCGTATGTGCAATGTCTTCCAAATGCATGTCTGCCCATTAAGTTTTGACCACACATTTCATTACGCCAACCACACCAAACAATCCTCAGCAACATGCTCTGAAGATCACGATGTTCTCTAAACTACAGCACAAAAAAAAGTAACTTTCTGTTATTGATCCAAAGACGAGGCCTGAAATTCTGACTCTTTAGTGTAATTTCTGCTGGCATACAAACAACACCTGTTACTGTTGTTACGGTAGGACATATGGAGTCGTGATACACTTGGCAGGTCCAAGATCACATCAGCCCATCAATAAAAACTGTTCTATTACTTTTATTTTAGAAATTAGAAGAATATGGGAACTTCTCAGCACATTTGAAATTTCAGTGCTTGTAAAAAACATATTTCCAAATAAGCATTACCCCCATGTGGATGAACACAACGGAAGGAACGTGGAAATGGTTTCTTGCAACAAGAGGAATTTCTATGCAATAGATGTTTTTGTAAATGTGCAAACTGGGATGCATCATGCTGGACTGTCCCTAGGACCTTCAACAACAATTTCATTCTTGTCCTTTCCCCAAGGAGGATCATCCTCGAGAATCTGTATCTTGGCACTCTCTAACAGCAAGATATGTGATGCTCATTTACACAGCAAGATCTCCAGTTTTTAAGCAGTTGTAATGGCTCACCCATAGGAAGGCAAACAAAGACTGTTGTCATCCGCTGCTGTACACTTCCATTTAAGAAAGGAACAACAAATAACAAGGTATGGAAATATTCCTAAATATTTCATGCCATGGCACTAGGTTCAGGAGCCTTACATGCCATTTTAGAAGTGTAAGCATACTAAGAAAATTAATTTATTTCTGTATGGACCTGCAGCCCAATGTTTACTTCAACAGACACTTTGAAGATATCAGAGTAACAGCTAAAGTGAAGGGAAATAGCTTAAAGGAAGGGAAAAGTAGAATTATATTTTAAAATACCACGTCAATAATTTCAATATAATGCCTCAATACAAATTAAGAGGCATTACAATTAATTTACTCTGCACTGGTGCAGCCTCAGCCTTGAGTCCCATGTGCAGTTTTGGGTGCCACAGCATGAAGATATTAAGCAGCTAGAGAGTGTCCAAAGAAGGGCCACGAGGATGGTGAAAGACCAGGACAGGAAGCCGTATGAGGAGTGGCTGAGGTCACTTGGTCTGTTCAGTCTGGAGAGGAGGAGACTGACCAAGTGACCTTACTGCAGTTACAACTGCTCATGAGAGGAAGAGGAGGGGCAGACACTGCATGGTGACAGTGACAGGACCCAAGGGAACAGCATGACGCTGAGTTAGGGAAGGATTAGGTTGGATATCAGCAAAAAGTTTTTACCAAGAGGATGGCTGGGCACTGGAAAAGGCTCCCCAGGAAAGTGATCACAGCACCAGCCTGACAGAGTTCTGGAAGCATTTGGACAATGCTCTTGGGCACATGGTGTGAACCATGGGGTGTCCTGTGCAGGGCCTTGAGTGAGACTCAATGATCCTGATGGGTCTCTTCTAACTCGCATATTCTATGATTCTATAAATTGAACAGTTTGCTTTTACAGAGACCTTTTTTACCACTCTTTTTGTAAGTTGCCCTTTGTCTTTTCACTTCCATACATTTTTTCCCTAAATCATAGCTAGGCAAACACTTAAAAACTAGAAATCTTAGAAGCCTCTCCAATGGTATCAGTGTTTCCCATTTAAGCATGGCAAAAAAGGTGGGAGTTGAGGAGGGGGGAAGTATGTGAAAAGAGAAGGGAGTTGAGGAGAGAGGAAATCAATAGCTCCTTAACAAGCCCTTCTCCTGAGGTGTGAAATCTAGCACACAGGGCTCTTTTATTTTTTTTATCTCCTGATCATAGGTGAAAGAAAGGATCCGTGAATAGGATCCATGAAAGAGCTCGCCTTTCGAACAAGAAATAAGAACACCTAACATTTTTTGCAAATATTAAGATGAAGGCATTGTGTTTAAGGTGTTTTTCTTTTTATCCTGAAAGCAGTATGAGTAGGTACACCTTGAAAAGTAACAAAGAAGGGAAGAAAGAAGCAAGTGTTTTTAGACAATGCAACCCACAGAGAGGAAAATTAACCTATTACAGGATTTCCTTTCAAACTCTTTGCACACAGTGAGGCCTGGATAATAAGCTGGGCTAGGATGTATGTTCACAGTTCAGTCTTCAAAGATGAGCTTGTTCTCTGGCAAGCAGAAAAGAACTGTGCAAATATACAAATTTAACTTCTAATAAAGAAGGACACTGATATGCCCTCAAGTGCTTCTGCAGCTATGCTACAGTCTCATGCACATTTGAACTCACCAAATTTCTGCAGCAGAGCATTAATGAACACCTGAACAAGTACCCATGTGGAGAGCACACAGCTTTGACAGCAGTTCTTTAAAACACCACTAAATCAACACATTATGACTAAAGGAAAATGCAGCAATTCTGCAGGCTCCCAGATCATTCATTATATGGTATCCTTGGAGAATCAGATTAGCATTTTCAAAGTGTCCAGTTTCTCCCCATACTGGTGTTCATGTGACTTGCTGAGGAATGAACTGTGCCAAAGTCCATCGTCTTGATCACAGGACAGAAATGGACAAAATGCACTCATTTTAACCAGTAAAGCATGGCCTCAGGAAATTTAGGCCGAGCCTGTCAAAGCAGGTCTCTGTGTCAAAGGCACATGTGCTAACTCTGGAAGTGTAACTAACCTGGATTATGCCTTGTGTGTTTGAAAATACATCCCAGCAGACATACAAGTGGAAAGCAGCCACATCGAGGAGGCAGTAAAGGGTACAAAGTTTGCAAGGATGGAGTGGGAACCAGATGGAGTGGGTAAAAGAAAGGTGCTACGTTTAAAATACACGTTAGAAGCCAATGGGGACAGTGAGTTACTACTGACCACTCTAACAGCAATATGGATTGAAATTCTTCCACATTAGTGTGTTAGGCCTGGGTTATCAAAAACATGACCACATGATGTTGTTATTTCACTCAGGGGTTGATAAGGCATTAATAAAAGATCCAAGACTAGAGAAAACAGAGAGAAGCCTTTGCCACCTCTGAATAGAGCGTGTAACTGTCAGATCATCTTAAACTCCAAACTTGTAAAACAGAACTGCATAATTGCTGGAGTTGGTAGATACCCAACATACAGACACAATGTGTTCTTTAGACTTAACCAGCACTCAGGACGAAAACTACTGAGCTGCTGTTGAGGAGCTTCTCTGCAACAACTGGCCACACAGAACTGTAATTCAGCGCACAAATGCAGAACTACACACACACACACACACAACCTTAAAGTATTATTTTAAAGCAGAGATTAACTTCAAAAAACAAAAAAATTAAAACCTAGGATTCGTTAGTTAGAAATTAAAAGTAACAAAAGCATAAATTATTTTAAGAACCATGTAAGTATTTTAAAGTCATCGTATTAGAGATTAAAACCATTTACGCTGAAAACAAATTTCTTTAAAAGGAAAGAAGTAAAAACTATCTGGTAAAATCAGAGACTGAGAAGCTATTTGAAGCAGAAAGGCTTTCCTCTAAAGAAGAAGTCACAATTAAAGGATAAAAATGGAAACTGGGATCAGCTCTGTAAGTAGAGAATACCAGAATAACATAGAATGCTAAAATTTTTAAAATATTTGATATAAGGCATAAAAACCAGCAATAAATACCCTTCTGAACATGTGATATGAAAAAAAAAAACCAACTGATAAAAATGCTGCAAGACAAGGCCATAGATGAGATGGTGAATTAATTCTTTTCATCAGAGCAGAGTGTAGGATACAGCTTAGGGTATTTCCAACTCTAGGCTTTTTTTCTGTTATGGGTGGGAAAAATATTTTAAATTGAAGTACTGAATTAGCATATAAAATAAACAGAGAAAATCCTCTAAGCTCAGTTAATATTCTTCCACTATTTAGAAATTCAATATAAAATTGCTCAACTGTTAGCTGTGATGGCTATCCTATCAAGGAAGTGTACTTCATTAGCAGAGAATCAGAAGGTGGCAAATGCAGGGGCATGTTTTAAGAGGCTTTAAGACAGACCATGTACCCACTTACAAATAAATCCATAAATTAGTAGAAATTATTATAAAAATCAGAATAAACAAACAAGCAGATCATTATATAATGACTAAAAGAAATCTTGTTTCTTAAGAAGGAATACAGATCTTACAAATTTATTACTAGCCTTCAAAGGAATCAGTTTATGGATTGATAAGAATGCTATAATTGATACCACGCTGTTGCATTTCCATCAACTTTTGTAGAAAACCACTGAAAGAAAAAAGAACAACCAAACCAAGCTCATATATGACAAAAGAAAATGTGCATTTATGGGGGTCTAGTCTGATCGATGTTATTTCTGGCTTCCGAAATGTTATATTAAAGAAAATACGGAGCACAGAGAACTCACAAAACTTCGTGGTAACACAAAAGTTGTTGGCATGTCAAAATAAAGACTGACACAAAAGCTGCACAGGGATCTGATGATATGGAATGATCAGGCAGTAAAATAGAAAATAAAGAGGATCAGCAAATGTAAAGCACCACACAGACAAAACCGTCCTCACCACACACCCCCTCCGAAATAGGCTGGAAATCTGCCACTGTCATTCAGGAATCCTGAAGCCTTGTAAACTGCTGGATTGCAAACATTGGTTCTAGACTCAAAATGGCCAAAAACCCGAAGAAGTTATTAGAAATTGCAAGAAAAAGAAGAGAACTGCCATCCAGAAAGTGTCGAAATTACTTTATATATTAACAGTTATGAGACCCCAACTTGACAACTGTGAGGCTTTTGTCTCTCCATTTGACAAATGTGTAGTTGAATTGGAAAAAAATATACAAAACAGCCACAAAGTAGGCCAGTGGTATAAAATACCTTCAGAATGTTGAAAGATTAAACAGACTGGGATTTTTTAGCCCAAAAATTGATGTCTGAAGTAGAATACAACATGGAGTTATAAAATAATGAATAACATAGCAGGAGACTGGGGAATTATTATTCATGTTTACTAGAACATGAAAGCCAAACACCCAACATAATTTTCAGAAAACTTACGGACACAGCAGCTTTTGTTTTGCTAGGGATTTCTAGACATGTGTTTTCTAGTCAGATTTCTAGGGCTGACTATATGAAATGTCAAATCTATTGCTAAATTGTACTGATCTCTTCACCAACCCTCTAAAGAAAAAACAAAACCTCAGAAACCACAAAACTAATAAAGCACATAAGCTGTTAGATAAAGGGGTATATTGAGATTCATAATTATTCAGTGTCTCAGAGCATATACTGACAGAAGAGTTGAAAAACATCTATTCCTTTTCCCCCAGAGAAAGATATTAAAGAAATTTCTTACTTGAAGCTGGTGGCATTTCATAGGAAAATGTGAATAAACAAAAAAAAAAAAAACCCACAACAAAAACCCAACTAATTTTATTTGTGAACTACTTACTCATTGGCTTATTTTCCAACAACTATACTGAACAGGAGAAATCTGAAAAACAATAAAAATCTAATTTAATTTCTAAGTTTCTCTTTGAAAAATGTCACTAAAAATGACCCTTTTCCTTGAACAAAAAAATTCAGTACTGACACAGGTAGTTTTTCAAAGGGAAAATTTATCCATAAATTGACCAGTCAGAACCAGGGATCGTAACTGCAAAGTTATTTGGAAATCAAACACAGACCTGGCATCATGGTCCAGCAGTATCCTTCCCCTCCCTCCTAGCTGCCCATCCTTACAAACTCTGTCACACTTAGAGAGATTCACAACTACATGGACATCCAAACTGCTGAAAAAATAAGAGTATTAGTGCCATTTTAATGGCATACTAATTTCTCAGAATATATTCATTACTTTAAAAAGACATTTCTGCCTCAAATTCATCCAGAATGAAAGAACTGAATATTATTACTTGAACATTTTCACACAGTTCTTACAAAACAAATCTTCATCTTTGAAGCAGGTGCCTCTGCTGGGGGTAAGGGCACGGGGATTCACCAGAAAGCTGCCTGCAACCTCAGGAAACCAGTTTGTCCAGTCGGCCCAGTTTCCAGCAGCGTTTCAGACCTTTATGCCTGCCAGTGTGCACCAAAGTCAATCGTGAACGTCTCAGCTCCCCCATCTCTGGAACACTTTAATTATGCAAACACCCAGACAGCTCTTCCTGCAATGCCCACCCTGTGTTCCTATGTTGGGACAAACCCAAACCCTCTGACTGCCCATCAAAGAGAGCAGAAAGGGAGAGGGGGTGTGTGGGGTGGGGAGGATGAACGAAAACCCATCCATTGTCACCATCACATTTTGACTAAAGTGATGCTACAAAAGCAGCACCTTTCTTTAATAAATCTAATTTATGCCATTGTTCTGCCATGGGTTACACAAGTTCAGCAGCACCCCAGCGAGGATGATCACTCATTTTTCCTCCGAGTCTCCAAGACACAGGGCTTTACTACAGCCACCAGGAAGTGCCACACTCGGCAGCTCTCAGGGATTTGCTGACTTTCTCCAAGGTTCTCAATCCAAACGGTATTTACAGCTCCAAATCCAAACAGATGGAGAGGGACAAAGTGGGGAACACTCCAGCCTCCAGGCCATAGAGCTACACTACCAGCCTCCCTCAGCCAGTGGAGAGCAGCTGGCAGAAATCAGGAGGGCCAAGACACACTCAATGCTCATGAGAGCTCCCATTACCTACTAAAGAAAACAGAACTGAACATTTGAAGCAGATGAACTCTTCTTTCTTTCTTTTTGTTACCTTAAAGGTAGATAGAAAAGACATGGTCTATTTTTAAGGTCACCCTAAGTGTCAGTTTTCACCACAGTTGGGTCAAAAGTCACAAACTCTGCCCTTCCTGACCATCATGACCCAAAACGCAATCAGATCACCCCAAATACAAACTTCTTCAAGCACCTTCACGTGCTGCATAGGGCAAGTTTCATGACTGGTGCTTAGGACAACGTGTGAGTTGAACTGTGCTCCACTCCAGACAATGAAAATAACAGCACAGAGCCAGGAAAACCTACCTGTGAGCTCTGACAATTAAAGAAAATTAAATTGAAGTGGACTTAAAAGATTTTGGACCCCACTGGCTAACAAATGTTACAAACTAACCTAACTGGTTATGGAGATTCCATTAATTATGCACTACTATGTATTAATTTCTCTTTCAGCGAGCTTTATTAAGCCATTCCCATCCCAAACTACCATAAAATTGAGAGATTGCTGTCCCCCTAGACAAATAGAAAAGGCTTTGCCAGCTGAGTTGGAGGTCTCTTCAAAGGAGAGACAGTACCACTTGATAGCTTTGCTCCGTCATGATTTGTTACAAAATCATAACCTCAAATCAAGGATCCACCAGGAACTTCGCAAACCATCCTAATTTATCACTTGCACAATGAACCATTCCTAACCGGATTGCAAGGGGGTTGAGCAATCAATCTTGTTAATTGCCTTCAATCAATTAAAAAAGATTTCTCTTATTTCAAGCAGGGATGTTTGGTTTTGTTTGCTTTTTAACTCAGAAGTAAAATGTTTTATTTATGTAAAACACCTTAAAAAACTCAGTCTTCTGCTGAATAAATCCTGCATCTGTACATGCAAAAATAAAATTCATGCCCACATAATGCAACAGGACTGAGAGGTGAAAGACTTGAAGAAAAAAGAGACAAGGCAATGAGAATGTTTAAAACTGGGACTCATTCTTTTAACTCATATGATTTCATATGTCTAGATGGGATTTTTTATGACCCTGTCTTCATTTCCACAACTTTGTTTGGCTAACATATACTCGTCCTGCAGAAGTCTAAGCAAAGGGTTCTCCACGTTGGCCCAAGAAACTGGAAAGGGCTGTAGCATGACCTGTGTTTATTTGTTATGCTGATGCTATAGTGGCTCTCAAATAGCCACTTGGACTCCTGCAAAAGACTAACTGCAATATAAACAAATCCAGATGGCTTTGTTTTGACATATGTAAAATCTTGAATCTGCCATCGGACTGATGTGAGAAATCTCTAGCTTTCCACCATCCAATTAAATAAAAATAGCCTATTTTTACTGCTCAGGCAGATGAGCACACAGCTCTCACCAGGGTAATATCAGGGCATTTTAAACTCTCTCCAAAGATCTGGAAATCCTAAATGTACAAATTTTTGTATCCCCCTTCTGGGAAGGCACATAAGCCCTAGTTTTGAAAGACCTATAGCAATTAGGTTAATTGACATGACATCCTACTGCTCCTTCCTTCTAATCTGGCAGAAGAATCATCTGGCCCCAGAAGGAGTTAATAATACAACACGACAAAGTGCTTTGTGTCTGTAATAATATATTTCCTCAATGCATCATGGGAAGAATGTGTTTAATTGAATTATGTAAGTGGAAAGGTTCTGTGATTTTTTTGATTTTTAGCCTGTCAAGTTTTTTCTGTGTTTGCTTGTGCTTGTTCGTTTTAAATAGTAAATGCAGGAAACAGACTAAAACAAGAAATAAATGAAATAAGGGAACAATAATGTGACCATATCTTGTTTATTAAATGCATTACTAACTGCCCCACTATGAACTCATCATGACATAGTTAATGTCAACTTGGAAATACGAGCTCTTTTTCCACTTTTCTGGGGGGGAGTGGGCATGTGTGGGAAGTGGTGTACAGCTGTCATTGAAGCTCCTAAATTCCTAGCTGTGAAAACTTATGCAACCTACACTGAGGAATCAAAAATCTTTGCTGAGGAGTAAAGTCTGCCCTAATGACTACGTGCAATGCTATTTTAGGTCACTGAAAATTGTGCCCATAGGACTCTCTCTGACAACTCTAGCATTACCCAGGGCTAGAAAAGCCATTTCAGATGTGCCTGCAGCAACCACTGCCAAGGCTTTTGATGCATCTACTGCACTGCTGACTTGTCTCGGACATGTTGAGCCAACATTGTCTACCAGCCCCTCACAGAGGCTCCACCAGTCCTTGGCTTTCTGCCTGTTTGCCACAGGAGGCTCTTGCCATTTTCAATCCAAATCTTGGATTTGCAAGGCAAGATGGGTTGAGAAGGAGCAAAGGACACTGTTCAGCAACAAACAGTGGTTAACACACTGCTAGGAATGCACAAAGCCAGCTCACCTCTCAGGGTTTGTGCTGATCTGGACAACAGTTCTCACAAACCCACACTTCAACCGCTGAAATATGTACCACCCTCTGAGAACATGATTAAGGAATGTCACTAAAATGATTCTCAGCAGTACATTCTTTCATCACTGAAATTCTGCTCATTTCACTGGGACATACTTTAATCTACATTTGAATTTTGGTTTCACAGAATGATAGAATGGTTTGGGTTGGAATGGACCTTAAACATTATCTAGTTCCAACCCCACAGCCATGGGCAGGGACACATTCCACTAAACCATGTTACTCAGAGCCCCATCCAGCCTGGTCTTGTCTTGGCATTGCTGCAAACAGAAGACAATGCACATTGCTGTAATCATAATTCCAGTGCATATATATGCAAAATGAAAACTGGTGTCACTTGCATCTAAACCCTTGTGCCTTCCACTTTGTGATCCAGAATTGTATTTCTTCAGTCACAGTCATTATGTTTTGGGTGGATGTGGTTGTTAATGTAATATGCAATTTAAGAAATGATACTGTAGCAAAGCAGCTTCCAACTAAAACAATTCACACTGCAGATAACAAAGATGCTCCTGCAGTCTATTTTTAGAAAAGAAGCAATGCTGCTGAAACTGCCTTTAGTGGTGAATAGTTGTATTAAAAGGCACACAGGTAGGTTGAGGGGATGGATAGCAAACATTTTTTAAAAATGGGACAGCTTAAACTCTTCAATGTGCAGAAATGCAGACATATAGTATGAGTTTTTCCACAAGTCTTTTACCCTCCATTGTTCCTTGAAATAGTGTACAAGAAAATGTATCTAATATATTGCAGTAATATGACACCTTACACTGAACAGCACCTAAAACTCTTCCAGGCTGCAACCCTGCACTAAAATTTCCAAGACAGCAGTATGCTCATTTCACCTATCCCACAAACTTCCTGCTTCCTGGTATCTATGATTTTACATCTGGAGTCTCAATTTCTTGTGCTTCAGTGCTCGTGTATCTTACAGTAACTCTGTTTTGTCCTTAACGACTTGCCAAGTCTGCATAATACTCAGCAATGAATATGAAAATATGAATTAGATTTAGCATTATTAGAGATAGTCAGGAAATCATATTTCCTCTCACAAGTGATCTCCACTAACAGCCCTGCCTGTTCTGCACACATCCTGAGGTACCCACAGAAATTATAACCCTTCTATGCCACTGAACTGCTTCTCATTCTGACACTACAATCACTCAGCTCCAGCTCATCCCGGCCGCACAGCAGGAGGGCTAATTCAGCATTCCCGTGCAGTGTACTTCCAAATGAATGCTGCAAAGTGGCACGTTCAGCTGTTGCATCCCCAGCCAATTTCAAGTCGCTGTGATCCCACTACAGTGAGGAAAAGCACATGAACCCCCACTGTTGACTGAACTGAAAAAAACTGTCTTTCTCACAAAAGCATCATGTTATTCTCCAATCAAATAACATTTTGATTCCTTTTTTCTTAAAAAAAAAAAAAAAAAATCCAGCATGATTTTCAGCGACACTGAGAGAAAGCATTTTATAATAGATTCTGTTAACTTTGGTATTTGCCAGTCTAAGATGCATTATCCAACCAGACAGAAATATTTCAGAATTAGCCATTACAGCTATTTAGCAGGTTAAACACTAGGAAGAAAATTCACCAATCTGTAGTTTAATATACCTGGGCTGCTCTCAGGGTGGGCACAGTCTCTCTGGTGATAGCTGAAGTGCATGTACCAAGCTCCCTGTTTATGTGGGTGTCTTGCCCTTGTATCAAAATGCTACACTGAGTGCTTACCCAAATCTTTCCCCTCCCATGCCAACAGAAATTAGCTGCATAAACCATAAGAAATTTCTAACATTCTTCAGATCCAAGTCCCTGGATTGAACAATAACAGGACACCAGGACTCACAAAGCCATTTATTTTTTTGCCACTTAATCCAGACAGTACCTGGGTCCTGACTTCTCATCTGTCAAATAGGGGTAAATAATACCTTGTCAGTCTTTTTCACCTACTTACAGCTCCTCTTAAGGACAAATCATCTCACTTGATGGATGTTCCTGGTGCATGGCAGCACCCAGCTCTGATCTTAGCTGAGCACTCGTTCTACGCTTCTGTAAAAGTCGTATAAAGTAATAGCAATGTGGAAACATATTATCTTTCTTTCTTGCTAGAGAACCATTATCCAGAGTCCACCAAGCTATTACCACTAATTGTAGCTGTCAAGAAATTTGAGATCACTCAAAAGAGATAAAAACTGAAAAAAAAAAATCTATAATTTAATGTACAGATGGTTTTCATGGTATACAGAAACTCTAATGGCTAAACAGTGGATGAAAAAAATGATAGAGGAGTTGTGAAGTTACTAAAGTTTTAGAATACCAGCAGCTTGTGAAAGGAAATTAATGGGGAAAGAAAGGGAAGAAGGGGAAGAAGGGGAAGAAGGGAGGGAGGGAGGGAGAAAGAAAGAGAGAAAAAGAGAGAGAGAGAAAGAGAGAGAAAGAGAGAGAGAAAGAGAGAGAGAGAGAGAAAGAGAGAGAGAGAGAGAGAGAGAGAGAGAGAGAGAGAGAGAGAGAGAGAGAGAGAGAGAGAGAGAGAGAGAGAGAGAGAGAGAGAGAGAGAGAGAGAGAGAGAGAGAAAGAGAGAGAAAGAGAGAGAAAGAGAGAGAAAGAGAGAGAAAGAGAGAGAGAAAGAAAAAGATCTCTACTTTAAGAACCCTCTTGGGTGTTGTGTATTTTTATGGAGGCCATTTTAGGGGGACACTCTCACCTATATATTAAGCAGATACACAGTGATGATCCCAGGATCCTGTCACATTAAGAGAAGAATTAAACAAACTCAGAGTCCAGCATATCACCTAAAAGGTACAGAATCTTTACTTATTTTAAAAGAGAGACTTCAACCATTTTTTCCATGGGGTTAAATAAAAGAAATATACTGGTTTCAAAGGACATACACTTGTTTAAACCTGGAGTAACTTTTACTTCTTTGAGAAGATAAATATGCTGCTTCCCTGGCTAGAAGTGTAAATCACTGACACAGCCTGGAGTGTCACATTTTAGGGGATCTAAGTGCAATTATTCTAACTGCTATTATTCTTTCTTGTAGCTGCTCTGTGTGCTTTTGATTGAAGGCAGAATTAACAACAATTTGCATGTTAAATTCTTCATCACAGACTCAACTTTTCTTTCCCCAGCAAACAGAATTTATGTTTGTAAGGAGGCATCCTAGGGAGGAAAAGAGCACCTCCAGGATTACATTCCCCTTGGGATCTGTCCTCTTAGACCTTGCCCATTATTCAAATGGTTTATCCAACCCAAAAGATTGCAAAGTTCATAGAGCTGACCAGGAGAAACAACATCAATTTTACTGTGGCTGTTCTTATATCAAAATTATCACCTTGCTTCGGTGGTCTTTCTGAAAAAACTCTGATCTAGTTTTTCAGGGCCTGTTACCAGTGATCAGACAAGGAAAAAATAGCTGCTCCTGCCTGTTGCAGACATTTAATAGCAGCAAATATGGGCTTCTCAGCCTAGTTCTGAGCCATGGAAGGCTCAATAAAATCACACAACCAGGTTTGCTTATTCCACTCTCATTTGGTTTAAGATACCACATGCTTATACACCAACACATGGACACCCATTCAATCCACCATTCTTCATCAAAAATATCAAGGCTGCTGAGTAAATCTTTAAAAAGCTGGGAAGCATCAGCATTCATTTCCATAGGTTCTACTGTGAACTCCTCCCCTCCTCTCTGTTATATGGTCATTTATTATTTCTGCAGGACCCTGGCTTCAGCCAGCAGTGGAAAATGTTTCTGGAAATCTCCAGTGCTAGATGCAGTTCCTCAATAAAGCAGGTGTTCCCTCTGACACCTTCATCCTTACATAACCTGGGGGTGGGGGGTCACAGTAAATGAGCAAGAGGAGAGGAAGTCAGAAAAACAGTTTCATTTATAAGTCCTGGGAAAATATCATAAGTCCTGGAAAAATACACTTTAACCCCACCTGCACTTCAGAGATGGAACTACCAATTATGAGATACCAGTTTTAGGGAGACAAACTAAAAAGACAATGAAGAAATTTATTCTAAAATACTGTTTATGTTTCATTAAAAAATGCTGATTCCTAGGAAGAGTTCCTACAGTCTGTGACAGCAAGGTGGGATAACTGATTTAAAGGCTTTCAACCACAATCTGGAAATTTTAGGCTCAAATCCATATTGACCCTTATGCACACCTGGAATGTGGGCATTTAAACAGAAATCTGTAAACTTGTTTTGAACTGTGCCTTAAGGGATAAAGCTCTGGCTCACTTCATTTAGTGCTGGTGCCTCTATCCACTTGCTTAAAAACACTAATCCTCTTATCAAGAGATTCATCTGGAAGTGAGAGAGTGGTCTCAGTGACAGGACACTCCTGCTTCTCAGGCAACTACTTATACTGCTTTGCCTTAAATTATTTGGATGAGGCCGCCTTGTGGAAAGGGTATGAGGAGAACCCCACAGATGGACATGCCAAGAAGAAGGACCAAGCACGGCTCTGCTCATCAGCAAAAGGCTCAGGCCCCAGCTTCCAGGAGCACCCCTGTACACCACCCAGTGATTTTTAAATGCAGAGCAAGCATCCATTCCTGGGAATAGAGGAGGTATTTTTTTCCAGCTGCTACCTCTCACTATCACGAGGGTTGGTCTCTCTGATTCACAGCAACAATTTTAAATGCGGCTTTCTACCAGCTCAAAGAGAGCGGCTCAGTGCCTTAACGACACGGCAAGGGAGGCAGCAGCTCTCTCTGGCACAGGGCATGTTCTTGCTCTCGCTGGTTTTTGTCTTTTCACAGGTCAAAGTCTTGTTTCCAGCCTATGCTGTGGGGGGCCTGAGAGGGAGGATAAAAAACAATTTGAAATGCTGGGATTTGACTTTTTTTCACCAGGTAGAGGTAGTATATGCAGCTTAAGTAAACTGAAATTTTTCTTCAAATGCATATGAACTTCTGAAATACAGTTTTATTTGCTTTAAGACTCCAAATTAATTTATGGTTTTTCCTTGTGACACAATTAACTTTCAAAAAACTCATTATAACCCATAATCTCGTTTGGATGGTGTGAAAATAACAAATATTTGTAAAATAAATTTTCTTGTGAAGTACACTTCACAAGAATTTCCCATCAAGAAATGAATAATTACAGGTCTGGAGCTGGTTTGAAGAGCATACAGTGAGTAAAACTTAAGATGGCATATTGAGGAGAAAAAATATTGAATAGTTGCTCGTTAATTAAAGACTCTCTGGTTTCTACGCTGAAAGGAATGGAGGATGCTGTGCAAAAAATAGTTTGTGATCAGGTAATTAAAGCCCTTCCCACTGCACACACATTAGGGGGTCTAATTAAGTTTGCAATGACATTTTCTATCCTTCAGGTTTTTAACTTCATAGCTTAATAACGTTCTTTTAACATTTCATTTGCAATAGCTCTCTGCAATACCCCAACAAAACAGTTATACATTAAGATGTTACATATAAATGCTTCTACTTTTGATCTTTCTTAAAAGAATTTCTCAGTCTTTATACCACAGACATAAAATGAAATATGTAGCACTTTCTTTCCTACCAGGAAATTCAATACCTCGGTTTTTTTCCCCATAGACACTTTGTGCCCATAGGACATGCTGTGGGATCTCCATATTCATTTCACTCCAGCTTTGGAGTTAACTGCTAAAGAGGTCTCAGTTGCACAAGAAACAAAGTTGATGAAATCTGTACCACAGATCTATAGATAGGTAGGATTACCACAGAAAACAGCCTTTTACAAAATTCTCTATCATCTACAGAGTTCTCTGCTTTTCCCTATGAGCCTGGGCAAGCTGGGTAAAAACAGGGAAATCTTCAACCCCATTTTGCTTCTTTCCTCATTCTTTTACAGAAGGAATTTAAAGCAAACATTTTAGTGTGAAGTGCAAAGTATGCAGATGCAGGAATCTTCCAGTGTGTGAAATACCACTGCCCTACCTTTCCTTCGCTATCCTAATAGAGAGGGAAGTTTTCCATACTAAACTTGGAAAGCATTCAGTCATAACCAGTTGTACCCTGAGACTCAATCAGGTAGAACTTCCTGGGCAGAAACTGATGCAGAGGAAGCTCCATCTGAACACGAGGAAGAATTTCGCTATTGTGCAGTGACCATGCAGTGGAATAGGCTGCCCAGAGAGGGTGGGGAGGCTCCCTCACTGGAGATACTCAGGAACTGTCTGGACACAATCCTGTGCCGTGTGCTCTGGGATGGCCCTGCCTGAGCAGGGAGGTGAGACCAGATGACCACTGTGGTCCCTTCCAGCCTGACCCATCCTGTGAAACACGACACAGACCTCAAAACAGAGGTATCACTTAGAGTTGTGCTGATGAGCACAACCTTTCAGTAACATACTTAAAATCTTTCCCTCTCTCCATGAGTTCTGCTTTTCTCCAGCAGCCAACGGGCCCAGACCAGGGGCCTTCTCCACTGCAGCCTCTGGGGGTGCTGAGGATGCCTGGGGCTGAACTGCCCAGCCACACACTCAGTGCTACTGGAGAAATACAGAGTATTATACCTAATATCCACACCCCTTCTCCATAGCCTCCGTCCCTCCCTTAGGATTAATAGAACCACCCACACAGTACAAAGTACAGGTTATGTATACATTAAAGAGAGCAATGCTTATAAATTACTTCTCTGCAGTGGACAGCTACAGCCAGCACATCATCTTATCACTAAGATTTTTCTCCATCTAATTCTATTTGCTGTTCCTCAGTGAATATCAACAATAACTCATTTAGCTTTAATGACATTAAAAGTAGAGACTGTCCTTGAGACAGCATCTAATTTTTCTTTATGAAAGCCAACATAAATTCTATGTACGAGGTCTCTGACAGCCTGGTAATAGAGGTGTTGTTAAAGTGAGCTAAAAATACAAACCAAGATAAAAAAAAAAAAAAAGTATCTTTCAGAGGAATCATTAGAGAAATTGATGAGGTCTGTTTGCTTTCCTTGCAGTCTCTGAGGATGTATTATGTATATAAAGCATGGAGCTAACACTAAGTCTGTCACACAGAGATACTAGTTGAACAGATCTTGACCTTTCCTTCCATCTATGCAATAAAGATAAAGGTTATTACAGGAGTTCTGCAAGAGCTCCTTATTATAATTATCTCACACTTAATATGAGAGTTAGTAAAATTGTAGCCATTTTTTCCCCCTCTAGGCATCCCTCTGCAGGGGGAAAAAAAGCAAATAAATATGGCCCTGGAAGTCCTAGACCAAAATGCAAATAACTTAACCAGACTAATGTTGCCCAGGCAACTAGTTCCACTATTTCCTAACTTCCTAACTTTCTGCTTGGCTTTGTAGCCTTGCTATTTATATTTGTATATAGCCGCATATATGAATGCAATTATTAATAGATTTGTGATTTTGATATGCACAGCTGAGTGTTCCCTACTGGGGGAATAACAAAATTAACATTATAGTACGGGAATTTGGATTCTGACCCCTCTAATTTTCTCCCTGCATGACCTCACAACACCCTTGTAATCCTCCTGAGTTGCCTGCCCCTCTTTCCAAATGGCATAAACTTTCCTTTTTAACCTGAGTTCCAGACAGAGAGAGAACAGGAGCTGAAAAAAGAGATGGTGTATCATCATAAACAAATCACAAAACTGCTTAATGCAGTGTGGTGACAGCACCAGAGACATCCCCACTGCCACTTCCATCGAGGAAATGCCAGTCTACACCTGCTCTGAAGAAGACAGCCCAGTCCTGGTCAAGGGCATTCCTCCAGGCTGATTACATATGGATGGAAAATTTATGTTCGCATCTCAAGCAATGCAAACCTTCAACTACTTCATAACACAAAAAAAGAAAGGATCTGCTGAGTGGAGAGTTTTGTGGGAGAGAGCAAACACCAAAGTTGCACATTTCTCAGGAGTAGCTACTACCAGAAGGGAAAGAATAAAGGAGGCACACACCAGGCTGCGCTTAGAATGATATCGAATGATATCACTGAATTTGCTCAGCACTTTTACGTGTTTGAATTATACATGTAGCTCAGGAATAGGAGGTCAGCATCGCAGTTTGTCCTGTGTAGCATTAACTTAAGGTAGTAAGAGGAAGAGAAGTTGGTGTTCATGGGACAATTTTCTTGCAACGCCTTCTTGTTCTGCCATCTCTAACTGCTCTCCTCAGGGAAAAAAAATACATTTGTGGAATTGTTTTCTAATATATTTTGTCAAGGACATTAACTGCATTCTTATTTTTAATGTCTATGAGAAAAAAACAAATCATTCTATTTACATAAAATGCTGATGTGAGGCAAGAGCTGGTTCCTGGAGCAAATCAAAATCTTGTACTACGCCAGCGGTGTATTTCACCATCGTAAATGTTATGCATGACTTTATAGTTTGCCACACACACGTCAGCCTGCAATAAGGAAAGGGCATCTTTGAAGTTACCAGTCATGACTGCTAATAGACCCTTTTTACAGAAATCCCCACTGGAGTCTGAAAATGCAAATACAGATGCTCTGCCTGGACTGCAGAACAAATGAGCCCCTGAGGCAGCCCCACTGCCCTGGCCCTCTGTTTCTGCCCACTCCTTTTTGAAGTGCCTGTGCCCCTCCAGGCCAAGGCAACCAGACTTCCAATGGCAACAAGCATGCCATGGAAGGTGTCAGGGAGGAAGATGATGTGGCTCATGCTGATATTTGGGCTAGGAAAGGTCAGGGTGCATGGGTGAATGTGCTTTACCGTTTCTCCAAAGTCCTACATTTAGGGTGGCTGAAAAACCTTGGGAAATATCTTAGTCCACATCTCTTTTAAAGAATCAAATACATCAGTTTCTTTCATCATGGAGGCCTAACCTACTTTTAAGAACACTAATGGGAGTTTCTCTCCAATCCCTTAACAAAAAGCCAAGAGAAAAGGGAATTAGGCTTTGTGCATCCATCCAGCCAAACTGTGATTAGACATGGAGTGGTATACAATGAGCAAATTATTCCACAAACAAACATTGAATTTTGTTCCTGTATTTGACTTCAGCTTTCTGTAAGTCTTCACATAAGTACTTTTTCTGTTTGTGCTCCAGTTTCTCCAAGTTTGGTTCCTGTTCCTCTGTTACTAGGTAGCGACAGTAACAGTGTACTGAGCTTTACAGTAACAGCTCTTACACATCAGTTTAAAACAAAACTATTTGTGTTACTGCAAATAATTGGAGGGAAAGCCAGTATTCCTGAAAATGCAACACAATACTTTTGAAAAAAATAATGATACACTGTAAAGTGCACATCAAAGATAGGGTAGCTAATTATCTCGAATAAAGATTTGGTGTGCCACCAGGTTATCACTGCAAAACATGACTTTCGTAAATGTTATCTGGAGAAAGCTGGTAGAAAAGACCTTAGAAACAAGTTTCTAATGGGGAGTGAAAAAACTTGTACTTTCTGACTGTTGTTCTGGCTTGCTGGCTCTTGTTCTGCCAAGAGACAGCAATTTTCTCTGAGTCTGCAAACACTAGCATTTTAATAGCCCAGATGAGTAGTAACCTTTGACAGGTTTGGGCAGATAAGGTGGAATTAATGTCAAGTTCTTTCTGAAGGGATTTATTTACCCTCTGTTTTGTCATGGATACTAAAAGGTCAGATCCAGCCCTGATCGTGAGCATCATTACACACCTCTTAATGCTTCCAGGACACTTGGATCATGAAAACTAAGAAAAAAAAATACAGCTAATGTGAATATTAATTTTGAGGGTATCTGATAGCCTCAGGAAGAGGAAACGTGCCTCTTGGACACCTGGCAAGAATACATTATAAATCTAGACTTACATAAATCCAGGCTAAAATTCAAGCAAGCTTTGTGAAGTCATGCTGCAGTGATCACTTACACAGAAGAATATTCATTTGAAACTTGGTGATTAGCCAGCAGTGATGCAGGAAAGTTGAAGGTCATGATTTTGGTCAAAAAGAATAGGAAAAAACCCACGCATTAAAAAAACATAAATATAAAAGCTCACAAATAAAAGATATGAAGACAGAAAAATTTTTATACTACTGGTAAATCTTGCCATGTTTATTTTCTAAAGTGAGTAATAAAGAATTATTTGTAATTCTGGATTCATAATTTATTAAGAGCACTGCAGGACTACATGCTGAAAATTGATAACGTATATTCATCAATAGAATAATGAATTTAAGTGGAAACACGAAACTTCAGATCTTCTCAATTAAGTAGCCCTAGTATTTTGTCAGCCCAACAAATCTTTTTACTTCTCCCCTCAATTTTAAATTTAAAAAAATGGCAAAAAGCCTTACCTACAATGTTTGCAGCCCAAAAACATAAATCTCACTAAACAACTGCATTATCTATTAAAATAGTTAAATAAAGCTTTTTTCTCAGTTCCAAAACTTAAATAGAGTAAAACTTCATACCAAGTTACCACAAACTTTTAAAGATCTTGTCAGTATCCATGCACACAACAGGATCCTTTGGGGACGTGTATTCTTATCAGCCAACACTGCACCATCCAGTGTCCAACTCCCTCCTTCCTGCAAATCCTGCCTCTTTGGCCCGGATGTGAAGGCATTACCTTTCCCTGTCCAGCTGCCCAGGAGCCACTCTGGCAGTCACACTCTCACCACCCGAGCTGCGAGCGTGGCACATTCGCAGCTCCACACCCAACACTCGCAGTCAGACCAGGCCTCCCCAACGGCTCTCAAAATAATCTAATCTTGATGCAATAACTAAATAACAAAATTACAGCTCGAGCTGGTGCCTCTGAGGCCAGACTCTGAACAAAGGAACCTCTGGGGCTTTTACGCCCTCACACTCTGAGGAGGGAAAGTCTGGGGGTCGTCAGCTGCTGCCCCTCAAAGCTCCACCTGCAGCTGCTCACTGAGATCCCTGCACTGGATGTGTTGCTCAACGAGAACACTCGTCAGCACCTCGCTGAAGGGAATTCAGAGCATGTTTCACTCCAGTACAAGTGGTTTCCATGATGAGAGCTGCTTAAAAAATTGGACACCACTGGTGCTAGCTCGTGACAGTGACAAAGTTAACAGGTGTCCCAACTGATACCAGAGCAACTAAACCCCCAGCTGAAGAAAGCAAATTCCAACTAACCTACGGCATAGTGGAACATGAATAGCATTATTCAGTAGGTACTTCCACAGGCCTTTAAAGTTTTGCTCACTGTGTAGCAGGTCCAGAACTGCCTCCAACATTACCAGAAAATTGCAGCACACAAGGACTAATGAACCCTGGAAACGACCCTTGGGATCACAGAATGAAGTCCAAGGTCACATATAACAGACACAAATAAAAGCCCTTCTTATGGCTTTCGTTTTGAGAACAGTAGTGGACCAGAATTTTCAGTTGTATCCTAATATCAAAGGAAAATGAAAATACTCCTCTCTTGCTAAGTGATTATGTTCTCTAGCAAAATTAGTATACAATGACTTTTAGAGAATTAAGCTTGATGAAACTGAGGCTTTTTTTTCCTTGGTTTTTATTCCTGAAATCTTGAGCTCATTGTGTTTTTTACAGGAATGGTACCAAGGTGTTCCCTTTGCTGCTTCTCAGAGTAAGTAGTGAGCTATATTTTTTGTATGCACTACATTAATGTTTAGTAGCTAAGTGGCAACAAAACCTGTGCTATAAAAGTTAATAAAAACACTAAAACAAATAGTATGTAAGGAAATTACATCCAGCAAAGCTGCTAGAAAGACTAAATAATATAAGCAGCAAAACTACACTGAAAAAAAAAAAAAAACAAACTAGAAAATAATGGTAAAAGAAAGACGGAGGGGTTCTACAGAAGGAACTGTACCAGTCTCTGTAAGCAGGGAAAATGACTCACTGATCTAAATAAACACTGAAATGTGCTGATCTCCATGTAAAGCAAACACCTTCATCGGCATAACCTTCACTGTGCCCCACAATAGCACCTAATTTAACACTTGCAAATTTTCTAGCTTTCTTTGTCATATATAGTTTAGCTTTTTACTGAATGAGCAACCGCAGGAGTGCAGTACCTTGCCTCAAAGTATTCTGTTCATCCTTCTTAAAAAAAAAAAAAATCAATATTTTATAAATATGGTTTTAATACATTTATTATTACCTTCCTGTTCTACCTGCTATTTCACCCATATGCAAGTTGAGGGAATTTTTTGCTAGCCTAAGTGTTTTGCCCAGTGTCACTGACCATCTCACACCTCGGCATGCCACAGTGGCCCAAGAAATCTGTGTCTGCAGCAGATTTTTAAAGAAAAGGTCATGTCTACAACACTGAATTAGCCCCCAGATGCACACTGACTAAGCAGCCTTTGCTCCTGTCTTGCCCCTGAGTGTCAGCCCTGCTAATTAGTAAATTCAAGCTCTCACACCTAACACATTCTTCTCGTCTTTTTTCAAGGAAGTGCAAGGCAAGGAGTGACAGCTCATATTTGAGATAAAAACCAAAAAGCAAACAAAAGAAACGCCTTTTGTTCCTATACTTCTAAAATGCTCTGATTTAACACCCACAAAACAGGTACCTCTGAAGCCCCACAGAGGAAAAGGCCAAGTGACAGTTCAGGTTGGTCTGAGTGCCAAGTCAGCTTGCACAAAGTAACTCCAAAGTTTTGCAGTGAGCTCTGGAACCCAAGACGTTGAAGGACACAGCTGCAGCTCCCTCAGTGCGTAGAGACTGACAGAGGCAACCATTTATGCCGCTTAGCGAAATGTAGATGCATTTGCTCAGACAACAAGTGACTGAGTGGGTTTAACAAGCAGGATAATAGCTCAGGGTGTCATTTTGATCTGAATACATAATTAGAGGGGATCAAGAAAAGACTCAGGTTTAGAAGTGGCCTTGAATATCTGCAGCCTAATTAGGATTGATTTTGCCAATCACTGTTCAGAACATGACTCTTCTGTTTGCACTTGTTTCTAGTAAAACATGTCAGCTGCCTAGAAATCAGCATAGCTTCCACAGGCACTACCCACCTAGAAAATGGTGTGGGTTCAAACCTGGCCTATGATGCTTAGATACAAATCCTATGGGCTGCTATCTTTTAGCTTTAGATTACTCACGACAAGTGCAATCAATAAGGCTTGTTAGCCTGAGGCTCAGAAGGGCTGCAGCTGTTTTTTCATCTTAGCCTGCACGTGTAATATGATAGGGCAGTGAGGGGGCACAGATGAAGTGGCTTGTTATTTATGACAATATCAATCAATGCCCTCTATTGCTAAATGAATTAAGTAGCACTGCAATAACTGGCTTTTCTGCTGCAACTTTGGTTTTTAAAAATTGCACAGAAGAGTGATATTGATCTGCCCAAGTCTACTGCCATTTTATTTCAGTTCTTTTGCAGCGGAACAGAGTCCCTTCTACCACTGCCTAAAAATTTATGTAACCATAAAACTAGATTCATCTAAAGACTCACAAAAGGATTTGAGCAGATTTAAGCCTTTGAAATTTAAAGGTGTGATTCTAAACCTCTCAGGAAAACATCTGGTTGACCCAAGAGATTGGACTCTGACCACTGGACACAAATGTTCCCCAGTTTCCTGCAGCCCTGTTTCTCTGGATACCAGTCAGATACTTTGCTGCTGCTTCTGCTAATGTTGTACCTCCTGAAGGTGGACCTACTAAAGAGACAGTGGTCTCCAATGCTAGCAGTGCCCTTGATGTCATCATAAATGTAAGTGGCTAGAAAAGAATAAAAGATAACAATAAACAGACACCTTGGGAATGAAACACCCATTTGAAAGTGAGGGACACGGGTTCAGGCCTGCATCTCATCTGAAGGAAGCCTCACCATGTAGCCATCATTTCTCTCACTGTTTGCCACTAAGAGAAGAGTCATTTCATTCTGGCTCACTGGGCTAGAAGATCAGAAAACCACAGGGAACCTGAATGCGTCTCTGGGCCACAGCCACTCACCTTATCATGGGAAAACCTCAGGAAATGAAGCATTTGGTGTTGATCAGCTGTGCTTTCACCCCCAAAGGAGGTCCAAGGCATACCAAGGCCTAGAAGAATGACCCAAGGCAGCAAGAAATATATGGCTGTATAAAGATTAAAAAACTGTGATTTGAGCAATACACATATGCTGCAATTTCAGCTTGTAACCAGCTATTAAGAACTTGGAAAAAGTTCAGTCTATTTGCCAAATCTGAATTACAGTGAAGCCATTTATATAACCATGTGCTTGAATGCTAGCAGGTATAATTGGGCCAGGAAGGTAGTGATTAACATGTGATAAAGAAAGACATCTAATTGCGTGATTTAAGACAAATTGATAACAGACAGGCCATGGCTCACTGTCTGTGTCTGCCAGACATGTAGGACTGCCTGCACTGCTCCTTCATTTGTGACATTTTGTTTATCACTATGCCTGCTGCTGTCCAGACAAATAAACCCTCTAGGACCATTTGATGCTGCATTAGGTTTTGTGCCTGAATGCATAAGGGTCCTTAGAGGGCAGCAAGAGGATTCTAGTTACTTTGAAATGTTACAGACAAACAGCATCAAAACTGATGTTCAGCTTAACATGGAATTCTGTGCTAATATCCAGGAATTTGGCTGTGTACTTGGACGTCCTTCAGTTACTATTTAGCATGCCTCTTTCTTTTCACCTCAAAGCCAATGACATTTTTAGTTTTGGTAGGGTCTTTTTTGTGGAGGGTAGATGGCTTGGGACAAAGTATTTTCTGGCTCCAGAGCTATCAAAATCACAGTCTAGAATAAAATGGCTTCATAAGTAACAAGGGCTTTGGACGCCACGAAATCAGATTGTTTCCTTGAAAGACAATATTAGGATGGAGATAACCAGGGAAAGGCTTTAGTGGGCATGAAGGCAAACACAAAGCCTGGATCCCCCTAATTCAATCTAATTTGACCACTGAACATCCAGCAGATGAAATGCAGATAAAATGCAGAAAAGGTGTGGTTTGAAGTGTGAATCAGTTTATTTTTGATACCCACTGAGAGCATCTCCAAGGAGGAGACATAGATGGCTTCTGTGTGAGGGTTTATTTTGTTGTTGCTTTTTTATTTGTTGCTTTTTTTAAACCTGGAAGAATAAACAAGCACTGCAATCAATAATAAGGATTCTGTTAGTGTAGATCAGACTTTGATTTGGTGTATGCAGCTAAAGGAAATTTGCTTCCTTCCACTTCCCTTTTACAACCAACTGTATGAAGTAAAAATCTGGACTAATTCCAAGGGACTAAACCAATTATGATAAATAGCTAGATTTGTGAATATGTAGAATCAACTGATCATTGCATAATTACTTATACTCCCAAGGCTATGGCAAAAACGTGGCAGCAGAATCATCGTTATTTTCGTCACAGTAATTATAAATCATCATCGTTGCATTCTTGCAGATATGGCTGGATGAATGCCACCTGAAAATCTGCCTTCCCTCTGTGTCTCAGATTTGCTTCTCCACTGTCCTGTGAATTTAATTTATTTTTACATACACACACAACTGCTCTGTATGTTTGCCAATAACTCTTCAAACCTGCCTCAAATATCTGTGAGTCTTTAATTTCATAAGAATATTCCTTGCAGATCACCGTTTCTGTTAACCTTTATAGTGATGTATGCATAACCACATGCACATATTTCTCAGGCTGGAATAGCACACATATTTTACAGGGCTATAACCAAATAATGTCCATGGGCATAAACCAGTGTCCATAAACATTGATACCATTATAAGCCTTCAAATACTAAGGCTAAGCACTAAAAGCTGACCTCCAGCTTGGTAGAGGGAAAAGAAGAAGCAAAGTTAGGTGAAGGATATTGTGAAGTCAAGGCCTTATTTCATGGCAATGTGCTGCTGCTGCAGTTTGTTTTAAAAGTCAGACTGCAGATATGCATTTGCTTCTAATGACTCTGGCCATCCACAAAATGAAGGCAAGAAGAAAGTCCCTCAAGATGAACAAATTGGCAGAGAAACAGTTTTCCAGGGAAGAGGGGGGAAAAAAAAAGGAGAAAAAGCAAGATTCAGGGCAAATAAGAAAACTAAGTAAGTAACTTTCAAGTTCAGCAAGTATGTAATTGCAAAGCCCCTACTCTACAATATCTTATGTTGAGCACCTAATTACAGGTGTGGGATGAAATCCTGGCACCACTGGAAGTTTTATTACAGAGTTATGTAGAATCAAGATTTCAGATTTCCTCATTTCTAAATTGCTATGCTTCATGGCTCAGTCTGTAAATGTAAATGCATGAGTTAAGTGCCCATATGTTTGCCAGATCACGGGCTAAAATCTTCATTCAGATGAGTAGTTACTTGTACCTGAATAACCTCACAGATTTTAGAAAGCACTGTTCAAAGTCAGTTACTATTTGCTTTAAGTAGAGGTAACAGGAAGTGTCCCACTAAAAAGGCAGTATTAAGAAATTCCAAAACCTCTGTAACTGTCTTTAGATCCTTTTCCACTTGATAATTTCCACTGAAAAATTAAACATACCCCTGGATTCTATAAATAAAGGCTATCTAGGTTAATCTCTGCTATCCTCCTCACTATAATATATACTACTCCAGTTGGAGAAGCAACCAAAACAAAAGCAGTCTATTGTGGCCTAGTCTAGTGGGACAGAAGAGTAGTTAAGGGAAAAAGTAAAATGAGAGAAGAAAAAAGAAAAAAGAGAGGAAACAGCATTAAGGGGTGAAGCATGAAGATGCCTTTTTAATTCCTGCAGTAATCAAATCTACCCTCCTCCTACGAGGAAATTCAGCCAACACATCCAGAAGCGACTAGACATGATCACCATGGCCATCAGCTTTCAAGGAGTCAGTTTCGTAAAGGGTGACTATTTTTCCCTTTCTTTCTGCATATTTTCATGAGTCCCACGGGTTCTGCAGATAGCAGAGCACGTTGGAATGTTTTCTCCTTGCTACAGTACCTATATTTGAGATTTGCTGCCAACAAGGAGTTGCTACCTGTAAATGTGTCAATCATGAACTACGTGACTGCGATACAAATCACAACTACTTGAGTTTTTTAAAATCCTTCTACAGGGATAGCCTTGGCTTTGGCTGACTGAACTTTGTTATGGTTTGTTGGGTGTAATTTGTTAATACTAAGTGCTCTCTACAGAAGTCAGCTGCACACTTCAGCTGTCTGCACTGATGTAGTAAGAAAGTTGGGTTCTAACTGTGGCATCTAACTCTGCTTAGACATTACAAATCTGTTCTCAACACTAAAACCAAGAGTTTTGATCTCCCTTCCAGGGAAAACAAAACCAAGAAAGGGCTGCACATTTCAGTGCACTAGCCTCAAACCTTCTTCAGCATAAATCATTCATGGGTTTGGTAGCGTGCTCGTGAATTTGTGAAAAGAAATAAGCAGAAGTTAGAAAGTGTAAAGATATTAGAGAGTGCTTACGAAGGATCACATATTGGATGCACATAAAAGCCTGAATACATACATCTGGAACACAAATTAAAAGCAAGGAAAACTACCCATTGTAAAGACACATAATGAACAAAGTGACAGATGCTTGAACAATGATTCCATTGCAAAACAATGTAGAAGCCATGATGTGGAAATCTTTGCTAAATTTCTAAAGAATAGTTTTTTCCAGAGACTGCTTTATGGGAACAGTACTGACATGTGCCCTCTTCCTTGGAGACAAAGTCTTTTCCCTGAAGTACTGTGTGATGCAAGAAGGCAGTATTTGTAAGGTATCCTTCAAGAGGATGATTCTTGGTATCTGCTCTCCTGACTAAAATCTATCTCTATTAATTTACTGAGTAAAAGATCACAGAAGGTTTCTCAGGAGACATGTTTTCAGTACTTTTCCTTTCCTTATCCTATTTAACTTCTTTTGACTGAAGTCCAAATGAGAAAGCATCTGCTGAGCATATGGAATTTGTAAGTATTGCCACTAATGTATACTGCTAACATTAAGATTTTTTTCCCATATTCTGACTGGCATACAAACACTCTTGGTCTGAAGGACTCAGCAAGGAGAGATGAGTAACTGTGGACCAGCCTTGTAGTGCAGCACAAGCATCTGTGCCCAGAGGAAAACAAGAGGTTCGAGTCCGACACAGAGGAGGTAAAACACGTTTTAGATGTTTAGAAAGTCCCCGTGTCAGCAAACTTATAATAGAAATACAAAATCTGGATCCAGAACTCAGACTGCAGTTTTCTTTTGATACTACAGGTAAACTGCCCTGCAATCTTAAGAATCTCAGTTTTCCCCCAAAGCACCTAGAGAAAAGATTTGAAAGCATCAGCCAAAATTGGCTATCATGCCAGTGCCAAAAGGGCCTGCACCTCTTAGATTCACAGGGATTTATGGAAGGAGATTGAACAGAATTGCTACTCATTGCCAGAATTGCTTTAGTCTTTAAAACAGTTCCCGAGGGAAAGGTGTAAAATTCTTTTGGATCAGCTTTCCTAAATTAACTAGGACAAGTTTGGATGCTTTCTTGACTTTCTATCAAGACAAAGACTCTCCTGAGGCAACCATGACACGGATTTTAAACTGGTAGGTCTAACTTCCAAATGGAAGTTATTGTAAATTAAATAATTATTTTTGTGAGCTGAACCTAAACTTGAAATACTTCAAGGCAAAGTCTTTCCACACAAATTCTCCGAAGTCTAGCAAACCTCAGCTCAAGACAGCAAAAGTCTTCTCCAGAGAAGATCTGTCCATTCTTATCACTCATATGGGAGTCTGCATATTTAAAATAAAAAAGTGACTCACATTTAGTGTTCTCTGAGCACAGCAGTTGACCAGTTCTTATTTGAGTCAAATCTCATCTTTCCTTCAATCTGTAAAGGTGTCTATATTTGGAACCTTTCATCATGTTTCCAGAATTGCACTTGTACCTTCAACTCAGTATAAGAATATTTATTCCCTGGAGGATAGAAGTTCTTTAAGCACTGCTATGTCAGGATTTACCCCCTACTTTGGTTTGCTAACAGTTTATTTTCATGTTGGACCACTAACTCCACAAATTATGAGTTAACTAACTCCTGTAGAACAGGTGTAGGCAGCTCCCCAGAAGTGTCAAGACACACATCAAAAAATTTCAGTTAAGTTAAATTTCAAAGGACCATGAACAGGCTTACTTATTCCACAGATAAATTTTGTTCTTACTTATTTGTACCTCAAGGGATCTTCTAAGGACTTCTATCCTTCCCCATTCACTGAGAAACAGCTTTGAGAATCAGGAGTACAATGGGTAAAATAACTTTCAAGAAAGTGTTTTGAAAGTTCTCATGCACTAAAATTTGGAAGTCACTTAATTTGGAAGAAAGAATGTAAAATATACACTACACATCTGGAAAGGCAATATATTAAAAGAGGTCCTTCATAATAAGAATAATAATTGAATATATTTTTAAATATCAGTATTCTCACTAACTGTTCCTTCTTTTATAACTAGGGAAAAGATCTAATAAAATATCTTAAATATTTATATTTTTTCTATATTAAGCATTAGAAGAACACTATTTCCAGACTTGGAATATCCCAGTACAGGCTGGGCAGTTAAAAAACAAAAAAGACCTCATAAAACTCATTTCTTAATGACAATGAAAACAAATAATTTTAAAGTTTTTTATGCAAGGTAAAAAGTACCCTCTTTGGCCTCCAAAAAAATAAATCTGTATTAGCTGAAATGACTAGGGGTTTGGGAGGAAGGACATCTACAATGATTGTATTTCCAACACTGCAAAGATGATGTCACTACAGAATTTCTGGGTTTACATAAAAGCAAGAAGATATTACTTACCAGACAATTCTAACTGTGTGATTACACCTTTTTTTTTTTTTTTTAATATATAACAAGGTCACCTTAGCTTACACATCAGTTAAGAAGAAAAACCAAAAAAGGCATTGGCACCTGTGTTCATTCAAGGAAGAACATTTCATTATCCTCAGAGTTCTGGGATCCGTGAGGGGAAAGGGCCCCAGGGACAGCAACAGGCTCCCAGTCAGACCATGAAGGAGCAATGCAGCAGAACATCCACACAACCAAAGACACTTGCAGAACATGGGACCTTTGACAAACAGTCTAAGAAAATTTAAGTTTTAATAAATCAGGGTCCTCCCTGTAAATCATTCAGACCTATCTGCTTTTCCATCTCCCCAGACCCGCATTGCCACTATGCAAAGATCCAATCTTAGTGCTGAAGAAAAGTTTCTGTGAAAACAACATTTTAAGCAAGCACCTCAGAAACCGTTTGTAGGGGCCTCTCTGCAGCTGATCTGTGTCTAACAATAGGAAACACTGAGACCATTAACCCAAAGTGGAACACAAATCTGCTAACCAAGGAGACAAGAGAGCATGACCAGAAATGAAAGATCCTCAGTTTCTGCTGATGCTGACTGAAGATGTAATGAAACCAGTCTTTATTTCCATCTTAGATATTGAAGCTCTGGTCACTGACTACAGCTTTCTACCTCTCCACTTGTCTCTCTCTCCCCCATGATCTGCGTTTCAAGTATCGTGATTTCTCTCCTTTCTCCTCCTTCTGATCAGTTTACAAGCATGTTTTACCACTAAACCTGGTGTCTACATAACATCACACCCCTCTGCCAGTCCTGGAGGGGTTTGCAATGCCTTCCATTGCTTGCCTCTCTTTCTCATGTACCATTTTCACTAGCCACAAGCAATAGGTTTCCATTTCTTCACTCACGAGTTTCTCACTACAGGATTAATCCAACATTTAGAAAGGGCTCAGAGCAAAATCAGTACAATCTTATAACAGCTACTGAAGACCTGAACACTACAACTCAAACCAGTTTATTTATTTGGATTAATCTAATCTAATAGTGAATCAGTAGAAGTGAAGTGACACTTTTTAGCAGCAGGAAGATTTGTCTTATTTTACAGTACACAACAGTACAATAAGTGTACTCTCATTAGTTGGTTCCCCACAAAAGAATTGTTTTTTCAGACAGCTAGAGCCACTCAGTTGTTCCAAAAATGTACCAAACAACTGCAAAGAAACTCACTGAGCTCTGTAAGCATATGGATTAAATAACTATTTGTTCCATATTTATTCAGAATTTGTAAAGGCACCTATTTAAGCCTTCACATGCCATAGATATACCATACTGATATAAAAGAGTTGTGGGCTAAAATCCACCATCTAAGAGGAAATGTCCCCTATTTTCCACATTAACCATCCTAGCATGCCACAAACAAAATTTTCTGTCTTAGTAGATGCCTGGAAGGGAAAACATCAGCCTTCTGGTGCGGCAGACAAAAGTGCTGGAGATGGTTGGAAGACAAATGTTTTGGATGTTTTGGGAGCAGACATCACCAACCAGACCCATGCCAACCACTCTTCCCACTCCAATCCATTAGGGCCAACATGATGGAGTCACACCCTTCAGCTCCTAGCACAAAGCAGCGGAGAGACAAGATCATACAGAAGATTGGGGATGCAGGAATGAGAAGTCAAAGAACACTTCTCAGCCTTCCTGTGCTAAATGGTTACAGAAAAGACGCATTTCAGGCAATTTCCAAAGGCATAAGACTGGGAGGTCAGTAACAGCAACACAAACTGTCAATAACCATGTTTATTGCAATTTTTTCTGGGTCAGAGTGAATTGCTGCCAAACACCAAGCACAGAGAATTACTGAAGACATTGCTGATGGATAACATGTTAATATCAGCATTAAATTCTCTAGACTCCACCTTAATATCACTTTACAGTTAACCAGCTATAAAAGTACATTGTAAGGTCATGGAATTCATACAAAATTCAGTTAGCTTAAGGCTAACTCCAGTATCTCAACAGTAAAGGGTAATTTGAAATCTAACTATATCCATTTTATTCAGACATAAATCCATACAGAGTGCACTTAACAAAAACAGATATACTGACATTTTGAATTATCCTCCCAACAGAAGAACTGATATCAAGACAGATTTCCTGAGAATGTACTCAGGAGGCCACATTTGCAGCCAGCTCAGCAAGCAAAACCAGAATTAGAAGTAAATTGGTAACATCCAAACAGCATCTCAGAATCAGGCAGTCTTAAATCTGAACAATCCTAATTACAACAAAGGGATAATGTTTGCCTCTTCAAAATCTGTAATAACATAGCAATGAAAACTTCTGGAAAATCTTGCTTCCCTGCAGCAAGACTGAATTGCTTTCTTCATTCCTGCTTGGAAGTAGCAATTGGCTTTTTGTTTCTTCTTTTTCTTTTCTTAGAGCACAGGTGATGGAACAGGAAATAATCCATAGATACTTACCACTTAACACTTACTTGGCTGGCAATAATCACTGTGCATAAAGGAGTTTAAATATATCTTAATACTAGTATAGCAGGAAGCATTGTAACAAGACAACTCTAACTCAAGCAAACAATGTAGGACTAATCACGGCTACATGTAGAAATTTGCTCTGGTCTTGCTTAGAGGGTGTTTGGACTAGGAGCTAAAAGATGCTCCAGAATAAATTAGCACAATTATAAATCTGACAAGAAGATTAATATTCTAACTATGTTCACAATAATTAACTCACCAAAACAGTTCCAGAGTCATTATCCAGCTAGGGTGGAATGGGGAAGTTTACAGCACCCTGTAGATTTATAAGCCAATTAAGAGTGACCCTCCTCTAGATTTCATTAGAAAAGCCTCTGGTTCAGCAAAAGCTCACACGTGCAAGTAAGAAGTTTCCCGATGAAAGGGAATACAAGGGATCTTTATCACCTCTATTAAACACTTTTCCTGCTCTCCTGGAAATTACATATTCCTAATGCATCCTCAGCCTCCTGTCAACTGTCCAGCCCTCACACAGCATCCTTGCACCTGCACGAAGCACGACTGCCATGGGGGTGTTTCTCTGAGGGGCAGAGTCTGCTTTACTCCTTGCATGACCGAAGTGTCGTGGTCCAATGCTAGAGAAGCACTTCCTATCTTGTGATACAGCTTTGGGATTAGGGCTCACAGGCCCCCTCCCACCCAGAGCCATCTTCTGCCTTCCACGTGCAGTGGACAGCAGATGTGTCAGAACGTTCACCAGCCACGTCAGCTGATAACAGGCGACCACTACTAACCAGCAAACTCCTGCTCAATGTGCACTATATGTGATGGGACTGCACAGAGTGTGAACTATCTCCTTGCTATCTATGCCATTTTTCCCTCTTCATTGCCTTTCTGCACAGATTCATTATTCTAATATAAAAGCTTTCTCTGCCACTGTCGGAGCAGTCTCCCTTTATCTCCAATTCCACAACTTCCCCTTCTCCTTTCAAAACTTTGTATAAAGAACATCCCTTTTCTCCTTTTGTTGCATACATCTATGCCTGTTTCATCCCCTTTCCTTTGTGCCTTCCTGCATAATTGCATTTTTCAGCTTTGTAAAGTATTTTTCAATATAGATAGCATAAAAATTGCTATCTAAAATGAAATAGCATTGTATCACAGCCCACATTTTTTCCCAGTAAAATACACAATTTGGACTGACTCAAGCTGTGATGTGTAAGCAGGTAAAGCAAATTCTGAATTATTCAACACTTGAAAACACTGAAAAATCATTTACTTGTTACAAGCAATAAGATTTATGTTTTATGTCTCCCAATCAATAGCCAGTGTGTCCACACATAGTTGATTTATCCATATTGAAAATATAATTATAAGTCTAGTTTGCTCTGAACCACAGAGTCCTTTTGTAACAAGATTATTTAAATACAAATGGGGTTGGAAAATTGGTTTTAAATGGCTAATCTGTCTTGTCTTCAACTCCAGCTGCAGAATTTACTAACATCATAAACACAGGCTGAGTGAAAACTTAAGAGGTTTTCTGATTCTCCCTGCGATCTGTCTATGCAGTCCTCATTAACAGGGAAGTTGATGGGAGCTGTATGCAAGCCGGGAGAGGAGGATAATAAGCCTTGTAATCTCTATAAACAGAAAGGGATTTTTACTGGTGATATGTCATACACGCTGGTGTGCAAACGTCTGTCTTATTGGCAGCCCCATAAAGAATTTATGTGCCCAGGTCTCTGATGCACTGCAGAACATCTCTGCCATACGGGTGGACAAAACCTATACCCACTGGAAACAGCTCCTCAGAGGCACCACTTGCAGCAGGGAGCATCAGACATCCATGGTATCATTAAGAAAAGTTTCATCTGGGCAGATTTACTTGGGGCTTACTTACCCTGCCGCCTTCCTGCTGTTCCCACCAAATGTGGTCGATGGCCCCTGACATGCAGTGGGGAAAGGCTGGGCCAGTGCATCCTCCTCCAGGAGAGCACTGCTGTTCTGCCAACTGGGAATACGCCGTGACTTTCTCTCTGGGTCATGCACATGGGCTGGGAGAAAATGCACATCAAATCTGACATGGGTTGAGTCGAAATTAAGGATTGGTAACTTGCCACCTCGCCCTGATATAGGAAACTACTGCCTTAAATCCTTCTTTGACAGACCATCCCCCACCACCCCGAAAAAAGAACGGGATAATGCTGGGTTTAGCTGTTAATTTCCTTCATACCAGTGTAACTGGTATGGAGGTCTGGTTTGGGTTTATGCTGGAAATGGTCTTGATAATTGGGGGATGTTTTCATTCTTGCTGAGCAAAAAACATCGCTGAACCAAAGCCAGCACAGACACAGATTCCCAAGTCTGGAACTACTACACTTGTGACAGATTGGTACAGTGCACGCTGGCACAGATTGTGACAGAGGAGGCTACCCTGGGGTGCTGCTTTCCCAGCCCTGTGAAATGGTCCACTACACTGCCTTGCCTTAGGTCAAGGACAAGGGTTCTTTCCTAGGGATGTGCAATGCAGAACTTCCCTTACAGCTGTTCAAGAGCCAGATGTTTAGTTCAAGCACCATGTTGTGCCTGTCCTCATTTCATCCAAGGGTCTGAAAAAACCTTTAACATTCAGCTGGACAGCACACTTCTATGTTTCTTAGTTAGAAAAAACCCTAAGGAAAGGATAACTGCCAATAAAAGAGAAACACTGCATAATTTGAAATTATAATTCTATACATGCTTCTGAAAGCCTCTTTGGCTTTCCTCTTTGTGCTCTGAATGGCTCTCTAGATCTAATTTAATTCAGTGAAGCAAATCCAAAAGTGCCAGGAAAAAAAAAATCAACTTTTTCTTTAGTTAGAATAAAAATTGTACAGAAGGAATTCTTGATCTTCATTAATTCCACGGGTAGACATACAAGCTCCTAAGTGTTAACGAGACTTGCCAGTTTAGGTGGAGTAAAATGTCTAATGAAATGTCAAATGAGCCCACTTTGGATTTACATTATCAGATATTTCCACCAGGAAAGTTTGGTGATGCATCCTAACAAACCATTCAAGCCCTCTGGGAACATGGAGCAAATGGTTCTTCTGGACTGGAATTACATTACTGGCTCACTTGGTCAGTGTGACTCCTAGAAACTAAGGTGAGAGGAAAATTATCCAAATCCTTTGTTTCCTTTTCCACACCCAAATTCTATTTCATTTTTCCTCAATTATATAGAAAACTGTCCTTTGTAGCCTATGGTGGTTTCCATTAGAAACATGTACAAAAATTCTCTCTCCAGAAAGCAAGCTTCCAGGTCTGCTGAAGTTTTGTCAGGATCTGCCCTGGATAAACTTCATGCCTGATCGCTCTAGTAAAACATGAGAATCCAAGTTGCTCATAAATCCTAATTCACTGTTAAATGCCTGCTAGGCTTGTACTTATTCTCATGTGCAATATTAGGTGCCAGATAAGAAACTCATAAATTGGATCCTTAGGGCATTAAGATTTGCTGTGGTAAAGTCTATGTGTTGTCTTTTCAAGTTACCCGTTAAGAAGAAAAATTTACAAAAGAAAATAAAAGTTCAAGTGTTTCCAGAAAGAAAAGGACTGAAAAGTTTGACATGTAATAAAAAATTAATTTCTCCTAATATAAAATTTTAACAAGCAACATAATATTTTCAGGCAAAGAAGCACTTAACTGACACCAAATCTGTAAAAATATCTCAGTATGGATTTCAGATTCCCAGGGGTGGAAGTCAAGAGACAGATTAAATTATCACTATATTCAGTCCAAAATGAAATTCCACTGCTTTTAAATAAATAAATAAATAAATATTTAAAAATATAAGTATTGGAGTAAAGCCAGCCTAACATAATGATTTAAGTGACAGGTGAAGCCCTTGACAACTTTATGACCATCTTAGGACCAAAGTTGCTTTTCTAAGGGATGAAGGATTTCATTACCTTTCCCTAAATCAAACCATGATAAAACAAAGTGATGATACAATGGATTTTAGACCCACAGAAGTTCACCTCCCTGTACATGCCTCTCCACCGCTGCAACATACTCAGGGAAAAATTAAGCAGCCCTTCTCGCCTCTCACTGCTGCAGCCTGATTCTTATCACTCACAGTCATTATGTTCTGGAAGCAAAATCTGCTTTTGTGGTGCAGCATTTCAACAAATCATTAACCAAAGAAAAAACATAAGTCTACTTGGTTACTCTTAACATGCTCCCCTTTATTTTCATGAAGAATCTGTTCCCTTTAACACTACATATTTTCATGCTACCAGGGCTGTTGTTCCACAGAACTACAGAACACAGCATAGAGAGAATCCTACAATTTTTGACCGACTCACTAACAGTTACCATTTTCTGTACAAAAGGAAGGCTTGTAAACCTTTCCATCCACACCTGTGGTGCCACTGCTGCCCGATGCACTCCTACCAACAGCACCTGGCACGGCCACACACCGAACTTGCGACACAGCAATGGTCAAGTCTCCATTAAAGTATTAGAAAACGCCTTGATCACTTTTAGTGTCTCCTAAATCATCCCACAACCCATGCTGCAGCTCCAGCCTTCTCCAGCTGAGGAGCAATTTACCACCCATCTTCCTCAGCACGATCTCTCGTGTTCTGGCCAAACACGTATAAGACATAGAATTAATTTTCATCTTTCCTAGAGAAAGCACGGAGGTGATTAGCCCCATTTACCCTGGTGTGCCTGCATCAAAGCCAACCAGGCACAGAAGCACGCAGGTCATTTTAAGTGCCCTGATCATCCTCATAGTCTGAAAAACAATGTAGTCCTGGGGGCCTAAACTTGTATTACACAGACAGGCAGAGACATAACCCATTTAGAACAAAACACCCCATGGAGTCACTCAGGTCTGCTCTCTCACCACTGCAGAACTCCTCTGACGTAAAACCAAAGCTGCTTCTCCAAATGCCAAAATGAGCCTGAACCAGAGAGATCTAGGGCCAAAGGCACTGCCAGCTCAGACCTACCCAGACGGTGTCGTCCTGCCTGTACTGTTTCCAGTTGCGGCCGGTGTCGCTGAACATCAGCGCGTAGCTCGTCACCCAGTCCGAGCTCCCGTACCGGCCCTGGGTGGCCACTGCCACGATCTCCACTCTGTCTCCCAGATCTACCTGGAGCCACTGCTGCTCGTTGGACTCCAGCGGGGACCAGCCACCAGCTCCTGAAAGATGGGATGAAGAGAATTTAGATGACAATAACAGTACAAAAAACCTTATGCTTGATAAAGAGCCATTAAATTATTTCAGGTCATCACAGAGGACTCTACTTGAGCATGTGGCTGTTTTTTCGTATTTTAGTATTAGGAAATACACAACATGAGGTATGCTTCCATCAGGATATCTCCATTAACCTAAAGCTCATGAGGAATTTTGAATTTCTAAGACATTTTAAGGAAATTTATACTTTTTCAGCTGTACAAACATCACTGAGGTTGGCACATCCTCAATCACAAAAAAAAAAAATCATATCTATTCCTTCCTTGCAATTCTGGGAATGTGGACTTGTAACTTGCAGTTTGCTTTGATATTTTCCTCTTTGCTATGTTCTGAAAGAAATGCAAAATGTTAGTTATCTTTATTTGAGCCCTATTAAGTATTTGAAAGAATGGTTTAATTACAGCTTGTAGAAGCATTTCAGATAATTTGTTGTAACTCTAGAAACTGTTTGATTGAGCAGCTAAAAGGACTGCCTTCACACTGGAAAACAGGCTGTCTCTGACATGAGTTTGTAATTCATCTTTCTCCTTTAAGAGTGAAGATTTGCACTATCCCTTGAATTCCTTAGGCCTGTGGTAACACCAACCCAGTGAAATGCAACTGCAACCACTGCTTGCATTTTACCACTTTGCTCACTACAGTAAATGGGAGCTTATGATTTAAAAGCAAATCATTCCAGACTGGAATGTATTATTTTATGGTCTCCTGCTTTCTTTTACACCCTAAAATTACAGGCTATGTTTATTTTCCTTTAATTTGTTTCTCCTTGCACACATTTATTCTCTGCATACACCCCACGTTCAATTCAGCCTCACCAATAAGCAACCAGTGCAACTATGAACACAGAAGCCATCAACCAAGTAGCCAAGACACCGAATTTTGAGGCTGCCACTGCTTCTGCAACCCAACACCTTTTTATTTTGTCATAGTTAATTGAGTTTAGAAAACTCTCCAGTGTGACTACAGTGAATACAATCACATTGGGAATAGAAGGCAGGAAACAGTTGTGAATGAAACATTAACAACTCTTCATGTAAACTACAAGAATTATTCCAAATAAGCATTTCCAAACAAAATGCATCACTAAACTTTGGTTATTAAGAGTGGATTTATCTTACTATTTTTTAATCTAATTAACTGATCTGTCTCAAAGTTGCTCTGTGAAAAGTTCATTGAAGTGAATAGAGTTGAATGATTAATAGATGTGATTTCTATCAGTGAACTCAACTTCAATAACCGTGCACTTTTAAAAATGTCTTGTTTTTCCTGGATTGCATTGTACTTTCCAACTCACAACTGAAATCCCTTTGTCTAAGAATAGGTGTTAAAATTGTCACTATTTATAATTTATTAATATAGGATTTGTCTGAACTCCTGAAACAGAACTCTATCTATTCCATACCTGGAATGGAGTATTGTTCCTGCTCCCCTGGATGACTCAGCCTTCATTCCTCTACAAGAACTCTCCAGGGAAAACAGTTTGCAACCAAACCAATGAACATTGCTTCTTAGTGCCGTGATTTACCCTTCTCAATCACAATAGAAGTCTTCATCATCACTGATTATTTTACCTGCCTTAAATAGAATACTCTCTCCTAAGAGCATGTCATGAAACACCTAATGAGAATACTAGGAATTTCATCACTGCTTTCTTCTTCGACTACTTCATAGCTCTTTTAACTCCATACCTATATAGAGCTTATATAAGACTATAATACTTTCTGTTAGAAGTCCTAACAAGGTTACCTCGCACACCACCCTTTTTTTATTTTGATATTTTAAGTGCCATATAGAAAGTATGTTGTCTGCCTTTAAGATACAAACGATATAGCTGTATTCAAAGACAACAAACTACAGATTTCTCCTACACACAGCTGTGACTAGTGCACACGGGAGCCAAGGGCAAACTTCTTTTGGATTGTAATATCCTAAAATAGACTCTGAACACAATAGTTGCTGCTTTTTTTTTTTTTTTTTTCCCCCCAGTTTTATTCCAGGAACTGACACGATACAAAAATCTGCTTCAGAAGTTCTGGCAAAGTTGTTCCATTCATGACTCAAAAGAGCCTATTCTAGATGTTTTCAGCACATATTAAAAGAAAGCTGGCATTTTCATCTTTCCTCCATTCAACATAGAGAATGACAACTAGATGAGGGAAAACATCTTATAACAAAAATATTTGGTGAGTTTTCCATTAAAAAAACCCACAAAAGCTTTGCTTTCTATGTTCTGGTTTATACATAAGTTCTTAAGCCAAGCCTGTTAGCACAGATGCTTCTCAGTAGAATGTCAAATATCATAACTAAATATCTACTTTATGCTTTCTCCCTTCTGCTGCTAGAAGTGGCAGGAATGGGATATGCTTTCCACAAAAGTGTTTGGCTTTGCTGTGCCCTGCTATTTTCCAGCTTGAGCACAACACCACAGGCTTATAATTTCGAAGTCAAACGAATGATATACACTGAATAGAAATTTGGGAGATCTGTGCTGAGCTTGAGCCCTAAACTCACAGATTACATGGTGTCTCTGAACTGCATCTCTCTTTACATGAGCACATTTGTCTGCTGGGAATGTCCCTCTTTAGATGTAAGCACTGTGGACACAGCACTGACACCTGCTCGTAGCATCACTTCTCCAAAGCTTGCCTTGCAAGAAAGATATCAGTTACAGGCCATGTCTACACAACAGCAGCTGCTTCATAGATTTTTCCCTGTGGAGAAGAAAGCCCACTGTTTTTCCCTCTCTCCAAAACCTTCCACCATTGCCATTTCCACAGGTGGACAATAATTCTACTGCTAGTAAGAATGGCAGTAAAAAAATCCCTGCAACAGCAAAGCTGCATCGGCTGCATGACTGAGGGCAGAACTGAAGCTTTTCCCACTGGGCCTCTCTCACTTCTGCTAATAAAGCAAACACGTAGCTTCTGCTTGCTTTTGTGGTTATCTCAAATCCTCACCAAATACTCCTGTCAGTGCCAAAAATCAATAAATGTTCTTTTTCCTCCACATTTACTCTTTTATACAGAGCAGGTGGCACAAGGGATACTGGCATTTCTTCCAGCACAATCTGTGTCTGCACACTTCTTTTAAGCACATCACCCCTGACAGTGTGTCAACAACCCATCCTATACTTTTTTTTAGTATGTAACAAAAAAGCACAACCTAAGCAGAGCAACTATTTGGAGTCATTTGCTCCTCTACCCACCAGCGATGTGGACTGTTTGCCAGCACAGGCCCAAGAGAAAGGACAAGAAGACTCTAATAGGCAACAACATGGGCTACTGAAAACACAGTTTACAGGACATCAACTCCTCTGAACAGATACAAGCATAACCTTTTCATTCAATTTTCCTTTCCAGCAATTGGGAACAAAGATACTGAAGAGGACCATACAACTTTTATTAAGTATGGCATAAATGCAAACCAGACTAAAACTTGGCTTTGATGATGCCCATCAGATCTGCACACCTGTTTTGGGTAACTGGAAAGTACTAAGGTGTTAAGATGCCACATTGTCTCTCACACGAAAACAAGAGAGACAGGATGCTCAGTATTTCCCCTTTCTGCCCACCAGGTTCCCACTGGCATCGACAGGATTCTGCACATTGTGCTACACCATCATTCCTCACAGCTCACACATTTCACATCTTCTGTGGAACATTTCAAAGGAGGCATTCAGCATGGCATGGGGAAAATGCCCCAGTGGAAAAACAGTACCACAGGAATCTGATATTTTGTTCATATTCTCCATGGCAACAAATCATAATGTTAGAAATATGTGGAGAGCAAGGATCTGATGGTTTCTCAGCTGGAGACCCATATGATTCCAACAAATATGATCAAATGCTTTTGTTTCTTTTTCAGACTGTTTGTACATTTTGCCATAGTTGTTCCAAAATTTGCATTTAAGCCCAGTGTTATGCAGTCAATGCTTTTTGATGTTTCCCAGGGCTGCTCAGGACGCCCATACTTATTTTTAGTTCATTAATACAAAGCAAAGGGAATTATTATTTCCACCCTACAGTGCCTTACAAACAGCTCAAATGGCTTTATATTGCACTAAAAACTCCTGGACTTCCTGCTGCAACTAAGTGCTTCCCTGCTGCAGAATTTTACTTTAATGCCCAGATCAAACACTTCCTGGCCATAAAACAAATTCTTTTTGACATTATATATGTTTTATATTCTCATACATAATTGCCAATACTGACTACTCAGGCTGAGAGCTAGTAAGAACTGAAAAATCTTAGGTGATACAGTCATATTGTAGCAATTTTCCTATTATTTTTCATTATTTATTTACTGAACACAAAAAAGCTGATAAATCCCTCTCATGGGTAAATCATATATTTCATACCTTAGAATCACATTTATCAGAATTATACTAGCTCTTTAGCATTACCAGTACAGATTTATCAGCATTTTAATTGAGCGTTTTCAGCTGTGCACACAAAGCTTTACTCATGGGTGCTTTGTGTGCTTGTGTTTTTAAATAGCACATTCCACTACTGCAGGCCCTTTTTTTTTTTTTTTCAACAACAGCCTTTTACTTATTGTTATCTATTAAGGAACCCACTTGATGAATTAGAACTTTTTATTGATAAAGGACTGGGTCGTGCTTTATAAATTCATCTTCACTTGTTGCATTCATGTTTACATTAACAAATATATTGATCTGGCTTTCTACCCAGAGGCTCTGTTCCTTGCAGCACTGTCTTATCAATTACAAGCAAAGCTAAGCCAGCTCATCAAAACATTCAACATTATCAGAAAGCCACGGCCCAGTCCTTGTTAGGAAATATTATTTCCTGTAAAGATATCTACTATTTGCACTCAAGTGACAGTCAAAGTTTCTACAGCTACCATCTACCACTGCTTGCTCCTCTCCAACCCAAGGTGAGGTACTGCTTTGGCAAGACTGGACTTAATTTTCTTCACAGTAGCTGGTATGGAGCTAATTGTGCTGGAAACAGTGTTGATAATACAGAGATGTTTCTGTCATTGCTGAGAGCTGCTTACACACAGGCCAAAGCCTTTTCTGCTCCTCACACCACACCACTGGAGAGGAGGCTGGGGGAAGCAAAATTTGGGAGGAGACACAGCCAGGACAGCTGACCCCAACTGACCACAGGGATATCCCATCCCATATGACATCATGCTCAGCATTTGAAGCTGGGGAATGAAGGAGGAGGAAAAGGAGGACGTTCAGAGTGATGGCTTCCCGTGTCACCGTTCGCTGTGATGGAGCTCTGTGTTTCAGGGGATGGCTGAATCCCTGCCTGCCCATGGGAAGCGATGAATGAATTCCCGGTTACGCTTTGCTTGCACACGTGGCTTTGCTTTACCTGTTAAACTTTGTCTAAACCGAGGAGTTTCTCACTTTTACTCCTCTGATTCTCTCCCCCATCCCACCAGGGGAGTGAGTGGCTGTGTGAGGTTGAGTTGCTGGAGTTTGTCCATGCACATGCCCAACATGGGCCTCAAAGGGTTCGAGATAATCACAGATTTGATTGGAACGTGCTGGATTGAATTTACAGCCGTTACTGCTGGTTAGCTATTAATCAGCAGCTTCTGTGTTTGCCATGGCGCTTGCTTCCCTTACTGTGTATTAGAGTCTACTGCTCATTAGTAGCTACTTTTTGCTTTTGCTGCTGGCTGTACTGCTTATCATCTGACTCTGCTGGGCCTGGAAATATTTTGATAACAGCAGTGGCCTGGCAAATGGCTGGCAAATGTCCAGGACATCTCTGCTGCTCTTGTGCTGCTGCACTGGGTGGCTGGAGCTCCAGTGGGAACTCAAGGCAAAGGGGCTGTGACCTGTGGATGAGTCCCTGGAACAAAAGGACACTCCAGGTGTTTGTGGCTGTGAAAAAGCCCACACCAGAGCATGTGCATCTCAAAGTGCCTGTGACCATGGTCACATCTGTACCACAGCTGGTACCTCTGAAGGGACTGTGGCCCAAGGGTAAGGTCACACTGGAGGAGGTACACCCTGAAGCACCTGTGGCTGTGCACGAGCCCATGCTGGAGTATGTCAAAGCACGTGGCTGTGGCCAAGCCCATGACAGAGCAGGGACTGCAGCCATGGGGAAAGCAGGAGCAGGTTTACTTCCAAAAGGACTGTGGCTGTGGGTAACACCATGCTGGAGTGAGCAGCTGCGTGGGACTTCATTGTTGTTGGGGGTGCAACCACAACAAGTCCCCATATGAACCCTGCCAGCACTGTATCTGCACATTCTTACAAAAGTCCATGCAGCAGAAGAATTAAACAAGGTGGAGTTTAGGTCCCTGTGTTGGCCTCAGCTCATCAGTTATCACGTAAGCGTTCAAAACATGAAACCAAAGTTGCTGAAACAACCCCCTTACTTAGGGCTTGGTTTCAATACTCTGTCTCCTGTTCCCATGACTAGTGCTAAAAGACAGCACGGACCTTACCAATGTGGCACTGGATTGCTGAAAAGCTACACTATCTTACCCCATGACAAAACTGTAGGACAGTTAACCAAAACCTATTTCAATTTCTGACCTTAAATTGAAACCATAGTCATAATTTCAGATATCATCAATATCTCTTTAAAATACAGTACAGCCAGAGCTTGACTTGCAATACTGATTTTGAACCTCTTCCTCTTTACTGCAGATAAAATTAGCCATTAGAGCCATCTGCACAATCACATAAGCATATCTATTCACCATCTCAGCCAGCAGCTGGAGACAAAGGCAGGGCAAACTCAAATATCATACTCAATGTCTACAACTTCCAGTTGTTGAGCAGTTATCATATGACCTTTTACTTGCTGAGGAACTCTGGTTCAAGAGTTTAAATATGATATAGTAACTCCCATCTAACACTTCTTTAATGGCCTAGCAACTCCTTATCAGTAGTGCCAAGCATATGAGAGAGCCCTTTACTTTCTTTCTGTAGATTTATTAAATTGCATTTGACTAAAACACACTTTTAGTGATGTTTAAGAATGAAAATTCTCATTTATTTTCAATTAAAACCTTTTTTTTTAGTAGTGTTCTTTCTAGTGGTTCCTAAAATGAAAATCATATGTAATATGATAATACAGGGCTTTCCACTTTTAGAGGCTCTGCCTTGGAAACAAGATGGGAGCCGACAACCCAAATTTGCAACAGGATGTCAAATGGTGCCCAGAATAGTACCAGAAAAGAGAAGTTGGCAGTAAATTTCATACTAATAGTTCCACCTTGTGTGTGAACTCATTATCTGGACCTCAAACATTCCTGATTTTAAATGTCTGAAAAGTTGTTTTTCACATTCACTATTTCTGCAGAGTTGTGTAATCACCACATTCCACTGGAATTTTGTATTTAGTTGCTATTGTCTTTAACATCTACATTTTAGAATAGGGTCTCAAGCCTAATGACCTTTAAACTCTTAAAATATGGGAACCCATCAGAAGCAAAAAGATTATCTTAACTTCCTTATCGATGTCTCTGCAAGAGAAATGGAGAGTTTCGAATTTAATAGAAGCTTTCTATAATAAAGGAGGAAATTGCTCCTACATAGCACACCCCCAGCAGCATAAATTAATGGCTCTATTCAACTTGGCTTTGAATGCACTGCATACAAACAGCATAAAAAGTTATTCTGTGTAAAAGTGATTAAAATAAATAATTTAGGCATTTCATACTGCAACCTTACCATCTCGCCTGTTGAGTTTTGCAAAGCTGGGACTGTGAGTACTGAAGAGCTCAGAGGAACTGGTAAGGGCAGCTGAAGGTAAGGGAGAGACCAATGCATCATCACAATTATCTAAAAAGGAAAACAAAAACAAAACATACAGAGGTCATCATATGAGCAACACATATGCCAACTTGTGCTATCTCCAAGTGGTGCTTTTTCTGCTTAGTAGACAGAGACTGGAGACACAGAACAGTTGTGCTTGAATTCACATGTGGGAACTGAAATTAACCCTCCGGAATGTCCCAGTCTGGTGGGACAGCAACCAGGTGGGAGCTGCCGTTAAGACACCAAGCGCTTGAGAAACTGGAAAATGTTGTCCTGTCAGTGAATGAGATTTGATTGTCTACCCTGCAGTTAAAGAGGGTAATGACTTTTGTTGCAAAAGCCACTGGAAGAGTGCAGTAATGCCCTGGAACACCTTAGAGAACACCCCATTTGGTGTGTTCAGTACAGTTTTTCCCCACAACAGGTATGTAATGTAGGAGTTACAACTTCATATTTCTGTGTGGAAATGTCACACAGGGACATGCTGTGGGGGCTTTTGCAACACGTAAAAGTGTGTCCCGTGCTTCACAGGTGTCTCATGCTGCACTAAGATCTCAAAACCTGAACATCTCCTTCATTCCGTCCCCAAGCTCTCACATACATGGAGGGCCAAATCAGTTTTGTTCACTCACATGGGCAGCCTCTGTGTTTCTCCCCTCTTTCTTTCACATCTGCTTCTGAGGACAGGTGGGCTACGCTAACACTCAAGTGGAATCTTTGAGCCCATAATGTTTGAACAGGGATGGAATTAAATAAAGCAAATTTTCTCATTACAATGCTGTCACATAAACACTCAAGAACATAATGCGAGGTTTCAGTGAGGAGTAGGAAGAGGGGGAAGGGGAAGGGGAAGGGG